>VONZ01000231.1:0-440000 GCA_012976165.1 Labeo catla | reverse complement strand
TACCCCTTTTATTTCTGTTCCTCTTAAAAGGCAAACACACATACTCGGTCACAGTTGCCTCCTGCACGTCTGGTCTCTCGGGTTTGCACTGTTAGTGCAAACATTTGCTTGTGCACTGTTCCGTTTCAGCCATCACACCCGAGAGAGGGGGACAAATAGTCCTGGACACTTTAGCGGATAGAGTCATCGAAAGGACAGAGAGGGAAAGAAGCCAATAAAGAAGCAGAAATGAGTGAATGAGATCTACTCTGTTTCCCTCGTTGGGTTATGTATTTCTCTGGCCTATTTACTGAAATGAAGGCTTTGCCGTAGCGCCTAAGGCTTGCATTGTGTAATGAGGACTAAATTACATCCCATTTAGACAAGCACCCACAGCTGCTAGTGATATGTAGCATGTTCAATTTTAGCCGGGATAATCAAGTTCATTTCACTCGGACCGGTTGTGCGGATGTGTGTTATGTAATATGCATGTGGCTGTTTTGTATGCAACAGCTTGTGGTCGTAGGAAACAGATCGTTAAGAGTAAAAAACAGGGTTTACATTGATCAAATAACATACTCCTATCATTGTACTTTGGAAAAAGCTTATTTATAGGCAAGTCAAATATTTTTTTATCCTTAAATCAGCAGATACAAGTGTCCCTGCAATTCTCTGCATGTCATGGTTTTTGGCAACCTAGGCTCATTAGAAAAAATGTGCATTTGCCTAAATTTTTGCAAAACTCCAAAAAACGTAACCTATGCATAAAATTCTCTGCAGTTTCCAGCTAAAATGAACACTAGACTTGTAGAAGCAAGCTAAAATGCCATGGTTTTCATCTCACATTTGCTTTTGGCATTTCACATTGAAAGTGTGTCAACTTGCAAGAAACAACTTCTTTTTTTTCCAATGTACCTAGGTTGGATGAATCTTTCACAGTAGATCAATGCATATAAAAATATATTGGGTGAATTTTCTGTTCATACTGACTTCAAAGAAATAGCTCACCCTGTGTTGTAAGTAACAAGTAACAGTAAATGTGGTTATAAATAACCTTTATGTCTTTTTTGAAGCTTAACATTTTTAAACCCCACTGCCTTTCGTAATATGGACAAAAACAGTTATTATTTTTTTTCGATGAACCATCCCTTTAAGCATGTTGTTTTATGTAGTCGGGACATATCAGCCTTGTAATATGAAGAGTCAAAGCAACAATCTGCATGAATCTGCATAGCATCATTTCTAGCGTCTTTTGAGTGTCAAAGCGTGTATCGCGTCGCTGCACGGTTGCTATGCGTGTCTTGAACTCTATGCTCCGTGTTTGAGTGGGTGTGTGTGGGAGCTGCACATGTTAGCGCGGCAAATACATGGCTACAGCTCTGCCTGACTCAGCAATCAATGGCGCCGATGCTGCTGGAATGACAAACAGGTGTGCTAACGACTGGCACGCTGCCCACCTGAGGCCGTCTTCATCCTCGTAACTGATCAGCAACACTCCTGGGGAAGAGAGAGTGCCTTTCAGAAAGAAAGTAATTGTCAGAGATGCTTTCAAGGAACCTGGAAAGAGTATTGTCAGTAGGACGGGGTAGGAACATGGACGATTGCTAGCACACTATTGATAAACTCCTTTGGATGACTCTGAGAGGTTGAAAAAAAAAGTAGTTGATAGTGTGGCTGAAATGCTGAATCAGTGTATTCAGAGTGCCTTAATATTCACAGTGCCTCAGACATGCACAGGGTTTTCCCATAATCTTAAATTCTGTTGTACAACACATTATTTATGATGGAGAAATGCCTGTTTTCCAAACCAGCATTGATATTACAGGTTTTGAAGTAAAACTTGCGCATCATCATAGGGACTATAAGGTGCTACTACCTTGTTGAGTTATTAAATATCGTGTACTATAGTACGAATAATAATATCCCTTAAGGTTAAATACTGTATGCATACTCATGTAGCACAAAGTTCAAATCACATTTACTTATTTATTTATGGTAATTTACTTATGCTTGCTTATCAAAGTTGCACATGGGAGCATCTTTTTTAAGATAGATCATATATGCTAAATTAATGGCTTGCAATCATTAGGGGCCAAGCCACAATGTGGCGTAGCCCCTATTGTATCCATAAGTTTACTTTTTATTATTTTTCCCGAATAGCAGTCTACGGCAGCCCTACGAACTGAATGTAGGAAAATGATGAAATTTGGCACACTTGTAGTGATGGTCATGAATAGTAATCTGACCAATTTTAGAGTCTCTAGGACCAACTCTATAGCGCCACCACCTGTTCAGATATTCAACATCGAAATTGTTCTAACTTTTGAAACCTTTGATCTAGAAAAATGAATCTTATTACACCTGATTTCACTCATCATGCTGATCACATTACATTAAGACTCCACCCATTACAGTAGTAGCCATCAGTACAGCACAGTCTTCTGTTTTTTGTTTTATTTTGTTTTCGCTGCTACTACAGGCTGCACAGAAATGACTGAACAGATTTTTTTCGTCTTTGTTCAAAAGGTATGATGTTGTGAACAAGGTTGACCCAAAATAGTTTCAGAGGCTGTATCTCGACCAAACTTTGATCAATCAAAACACAAATTGGTATGTTTCATCAGAACCATGATCGGGGGGTCCACGGGAGTGGCACCATCTACAGGTAACGAGAACTGTTAAATTGATATTTTGTCTTGTAACTTTTAAACAGTTTGTCAGAAAATCATCTTGGTGTCTATAGATTCTTTGCATCATGCTGAATTTTGGGATACTGATTTTGCCAGGATTGGACAAACCATCAGGCCACCAATTTGAAATTTGCAATATCTTTTGACCAATTTAACAGATCAGCACAAAAATGGGTAGGGATCATCGTCAACTTGTCCCAGAGGTGCCTGAGAAGTTTGAACATAGCGCCACCTAGTGTTCCAGACAAATAAGGATTTTTTTCAAAAAATTTTGAAAACATTGTCCAAATTGAACTTTGTCTGTGTCAGTACATTCTTTGGCTTATGTTTTGTTTGTTTTTTGTTTGTTTAGTTCACTTGGATGTCCATTAATGTTTTTTGTTTTGTTCACTTGGATGTCCTTTGCTGTTTTGCTTTGTTTGTTTGTTTGTTTGTCTTGTTTTGCTCTCTTGGATGTTCATTACTGTTTTGTTTTTGTTTGTTTGTTTGTTCTGTCCATTGTTGTTTTGTTTTGTTTTGCTCACTTGGGTGGTTATTACTGTTTTGTTTTTGTTTGTTTTGTTTTGTTCACTTGGATGTCAATTACTGTTTTGTTTTGTTCACATTGTTTTGTTTGATTATTGTTTGTTTTGTTTACTTGGATGTTCATTACTGTTTTGTTTTTGTTTGTTTGTTAGTTCTGTCCATTATTGTTTTGTTTTGTTTTGCTCTCTTGGATGTTCTTTACTGTTTTGTTTTTGTTTTTGTTTTTTTTTAACTTGGATGTCAACTACTGTTTTGTTTTTTTCACATTGTTTTGTTTAGTTTTTGTTTGTTTTGTTCACTTGGATGTCCATTACTGTTTTTTGTTTTGTTCACTTGGATCTTATACTTGGATATATGTTCACTTTTTTGTTTTTGTTTGTTTGTGTGTTTTGTTTTGTTTACTTCGATGTCCATTACTGTTTTTTGTTTTGTTTTATTTTGTTCACTTGGATGTCCTTTACTGTTTTGCTTTGTTTGTCTTGTTTTGCTCTCTTGGTTGTCCTTTACTGTTTTGTTTTTGTTTGTTTTGTTTTATTAACTTGGATGTCAATTACTGTTTTGTTTTGTTTTGTTTTGTTTACATTGTTTTGTTTGGTTTTTGTTTGTTTTGTTCACTTGGATGTCCATTACCGTTTTTTGTTTTGCTCTCTTGGATGTTCATTACTGTTTTTTTTTGTTTGTTTGTTTTGTTTTGTTTTGTTTACTTAGATGTCCTTTAACTATTTTGTTTTTGTTTGTTTGTTTGTTTGTTTGTTTGTTCTGTCCATTATTGTTTTGTTGTGTTTTGCTCACTTGGGTGGTTATTACTGTTTTGTTGTTTTGTTTTGTTCACTTCGATGTCAGATACTGTTTTGTTTTGTTCACATGGTGGTTTTGTTTGGTTTTTGTTTGTTTTGTTCACTTGGATGTCCATTACTGTTTTGTTTTGTTTTGTTTTGTTCATTGCAGTTAAAGATAAGAGAGATTTCTCTTGCTGTCATTTTTTTTTAGTATTTTATTATAGCTGCCAGCTTTCTTGTTTTACGTTTAATCCGGGGGGAAAGAAACTTGTCTGTTTATAGCTTCATTAATTGTGTACTTTCAATGCTTTGTATCTTGGGGTTTTAAATACATATTCAGTCTCTTAGAAAATGCTTTTATCCATAGCATCTTGCATACATTGTTCCTGGAACAAGCCCCCCTAAAGCAACCCTGGGTTAAGTGCCTTCCTCTTCCCTTGCGGGGGATCAAACCAGTAACCTTCTGATTAGAGAAACCGCTAGGCTTTAGCTGCCATGCTGTAATGGAACCACTGCTGCTTGTCTGTGGTTAGAGAAAAAACTCATTACTATTGTAGATGCTCTGCATCTTTATGCATATCCATGGGATAATTAGCCTCAGCATGTAATTGCATCATTTTGTGTGTCAGTTTACTGGTGCACCACAGAAACCACAGGTTTTTTTTTCTGAGTGATGCCAAGCGGAAAGCTTTGGGTGTGTGGTTTCACGTGAGCTTTTAACTCTGTGGAATAAACTACATCAGTTTGTTCTTCCAGTCAAACGGGGTGTGTATAATCCACACAACATCAGGATAAACAGGCTTCAAACATTTCAGCATCTTCAAGTAAACCTTCTACAGTTGTGAATACTGTGAATAGAGACAGAATATACAGCACCTACTGTGCCAAATGTCCCATTTAGGGCCATTTTGTTTTCTTATTTGCTTCTTAACCCACTGATTGCTGCTTGCAGTGACATTTTTGTATTGGCTGATAGAGACTTTGTAGGCTCACTCTTTGAGAACAATGAATAATGTATGAATTAGATGGATATATATGATTCTGTAAGCATCGGCTCAGTGTTTGATTGTTTGCTTGATATCATTGTTTCACCCTTGCTCTGCTATATAATTATAACAGCCATCGATCCGGTTATTTGGCTTTGCTGCATATTTATGAGCCGGGACTGTTTGAACTAACGGAAGACTGAGCAAATCAATCATTTCCATCTCACTGCAATTTCTTCGATTACTACAGCAATATGCAAGTTTGGTATCATAGCAACAGTCCAAGTACAACCATATGCTTGAATTTTTCGCAGTTTCCTCTATTGAACCACTCCCTAATGAGAGCTGTTTAGACAAATTTGTTGTGTTCGGTTTTTTAACGCTTCAGGGATGGGTGCGGACTCATTTGCCTGCTTAGTTAGATGGGCTGACGTGTTAATTCCCTTCACATCGGAACATCTCCATCTAATATTAATGGGACCAGGTGGTGACTTTGCATATGTAGTGTTTATGACATGTAATCTGAATTTAAGGACAAAAGGATGCCCTTAACTTTTTTTTTCAGTCCCCTAAGATGAAGTTGAATATTAAGTTGTGTCGTTCACCCCCTTGTTAAACATTGTTTTCTGCTAGTTTTCATCTGATTCAAGGTCAGTGGTCCATATTGTGGCGGGATCCTTCCCTACCCACAATGCAATATATATGCTGTGCTTCGTTTGAAACAACAAAGCAAAGCGAGGAAAGAATGAATGCATCACTGGATAATTAAAAATTAATCGAAGTTGTTGGAAATAGATGCTAATGGAATGCAAAGATGCCAAATCAAGTGGATTGAGAGCATAAATTTTATATTGCACAAGTCTGGAGATTTAATTAATATACATAATAATTAAACTTGATCAGCGGTCTTGTAATTGGAGTCTTTTATCACCCGTGTGCCCCTTTCCAACTTTTCAGACATACTTATTAAAATAAAGACCAAAATGAATTGTGTTCAGTGCATGTACCAGCTTTCAGTCAGGATAGCAAGATAGATTACTTACAAAATGATGTACTGAAATTCAGAACAATCACCCAAGTGTATGAATGGATATTTTCACATTTAGATTCGACTCATGATATACGGTTGTATTTATAAAAGTGATGCCCCATTTTATGCAGTGTGTCACATGGCTTTTGCAGGAATTTTCACTCAGTTCAGCAGAAAATGTCCTAGACTGTGACCTGGTTCCCTGCTCAGTTTTGAGTTTGGAAACTGTTCAGTTGTGTTTCTTTCCCCGGTGTATTTATTTAGCATGATATGCCTTGCAGAGTTCCTGAAGTTGAGCTAATTTGAAACAATGAGAGTCTTATCAGTAACTATATGTCAAATTAGCACCTGTTAGTGACAGCTTAATTTAAGATTAATTTTTCAACCCTGTTACTCATTCTGGTGTTTGTGTGTGTTTATGTTACATTGCAGGCACCAAATGTCCCCACAAGGATAGTAGAACCTGAATTTTTTGACATTGTTTGGATCAGCCTGCCGTCCCCATTATTAGAAATGTAAAAAATATGTTTATCTGCAAGTGTAACAGTGCAGACAGGTTTTCTGTAAGGGGTAGGTTTAGGGTTAGGAGATAGAGAATATAGTTTAATCAGTATAAAAACAATAGAAGTCTATGGAAAGTCACCACACTTCACTGAAACCTAACGTGTGTGTGCACTGTTAAGTATATATATATATATATATGGTAAAAAAACTGGCAACTGTGGTTGCCAGAATTTTACTGTAACAAAATATGGTAGCAACATTTTTGGTTTTATGGATTTAACTTAAATTTCCATTTAAAAACTGTAATTTTATTAACTGATGATATTAATATACCAACATATTGAAGAACTGAAATCTGTGTAGTACCTTTTGTAATACACTGATAACCACCAGAAAGTCACATGATGAACCAAAGCTCATCTCAAGTAGCGTTTAAATACTAACATATGTGACCCTGGACCACAAAACCAGTCATAAGTGTCAGTTTTTTAAAACTGAGATATATACATTGTCTGAAAGCTGAATAAATAAGCTTTCCATTGATGATGTTAGAATCATTGTTAGGATAGGACAATATTTGGCAGAGATATAACTATCTGAGAGTACAAAAAAATCAAAATATTGAGAAAATTGCCTTTAAAGTTGTCCAAATGAACTTCTTAGCAATGCAAATTACAAATGAAAAATTAAGTTTTGATATATTTATGTTATGAAAATTTGCAAAATATCATCATGTAACATGATCTTCACGACACGTACTATTGAATCACGTCGAAAGGTCACGCGGAACATAGGCGGAACTACAGACCCAGTGTTTACAAAGTGAACGTGCAAAGACTGAGAAAGTGCAAGTAAGTCCAACGCTGTTTACAAACAAAAAGGTACAACGATGTCCTCCTCTCAAGTTGTAGGAGAAAATAAGAGTTTCTCACCATACTTAGTACACAGATGATGAACTTACACGTGATTTGTAGTAGTGATGGGAAGTTCGGATCATTTTACCGACTCGGACCTTAGGGTCTCGTTCAGCAAAATGAACGATTCTTTTTTCCGAGTCATATCGTTCATTTTAGCAAAATATAATTAAAATGTTACGTGTTACTTCCCTAACACATCTACTGCTTACACAAACGTTGATCACACTACAAACAAGACAAAACTATAATGCTATAAGAAACAGAAAAGATTAATTCATTGTTTACCTGGGTCTTTAGTCTATGATTAGCTCACCTCACCTCTTATCTGACAAGTTTTCGGGTTTGAGTCGTTCGTTCATCACATGACAGCCCCGTAAGATGAACGAACGACTTGAAAAACCCGAAGACTCGAAACAGGTGAACTAATTCCAGTACAGAACCGAATAGGATGTTGCGCATGCGCGACTGAACGAATCACTCCCCGAGACGACTCGTTCTTCCCAAGTCACATTAAAGATTCGTTCAAAATGAAAGAAACGTTCCAAGAACGACCCTTTACTAATTCGTAGCATCGTGAACGCGCATCCCAGAGCCTGTGCTACAAAAGCTTTTGTGCTTAAAAAGTAGGGGTGTAAGAAAATATCGAAACACGTGTGTATTGCAATATTTTGTTTGGCGAGTATCGATTCTCAAAAACGGAATATCGATATTTAAAAACGCGGCCCCATGCAGCCGAGGCGGCATCTGTGCCGCGGTTCCGCGAAAAGGCTTTCGCGCCGGGCGTAGCCGCGCTGCTGCCTGCCACTTTGTCTCGTGGCGGGGCTGTTTTGTGCAGTTGAGGCGGTGCTCGCGTCGTGGTCTCAGCGATTCCACACGGAGCATAATTACAAACTGAAGAACTTGCAAGATCCAAAACTTGCAAAATTCTCAGAACAAAAAAGTTCTTAGAATGTCCAATATCTGTATTTATTTTATTGTTTTACAATTCTTTTGTTTTCTTTAGGAATCCTGTAAGCCCTTTATTTTTTATTGATATTAAGCAGACGTAATTCTTAAGTTCAAAAACTTAAATTGTAAAGCAGGGTCTTAAAATATATATGGTCTGTTTATAAACGCTTACATTTTATACATTTAATAACTAAAGAATCTTGCAAGAACTTTATTTTCCCCCTTTACTCGTACTGCACAAAAAGTGATTCAATAACATTGAATGGTTTGCATATGGTGGTGTGTTCTTAATTGCAGCTTTCCTAAAATGATGTCCTATTCATAAAATAAGAAATATCCCAATATATCCCCTTGTTTACAATATCGCAACATATCGTATCGCAACTCCTGTATCGTGATACGTATCGTATCGGCAGATTCTTGGCAATACACAGCCCTATTAAAAAGTATCCAATTTTCATTTTCCGAAAAAAAAAAAAATTACAGATCGTTTCACTAGATAAGACCCTTCTTCCTCAGCTGGGATCGTTTAGAGCCATTTGAAGCTGCATTTAAACTACTTTTTGGAAGTTCAAAATCAGGACACCAATGAAGTTCATTATATGGAGAACGATCCTGTAATGCTTTCCTCAAAAACCATAATTTCTTTACGACTGAAGACAGAAAGACATGAACATCTTGGATGACAAGGGGGTGAGTACATTATTTGTAAATTGTTGTTCTTGAAGTGGACTTCTCCTTTAAGAACCACCTTTTACGTTGTTAAAATTGCTTTGAGTTTTGTACCCTCTTCATGAAAAGAAAGATACCCTTTATTGCAATACCCTTTGTACATCGGCATCAATAAGTCATCAATGCTGCAATATATCGCCACCTTAGCAGGAATTTTCCACCAGCTTAAAGTGAACCTGTTGCTCAGGTCATGACCGAGACGGTGACCTAGTCTAAATTTGGCTGGTTCTCTGCTCTTTTTCAGCTCTGAGTTTGGAAGACACAGACTAGCTGCGGAGCTCCAAGACAGAAACGCGAATGAATATGTCACTGTGAGTGTTGGGCTTTTGTGTCCCCAGGCAGCTGCTGCAATGGGACCAGAGAGCAGCCAGACAGAGCAATCATCCTCGCATAGCCAAGACACGCTAATTGAGATGTAATAAGTTTGTAAATGAACCAAGCATGCTAATATATCTGTTTATCCATATGAGGTTTCGGCTGGGTCTCACAGAGATGCAACTGTTAATTAAATGTATTCAAACGAAAAGCCCTTCTTTATGAAAGGTAGCACACTTTATAATACCACGCGGTGTCATGTGACGAATTAGCCGCGTGCATCGAAGCGCTAACCATGCACGCGATGCCGAAAACAACCTTTAATTTGGAGAGGATTAAATGCGAATGGCAGCAGAGGAAGTTTTTGCGAAAGTGGAACTCGACATGGCTTAGTTTTTATCCAGCGTTTAGAGGAGGTTAAGCCACATTGTCAACCTCTCATGAATAATTAGCTGTACTCGCTGCTGTGGTTTATAAAAGGAACTTGGTTGTCATCGTCCTCTAAGTAGAGGACAAAATGAGCATGGCGCAACAAAAAAGACTCCAGAGGACGGCCCAATCAGATGGAGATAAATGAGGACGTTGTCAGCCAAGATTTTAGTGCAGGTCAGTGTTGGAGTTCAGAAGATTTCAGAGCAGATTAAACGCTGCTGGGCACCCAATGCTAATTGGGTAATGTGGTCATTTTAGAGGTTAACTTTCTAGATTATTCCAAGTTTAGTCCTGGTCAAAAAGACTGTTACATGCAGAAAACGGCAACAAGCAAAGAAAAACTGACACTGAATTACAGAACCATTGAATTAGATCGTTGAAATAATAGATAATAGATAGTGATAATACATTTTTAAAGATCTTAAAAAAAAAAAAAAGATTATTCGTAAAGCGCAAGAAAAATAGTGTAAATACATCCTAAAAACACAGTGTTTTGTTATTCAACATTATTAGACACACAAAAGTGTCTTTAACCTAGATTTAAATGTGGCCAGTGTGAAAGAAAACCTAACAAGAAATGTAATTTCATTTTTGTTTTTTTAACTGTGAAACTGTATGTGCATTATTTCAGGAAAAAAAGGTGGAATAAATTGGAGAAGCACTTATTATTATTATTATTATTATTATTATTATTACTATTTAGTCACTGTATTAATACTATTTTTAAATCACTGTAATATTATTAAACTATAATACTTCACAATAACATCTGTAATTTACAATAATAATAATAATAATAATAATGATAATAGATTTTGATTATTGCTATCAAACAAGCCCGGAATGAACTTGTCACAAAACAAAAAAGGACTCATTGTTCAGTGTTTAATTTCTTGTTGTTGTTATTATTGTTGTTGTTGTTGTTGTTGGTATTATTATTATTATTATTATTATTATTATTATAAAATGTATTATTGTTACTTTCATTATTATTACTATTACTATTGAATCAGATCACTAAAAATCTCTGTAATACTATTAAGCTGTAAAGTATTTCATAATAATTTCATAATTTATAATTATATACTACTACTACTAATAATAATAATAATAATAATATAATAATAATTATTATACTTACTATTATTATTATTATTATTATTATTATTAAGTATACTTTTAATAATAATTATTATACTACAGGGTGGGCCATTTATATGGATACGTCACACATCAAACTTATTGGGAATTTCACAAGAAAAACAATGGTGTGCTTGGTTTTAACGTAACTGTATTCTTTCATGAGTTATTTACAAGTTTCTGACCACTTATAATGTGCCACAAACAGGACGTTAATATCACCAACCATTCCCATTTTATTAAGGTGTATCCATATAAATGGCCCACCCTGTACTATACTACTACTTGTATTATACTACTACTACTACTATAATACTATTGAACTGAAGTATTTAATAATAATAAGTTTAATTGTTGTTATTATTATTATTATTCATTCATTCATTCATTGTTGTTTTGTTATTTTATTAATATATATTATTATTATTGTTATTATTATTATTATTATTATTATTATTATTATTATTATTATTATTATTATTTAACAGCAGTACAATTACAATACAAATTTTTGTTTGTTTGTTTGTTTGTTTATTTATTGCTTTCAAACATTAAAGCATAGAGCTTTTATTTTTGGTGGAATGCTGCAAGGAAACTTTTCTTTTTAAATGCTTCCCTTGTTATTATTCTTTTTTTGTCAACTTTATTTCATTATTTTATTTTATTTTAATTTATTTAATACTGTTATTCAATTATTTTTTATTTTATTTTACAAAAGTTCAACACAATAACCAGTTTATTACTATTCATTCATTCATTCATTGTTGTTTTGTTATTTTATTAATATATATATATATTATTGTTTAACAGCAGTACAATTACAATACAAATATTTGTTTGTTTATTTGTTTATTTATTGCTTTCAAACATTAAAGTATAGAGCTTTTATTTTGGTGGAATACTGCAAGGAAACTTTTCTTTTGAAATGCTTCTCTTGTTGATTAATAAACTTGGGAAAATGTATGACGCATGTTGCATTTTAAATGTGTGTTAGAAGCAACTTAAACTCGCCGTTCATGTGGAGCCACATTGATTGTGAAAGAGACGCTGAAAACGTGATCATGTTCATTATCTAGAGCACATCAGATTACATATTTATACAATTTTAAAGCAATCTTTGCAATTTTGTAATCGCGCTAATCCATATCACGTTCTTAGGCGTTATTAAAAAAACACTTACTAAAAAAAACACTTTCATATAATCGCCAGCATGTTTAATCTCATTTGGCGTTTGGCGAATGTTAATTTGAGGCCCTGTGTGAACCTGCTGCGAAATGCTTTGATGGTCACACAGAAGTGCTGCTTCTCATTCTAGTCATCTAGGCGGTAATTTTTGTATTCCGCGTCACACATCACTGGTGCTTTCATTACACGCGGGGCTGACCCTCACTCCGGGAGATCCTGATGCTGCATCCGTGGCCTCCAACCTCCTCTTGGCTTTTCCCATGACTGCGCATCCTCAGCTAAACCCGTGATACTCGTGACGACACGGGAAAGGGCCGACTGCCTCTCGTCATCCGTATGAATAAAACAAGCGCTACAAAAGTTATTTGCCCTCAATCATATGGTTAGAGCATTCAATAATGCATGGAAGCTTCATCCCTTTCCTTCATCTCTGCTTTTCTGCTCGGCGATGCTTCACGTTGATTTGTTCAACACTGATATTGAGCTCATATATAAAGATATAGTACACAACACCCGGCCAGACATCTGTGTTAGTGGTGAACGTAAATCTGAATAAGTTCTTTAGCTGAAAAAAAAAAATAAAAAAAAAATAAAAATCTTGCCCTGACAAGGCATGCAGTATTTTATTTTACTTTATTTTTAAAAAAGATTATCACAGTAAACATACTTTTTGCACGTATTTTAGTTAATTATTTATTTGGTAACTTTATTTATTAACCAATTTATTTGGTTTTAATTATTTATTACTTAGTACACCTTACATGTAGTTACAATAGTAATGAGAGTGAATTATGCACAGTTAAAAATGACACTAAACCAAAACCTAACCCTAAACCTACAGTAAACCAAATTTAGCCATGTAAGTCATGCAACAAGGACATTCAAATAAAGCATGGCTTTTATTTTGTGCATAAAGTTTGCAATGTATTTATTTGTTCATTTTATTACTATTATTTATAATTTGTTTTATTACTTTTCTGTTATTTTACAATAGTTCAACGCAATAACCATAATTTCTGATGTTTTTTTTTTTTAATGTTTGTTTATTCAGTTTATATTACTGTTATTAATTTATTTATTTTATTTTACAAAAGTTCAACACAATAACCAGTTTATTGCTATTATTAATTTTTTTGTAAATTTTATTTCATTATTTTATTTTAATTTATTTAATACTGTTATTCAATTATTTTTTATTTTATTTTACAAAAGTTCAACACAATAACTTTATTACTATTATTCATTCATTCATTCATTGTTGTTTTGTTATTTTATATATATATATATATATATATATATGCTACAAAAGTTCAACACAATAACCAGTTTATTACAGTTTATTTTTTATTTTATTTATTTTTATTTTAGAAAAGTCTTTTAATATATATATTCCATTTGTATTACTATTATTCATTTTAGTTTTTATTTTATTTATTTATTTATTTTCATTTTATTTTACAAAAGTTCAACACAACCAGTTTATTACTATTATCCATTCATTTTTTAATTTTTTTTTTATTCTACAAAGTTTCAATGCAATAACCATCATTTTTAATGTTTTTAATATATTTATTTATTAAGTTTAATTTATTAAGTTCGTTCAGTTTTTATTACTATTATTCACTTATTTTTATTGTTGTTTTACATTTTATTTTACCTTATTTTACAAAAGCTTTACCATAATTTCCTTTATTTATTTATTCATTGGACTGTGGTACCATGTAACTTCATAATACTACAATGATATTACCATAGTGCATAGTTAAAAACATTGTATTAGCATGAAACGTGTTCAAGAACCATGGTATTTTTTTGTGTTACCAGATGTATTACAGTAATGGCAGTGCTTTTTAGTGTTTTTGCCAGAATCCAAGTGATGTTTTCCCCATTTCCCCCAAGTAAAATGGTAATTTCCAACAGCTTTCAAACCCTTTGACTCTCAAATGATGTTTAACTGTCCGTGTATCGACACAGAGTAACAAAAGCACTTCATTACGAAGCCAGCCACAGTAGTTAATAACCTATAGTGTTAATATATGATAATGGTTCAGTAAGGAGCTGCGTGAGCCAATATTCCCCCTGCAAAAACCATTTTCATTTCACTATGCAAATGTAATTTTGTGTTCATAACAGAATAAATGAGGCTTTCCATCTCTGCGTGGACTGCAGGTGTCTGCGTTTTCCTCTAATGGTAATTTAAGCGACATACCTGATGATTAGGTTTCGTAATCTGTTTTTCTTTCTCTCAGTGTGAAATTAATGGCTTTCCAAATCTGACCGCTTCGCACGCACGACGTGTTTGTGTACTGCGACGCCTTACGCGTTTTGCAAAATGCTGAAACAATGGAGAGAGTATTAGCCAATTAGTGTGCGGTGGCAAAAACGACGGGACAAGATGGGTTTATTTTTAGAGCGTTTTAATCCAACTTCCCCAAACTGAGACTCGTTCATTAGCAGAGGAGAGTCTTCATCTTTAAGTGCTCTCCTCCTCTGTTTGGTCTGTCTGACTCGGCAGCCGTAGATAAATAGCGCGGCTTGTTAGTCGGGTTAATGATTAAAAGCATTTGCTCTGTGATTATTGAAGTGGAAAGAAGGATTAAAACAAACAGATGTGTGAAAAAGTAAAAATACTCCAGAGAGGATTAGAGCACGGTCATCCGAGGGAGTCTGTCAGCTCAAATGAACTTGCTTTTTTGCAAACACAGATCGCAGGTAAAATGTCAAGTGTATTATACCAGGAATAAAAAAAACTGTAAAAAAAAAAATCTGTGACATTTTTATCCGTCTAGCAAATGCTGTTCAGTAAAGGTTACAGAAAAAATAGCTCTGTAATAGTCCTAAATATAGAATTATACAGTGGCCACTTGGTCACAGCTTTACTCTTATGTATTTGCTGTTTCAAAAGCCCATGAAATCACTTTGTTGCTGTGTTGATGTGTTCATATTGAAGCAGTATCCTTTCAGTCGTAGTCATGAAGCATCATTAGCTGTTTGTTAATGGAAATGATAGAGTTTCAAACCGCTTTGACATCATTTACGGACACCTTTCAAAGTACGTGATTGCTGGACTTTGGATTTCTGGATTTTATTTTATTGATGCTGTTTTTTTTTTTTAAATGTAGTGATAAACACAAAAGTGTTTGAACAAAGAGTTGACTCACAGCCCAAGAAGTTTTATTTTATTTTATTTTATTTTATTTATGCTGTTTTTTTCTACCAGATATATATATATATATATATATCTATATATATATATATATATTTATATATATATATATATATATATATATACACCACCCTTCAAAAGTTTGGGGTCAGTACATTTTATTGTTTCTTTTTTTTTTTTTTTAAGAAATTAATACTTTTATTCACCAAGGATGTATTAAGTTAATAATTAAAAGTTTATTAAAAGTTAATAATAAATAATTTACATTGTTATAAAATATTTATATTTTGAATAAACACTGTACTTTTTAAACTTGTTATTCATGAAAGAATCCTGAAAAAAAAAAATCACAGGTTCCAAAAAATATTTGGCAGCACAACTGTTGATATTATCCAACATTGATCATTCTAATAATAAATCCGCATATTAGAATGATTTCTGAAGGATCATGTGACACTTAAGACTGGAGTAACAGCTGATAAAAATTCAGCTTTTCATCACAGGAATAAATTCTATTTTAAAGTATGTTAAAATAAAAAACATTATTTTATATTGTAAAAACATTTTGCAATATTACTGTTTTTTTTCTATATTTTTAATCAAATAAATGCAGCCTTGATGAGCATAAGAGACTTCTTTAAAGACTATTACAAGTCTTACTGACCCCAAACTTTTGAACGGTAGTGTGTATATATATATATATATATATATATATATATATACATAAAAGTGTTTGAACAAGTACAGTTTTCTCAAGTCCAAAAAGTTATTTTATTTTATTTTATTTTATTTTATTATGCTGTTTTTTTTCTACCAGATATATTTATGTGTGTAAGACATTTTTCTCCATTTTATTTTATTTTATTTTATTTTATTCAATGCCATTTTATTTTCTAGTAAGGATCTTTGAGATAAAAGAGCTTGATATATTATATAAAGATGCAGTAATTTTCAGAATGCAAAGCATTTTTTCTCCAGTCCAAAAGCCCATTTATTTATTTATTTATTTATTTATTTTCTCCCAAATATATGTATGTTGTATTAAACATAAAAAGGTTTGAACAAAGACATTTTTGTCCAGCACAAAAAAAGTCCTTTTTGTTTTTATTTATTTTGTTTTATTTTGTTTTATTTTATTTTATTTTATTTTATTTTATTCAATGCCATTTTATTTTCTAGTAACATATTTCTGTTTTCATTTTGTCTTGATCTTTGAGATAAAAGAGCTTGATATATTATATAAAGATGCAGTAATTTTCAGAATGCAAAGCATTTTTTTCTCCAGTCCAAAAGCCCATTCATTCATTTTTTCATTCATTTATTTATTTATTTATTTATTTTCTACCAAATATATGTATGTTGTATTAAACACAAAAAGGTTTGAACAAAGACATTTTTGTCCAGCACAAAAAAAGTCCTTTTTGTTTTTATTTATTTTGTTTTATTTTGTTTTATTTTATTTTATTTTATTTTATTCAATGCCATTTTATTTTCTAGTAACATATTTCTGTTTTCATTTTGTCTTGATCTTTGAGATAAAAGAGCTTGATATATTATATAAAGATGCAGTAATTTTCAGAATGCAAAGCATTTTTTTCTCCAGTCCAAAAGCCCATTCATTCATTTTTTCATTCATTTATTTATTTATTTATTTATTTTCTACCAAATATATGTATGTTGTATTAAACACAAAAAGGTTTGAACAAAGACATTTTTGTCCAGCACAAAAAAAGTCCTTTTTGTTTTTATTTATTTTGTTTTATTTTGTTTTATTTTATTTTATTTTATTTTATTTTATTTTATTTTATTCAATGCCATTTTATTTTCTAGTAACATATTTCTGTTTTCATTTTGTCTTGATCTTTGAGATAAAAGAGCTTGATATATTATATAAAGATGCAGTAATTTTCAGAATGCAAAGCATTTTTTTCTCCAGTCCAAAAGCCCATTCATTCATTTTTTCATTCATTTATTTATTTATTTATTTATTTTCTACCAAATATATGTATGTTGTATTAAACACAAAAAGGTTTGAACAGACATTTTTGTCCAGCACAAAAAAGTCCTTTTTGTTTTTATTTTATTTTGTTTTTTGTTTTGTTTTGTTTTGTTTTATTTTATTTTATGCCGTTTTATTTTCTATTTTCGATCTTTGAGATAAAAGAGCTTGATATATTACATAAAGATGCAGTAATTTTCAGAATGCAAAGCATTTTTTCTCCAGTCCAAAAGCCCATTCATTTATTTTATTTTATTTTATTTTACCAAATACACAGTATATATAATACAATACATAAAAGGGCTTCACTTTGGTAATTATTTTTTGCCTAGGGTACCAGGATCACCTCCATATCAGGGTTGCCCATTTAATTGATTACAAGAGTCAGAGAGAGTGAGTAAAATGGTTTCCTAAGACTATTTTAAAGTTTAATAAGCAGACCTTAGATGAAATAAAATGCTCTGACCCCAGCCAAAGCCTGCAAGTACAAGCATCTTAAACAAAGCTAGACCAGCACTAGTTTCCCAGCATGTCAACGGCTGTTTTAGAGACTCCAGCCTGTTGTCAAACATGATTATTAATGCTGAAAACAGCAGGTGTGTTTCTGGTGAGGGGTGACTAGTGCAAATCTAAAAAAAAACCACACACACATATACAAGTGCTGAGAGACTAAAGAATCAAGGGAGGAAGCAGCAGCAAACTGATATTAAGTGGCAGAAGAATGGGACATGGGTGATGAAAGGGCGTAAAGTGAGTAATAACGAGGTAGGTGAGACAACGGGAGACCGGAGTGAGCATTGGAAGCATGTAGGAGACCGAATGAGAAAGATGAAGAAAGAAAATATGGGATTGGCAGGGAGGAACAGCAAAGAGGCTTCAAGCTGTGAGTCAAAGCTGCCAAGGACCATTAGCCCTGCTGATGTCATCACGATGCAAATGCCGTCAAACGCAGCCCACGCTCGTCGTCCCCGCTCCCGCCCCCTTTGCTCCGATTGGCTACGAGTGCATCGGACATCACAGACTCAAGATAATGCCGTGGCGTTCGTGTGAGGTTATTCAGATCGGTGCCTGATACGTCTCTGGCGTTCACGGTGTGTGTGTGTTGGCACCCATCCGCTTAGCTTCGGCTTCACTCTTAGCCGTGTCACAACGCTTTACGCCTCTCTTTTATCTTCCTGGATGTGCTCGTGATTTCCACTGACAGACGAGTGATAGCAATCAGCCCTGCCATCAATCCACGGCTCAGCGCCAGAGCAACTCTAGTGGAGTCTTCCTTCCATCTACATCATCATCTGTGTAATTAGATGTGCTCGCTAAAGCAGGCATCAGTGTGACTATTGCTCATACGGCATTCACGTCACGCTACCAACATGCTGCGGACGTGAATAGTGCCTCAAAATGTGCAGAAGGCGTACAAAAAAATAGAACACGTGGAGTTAGAAGAGTCTTTTGCTCACCAAGGCTGCATTTATTTGAACAAAAATACTGTTAAAAACTGATATATTATTAGAGTTTAGAAGAACTGGTTTCTATTGTAATATATGTTAAAATGTCATTTATTTCAGTGATCAAAGCTGAATTTTCAGCATCATTACTCCAGTCTTCACTGTCACATGATCCTTCAGAAATCATTCTAATCTGCTGATTTATCCTTAATTGATTATATAACAACACAAAATCATGTAGCTTTATAATTCCCCAATTCACTGGGATAGTATTTTAATGAATTCTTGTAGTCCCCTGACGTGCAACAACCTGTTGCACAATGGATGGCAGGAAATCATGATAAAATCCAATCATATTGTTATAGACACGATAAAAACAAGTGTTCTTTTTCCCCCCACAGAATTTAAAGAGATAGTTCACCCAAAAATAAAAAAATTGCTGTTCATTTACTCACCCTCAGGCCATTCAAGATGTAGGTGACTTTTGTTTTTCTTCAGCAGAACAGTAAATAAGATTTTTAGCTGAAACCGTGGTCCTCTGTGATTCATAAAATGCAAGGCAGTGGTTGCCAGAGTCAAAAAAAAAAGTATATACAGTTGAAGACTTTCCATCTTTTAACACTGGGGACAACTGAGGGACTCATATGCAACTATTACAAAAGGTTCAAACTCTTACTGATGCTTCAGGAAGAAAAACCATGCAATAAGAGTCGGGGGTGAAAACTTTTGAACAGAATGAAGATGTGTACATTTTACTTATTTTGCCTAAATATTATATTTTTTCATTTAGTACTGCCCTTCAAAAGTTACAGAAGATACCTACATGGTTCCCAGAAGACAAAATAAATTACATTTACCCTGATCTTCAAATTCAAAAAGTTTTCACCCCCCTCCAGGACTTAATGCATTGTGTTTCCTTCTGGAGCATCAGTGAGTGTTTGAACCTTCTGTAATAGTTGCATATGAGTCCCTCAGTTGTCCTCAGTGTGAAAATATAAATCTCAAAATCATACAGTCATTGTTGGAAAGGGTTCAAATACACAAAAATGCTGAAAAACCAAATTTGTGGGATTTTAAAGGATTTTTCTGAAGAACAGCAGGCAGTTTAACTGTTCAGGACAAACAAGGGACTCATGAACAACTATCACTAACAAAAAAACAGCTGTGGATCATTCAGGTAACAACACAGTATTAAGAATCAAGTGTATGTAAACTTTTGAACGGGGTCATTTTTATAAATTCAACTATTATTTGAACTTGTTTCTGTGAACTGTTTCTTTTGGACAGTTAATTTCAATGAACTGATTCATTTCACTAGTTTGTTTACATAATTATGAAATGACAAAACATACATCCAATTATAATGTTAAAGTGCCCCTATTATGCTATTTCTCAGGTTCCTAATATTGTTTAGGGAGTCTCCTACAATACATGCATGCAAGGTCAAAAAATGCTTAAGTTTTCTCAAAATGTGACCCTGGACCAGAAAACCAGTCATAAGGGTCCATTTTTTAAAAATTGAAAGTTATACATCATACATAAAGCTGAATAAATAAATTTCCCATTGATGTATGGTTTGTTTATAATAGGACAAAATTGAGCTGAGATGCAACTATTTGAAAATCTGGAATCTGAGGGTGAGAAAAAAAAAAAAATCGAAATATTGAGAAAATCGCCTTTGAAGTTGTCCAAATGAAGTTCTTAGCAATACATATTATTAATCAAAAGTTTTGAAATATTTACAGTAGGAAATTTGCAAAATATCTTCATGTACCATGATCTTTATTGAATATCCTAATGATTTTTGGCATAAAAGAAAAATCGATCATTTTGACCCATACAGTGAATGTATTGTTGGGTATTGCTGCAAATAAAAGTACCACAACTTGCTACTGCACTGTAAAAAATAAAAAACACAATTTGTTGAGTCAGCTTAAAATAATTTGTTACCCTGCTGCCTTAAAATTTTAAGTTCAGTCAACTAAAATAAGTTTAGTCAACTTGAAATGGTAAGTTGTACTAAGTAACAACTCAGATGTTTGTGTTTGCTAAACTTAACAGATGGGTAAGTAACCCAGCTGCCTTAAAATTTTAAGTTGATTAAAATCAAATATCTAAGTTGTCACTTAGTATAATTTAACATTTTTTTAAGTTGAATAAACCTTTTTTTTAAGTTGACTGAACTTAAAAATTTTACGGCAGCCAGGTTACAAATTATTTTAAGTTGATTCAGCAAATTGTTTTTTACAGTGTACCAGTACATCCACAACATGCTGCTGTAAGCATGTAAGAAATACTGCTGCTGCACATATAGCATACATGAATCACCCCATAGCAGATCTATACAGGTGGAGCTGGGGAAGGTGGAGGGTTTCTTAAGCATGCTGCAAACTGCTACAAGAAGTACTAGTTATATATTTGAATGTTGAGCAGCGAGCTCATTGACTACCGCTACAGGAGCAAACCAATCAGCTGTGCCATGTGATAATGTCATTATGTCAGATTAAGTTAGACCTATCGGACTGCGCCATCTAGAGTTTCATGCCAGAACTTTGTATTTATCTTGCGTTCTACAACTTTGCTTGCTGTACATTCATATACAAGGCAATATTGGAAATTGCATAATAGGGGTACTTTAAAGCACCCAATAATGATGTGAAATGATGTGATGTCTTACATGTCTAAAGTGTATGAAGTGACTTTTGGAGGAACTAATGCACTGAATGTCTTGGCAAAAACCTGCATCACAGGATCATAAACCAATATTTTGGTGAGTGTCTGTCAGGCGAGTTTTGATTGAGTAACTTTTAGATCTGTGTTGCTTGAGTCTCAAACAGTTTGGTGAATTTGGTGAACTGATCCAAAACAAAATGAAGTGGACTAAGGCCAGTAAAAAACAACACAGAGAACGACCACTTAGGACCAGCCTACATCACCCAATTATTGCAGCTTTATTTTTAAAAAACACCGCTTGCATTTTCTTTGGAGAAATCATGTATTTAAATCAAATTCAAACTTGCTCTCATGCTTATTCAAGCTTGGAGACAATTAAAATGAACTTTTTCTATATATTATTTTTTATTTTTTTTCAATTGGTGGAATGAGTATTTGAAAGAAAATTTTCATGCGGTGGTCTTGAGAGAGATCGGAATCGTTAATGTCTCCACTTGGGAGAGGAAGGGAGAGTTGATTGATTTGTACGTGTGAAGGTTAGATTTATTCCGGTTTCTGTCCCGTCTGGCTGAGCGCTTTGACCCCTGAGCATTCCCTTCATTAACATATAAAGCACATTTCCCTCACATCCGAAGGAATGCCTCACTGGGTTAAACAGTGACGTGCGCGAGAGAGAGAGAGTGTGAAAGGCCCGGAAAAGAGGAGAAAATTCTGTTTGTTCACTCTTCCGCTCACCATAGGTCATACAGGGTTGCAAAGCAAATAAAAATTCATAATGACTATAATCACATCAGAAATAGCGGCTCTATTTCCATCACTGATCGCCCGAGAGCCACACAGCCTTGTCGCTGACTGCCAATCAACAAGATATTTAATTATTCCTCGACTTGTGGATTTAAAAAACTTTTCTTCTCTGGCTCGCTTCATAATCTGCTTATCAAATAAAGCTGACATTGTAGATTTCGAAAATTGTTGACTTCCTGACAAATTGCTTTGGATAAAAGTGTCTGCTAAATGCATACTGTAATGCTGTCATATGAATTGAAGTCAGCAGGAAACATCATTTTTAACCAGTCAGTTACTCTACAAAATATTTAATTGCTAGCTACAAATTACATCTTCAGCAGTGTAAAATGTCACAAATTATTCTCATATTTTAACATTAGGTGTTTTTATATAGAATTGTTTTATAGTCTATACAGTATTCAATGAAATTACATCTGAAGTAAATGTAATTAAATTACAAAAAAAATTAAAAGTACTTTTTCAAGGCAAAAACATCAATTATTTAATTACATAGGAATGCATTACACACAACACTAGTTGCAAGCTATTTTGGCTCATTCAGACATAATTGACTTCATCTGATGATGAATAAGTGAAAACTAAATATTCAGTGAGAAGCAACATATTTGGGAATTAATTGGTTGGTAAAAAGCAGATGTAACATATCAAAATGGAGACGAATCTAAGAGTTGTTGTGTTTTCATAAAAGATTACGGAGCAAACATTTTAGTTTTTATTTGGAATAACATGAATTGATGAATCATGCACAGTACTATCAAAAACGTTCGTTGAAAGGTGGGTTTTGCTTTCAGGTTGACTTCAAGGGTTTTATATTTATATGCTAAAAGCCGCAACATAACAGAAGAGCATCAAGGTTTTGGATTTGTTTTGACTAGCTGCAGTCATCCTTGTTGAAACATTTGTCTTTTCATGACAGAATGTCACACTCTGAGAAACAAATAATAAAACGAGTAGATTTTTCACTCAGCTGTTCTTTTCTTCTTCTGCAGCTGGTGCTGGGAATAAGATGGGCTGGGCTTTTGGTCTGGGGCTGGAGAGGTTGGCCATGGTTCTGTTCGGCATCCCTGATATCCGGCTTTTCTGGAGCGAGGATGAACGCTTCCTCAAGCAGTTCCGCCTGTCTGACATCTATCAGCCCGTCACCTTCCAGGTAAGTTTTACAGCCCTTTCTCTAACATAGGGATCTCACCTAGTGACCATAAGGGCCGTTCACAATAACTGGGTCATTCCACAAAACCACCTTTTGTGTCCCTAAGAAATAATCAAACATAGATTTAATATAACAACAAATATGTGCCATTTCAAAACATAACAGTACTATGTATGTTTTCATCAATATTACATAAAAAAGTCAATTAAATATTATTTTAAATAATTTAAATAGCATTTATGCTGGTAAGAGTAAGGACTTTTCATTTGCTAAATAAAAGCAAAATTATGTAAAAATCACATTTGCGTATTGTTCTAAATAACGTTTCATTGTTAAGCAAGTTTTTTGGCAAAAGTATGCATTTTATCTATAAAATGTAAATCATTTAATTGGTGTCCCCTGATTTCATGTCAGCCCTGTTAGCCTCGTCAAAAAACCCTTGTAAAATAATGTACATTTAGGTGACATCACTTCTAGGAGGTTATATCATCTCTCAACCAGGATTCCAACGCTCCTGTCAATCCTGTTACCATGTTTAAAATGTAAATTTCTTACATTTACTATAATCAATATCTACAAGTAAAATCCTTTCAAAATGTACTTTATGTGCTTTTGTGAACTTGATTATTAGCTAGCAATTAGCAAATTTGTTGAAATTGTTACTGTCAACCTGTTACTTCTTAGAGTAACAGGTTTTGACGTGGGTAACAGGGATGACATTGATTTGACCCTGTTTTTAAAGATTGTCTGTGTAAAATTCAAACATTTTAAAGGTTATCTTCGGTATATTATTAAGCTAATGGCTATATCATTCAGTGGCGTGTGAGATGTAATTAAACAATAGTATCTAGTGATGCTTGTGTTGGTAACAGGGCTGACAAAAATACATGAGGTAGAAAAATAAAACAATTAAAATGACATACCCTGAGATGGCACAATACAATTTCTTGTCATTTTAAGGTGTCTTCATTTCATGGTTATTTAAAAAAAATATTGATTAAACCTATTTTATTTTTCAATTTTTCCACAATTTCAATTTCAATTTGTCCGGACAGACATTTGGAATAATTAAGATGTTTTAATGTTTTTGAAGCCTCTTCTGTTTACCAAGGCAGCATTTAGTTGATAAAAAATACAGTTAAAACAGTAATATCTTGAAATAGTATTACAGTTGAAATTGTATGTGTAAAATGTTTATTTTATTTTATTATTATTATTTTTTTAATTAAACGTATTCTGTGATGGCAAATTCAGTGTCACTCAGAAATGATCCTTCAAAAATCATTCTAATATGTTGATTTGCTGCTAATTTTATCATATTGTAAAAAATATAATTTTGCTGTTGTTTGTGTGGAAACCAAAATGACAGAAAAGACATTTATAATGTAGCAAAACAATTCTATGATTCAAAAAATGTGTCATGGTTTCCACAAAATAATAGGCAGCAATAACTTTTTTTTTCAAGACGGATAATAATAAGAACCATTATTAATAACTGAGCACTAATTGATAACATCTGAGCATATTAGAATGATTTCTGAAGGATCATGTGACACTGAAGACTAAAGTAATGATGTTAAAAATTTCGCTTTGAATCAAAGGAATAAAATACATTTTAAAATATATTCACATAACAACACAGTTATTTTGAATTGTAATAATATTTTGCAATATTACTGCTTTTACTGTTTTTTGGAATAAATAAACGCAGCCTTGGTAAGCCTAAAAGTCTTTTTTCAAAAACATTAAAATGAAGTTAATAATTCAGATACTGTAAATGTTTAATTCACGAGCATATAAAAGGATCCAGACTCAGCTGAGCAGATCTCAACCAGGTTCAACATGTTTCCCAGTGTGCATTTCTCTCGTGATGCCACTAATGTTTGCAGTACTGATGTGTCAAATTCATATTCTGCTCCCCTCTTTCTGCACCGCCTCTCTCTGTCTTGTATTTTTTTCTCGTTGCTATTATTCTAAGGGTCAAATGAACACACGCAGTACGCTATCCCATAATAGTCAGTCATAAGCGTAGCTGCGAGCTCACAGACCGTGACGACCACAGCTTTGCAAGCTGAATCAAAACAGCTGGTCTGAAACCACTGTCGCTAAACTCACTGACGTCTGAATCAATGCGACGATGATTTGTTTTTGTACCGCTTAGGTGCAACCAATAAAACCAGCCCTCTAGACAGTCGTTGAGCTGGGAATGTTGTTTTTTGCACATATAATAGAGGGGCAAACAGATTGCAGTTGCTGGTAATATGAAAATCCCATTAAACCTAGACTGCAAGACTTTCCTGATCTTGGTATTCACATATAATGTGAATATTGTGAAATACTGTTACATTTTAAGACTTGTTTTCTATGTGAATATATGTATGAATTTCCAGCATCATTAATCCAGTCTTCATTGTCACATGATCCTTCAGAAATCATTCTAATATGTGACCCTGGAGCACAAAACCAGTCATAATAATCTGAATAAATAAGCTTTCCGTTGATGTATGGCTTGTTAGCATAGGACGATATTTGGCCGAAATACAACTATTTGAAAATCTGGAATCTGAGGGGGCAGAAAACTCAAAATATTGAGAAAATTGCCTTTAAAGTTGTCCAAATGAAGTTCTTAACAATACATATTACTAATCAGAAATTAAGTTTTGATATATTTACAGTAGGACATTTACAAAATGTCTTCATGGAACATGATCTTTACTTAATATCCTAAATAAATGAAAAATCAACCATTTTGACCCATACAGTGTATTTTTGACTATTGCTACAAATATATACGTGCTACTTAAGACTGGTTTTGTGGTCATATACGCTGATTTGCTTTTCAAAACACATTTCTCATTGTTGAAATAAAATAAAAACTGCTCTATTCTGCTGTTTCACATTTTTACGGAAACTGATTCATTTTATTTTTTCTATATTCTTTAAAAAATAGAGAGTTCAAAAGAACAGCGTTTATTTGAAATGGAAAATCTTTTGTAATGTTATAAATGTTTTCACTGTCACTTTTGATCAATTTAATATGTCCTTGCTGAACAAAAAGTATTAGATTCTTTACAAAAAAAAATTATACTTACCCAGAACTTTTGAACAGTATCGTATTTGTGCTGACTAAGTTATTGAAACTATCAAAACTGGTGCAGCAAAGCAGAGAAACTTTCTGATCCAGGCAAATTCACTTAAAGATGAAGTGTAGTTTTAGCAAAAATGAAGTTATTTGTTTTCAAACAGGTTCCCAAACATCTGCTATTGGTCAGACAAACGTGCAGCCCCTCCCCCAACTCATGCCATTGGTTGAGCTAGTGTCATGTGACACAAAAGCACTGGGCCATCTAAATATCATTAAGCAAATGCGGCGAAAACAGTACTGTAATAATATTTAAATTTGAACATTTTAATATCACTTTTTTACGAAATCGATACCAATTAAGTAGCTTGATATCATCAATATATCATTACCGCAGTATTGTTCTGCCCATTTCTAGTGCCACAGTGTTAACATTTACTGAAACCAATCTTTGATGGTTTACTTCTAGCTGTCTTTGCACATTAAACTGGAATAAGAGAACATATTTTAACCTGTTTTTTTCTATCATTGTGATTTTCCTTTATTGTTGTAGCACATTAAACACATGAACGCCTTTTTGAACTAGCATTGAAATTGTTGCACACAGACCATAGGAGAGGTTTTTTGAGGACAGTATGTGATCTTCTCTCCACATGTGACCTTCTGTATGTCTCATATGGGCTATATTGTTGAGGGACCTTGGTATATTAAAGGTTTGACACTGAACGTGTCCTTCTATAGATGTGTGTGAGTGTGTAGTATGAGGCAGACTGGATGGTCATCCTGCAGGGAATGTGTGTGTGACTGATTACCTGTGCTCTCTGGCTGTAGGTCATTTCTCAGCCCATCTCCCTCTCTGCCCACTGTCCATTACTCAGAGACAGAGAGAGAGTGCGAGAGAGAGAGAGACATTTGCTTGTCAGTTTGCCTGATGCTCTGCTGGGGTTATATATGACAGTCTCTCTGTCTCTCTCTCTCTCTGCGCTGGTAATGAGGTATGACCGTGGGGTCAGCGCTCTCATCCGCCCTTGTGTGTTTTGTCGTGTCCTGTGAGAGCAACATGCGCAACATACACACAAGCGCACACTATAAATCACTGCACACAATAAGACATGCTGTATGACACACATACTGTACGGCCTATACACACACACACACTCTCAACCAAAAACAAGATACGCAATGCAGGTTCCTGTTAGAAAAGCCCACTGTCCTCACTTTAATAACCTCACAAACATGGCATGCTTACATGATCTATAAAGTGGATTTACAGTGGCTTGCAAAAGTATTCATACCCCTTCATTTTTTTTTCACGTTTTATGTTGCAGCTTTATGTTAAACGGCTTTAAATTGATTTTTTTTTTTTTTTTTTTTTCCCACATCAGTCTACACTTCATACACCATAATGACAAAGCACAAAACAGGTTTGTAACAATCTTGCAAATTTATTAGAAATATTAATGAGTATTCATACTCTTTTCTGGGTCACTTGAAATTTATCGCTTCATATCGCTTGTAGATGTTACTACACTGTGAGTGGCATTAGCCTGTGGCAAATTCAATCATGAGTATGATTTGGAAAGGCGCACACCTCTCAGAAAAGGTCTAACAGCTGAAAATGCATATCAGAGCAAACCAAAACAACTGCCTGTAGAGCCCAGAAACATGCTTGCTTGAGTTCAGAAAAAAAATTCTGCTGCATTGAAGCTTCACAGAAGCATGTAGCCTCCATTATCTATAATTGGAACAGGTAGGACTCTTCCTAGAGCTGGCCTCCTGGCCAAACTGAGCAATTGATGGAGAAGGGGCTTGGTTATACTGGTGACCAAGAAGCTGATGGTCACTCTAGTTGAGCTCCATGATCATATATGCAGATGAAAGAAACCTACAGAAGGACAAACATCACTGCAAAACTCCACCAATTTTGACTTCATGGCGGTGATGCAGAGTACCATCCCAAAAGTAAAGTATGGAGGTGGGAACTGCTTTGTTTTTCAGTTGCAGGGATTGAGGGCTTTGTCACAGTAGAAGGAAAGCTCAATGCACCAAAATATTGAGATATCCTTAATGAAAACCCAGAGCATTCAGAACCTCAGACTGGGCAGAATATTCGCCTTCCAACAGGACAATGACCCTAAGCACACAGCAAGAGTGGCTTATTGACAACTCTGTGAATGTCTTTGAGTCACTCAGCCAGTGCCTGGGCTTAAACACAATCAAATATTTCTGGAGAAAGCTGAAAATGTCTGCCAGCCCCCATCCAAGCTGACAAAGCTTGAGAGGTTGAAGAGGTGAGGCGAAGAATGGCAGATAATTGCCAAATGCAGATGTGCAAAGCTTGTCACATCATACCCAAAAATACTTGAGGCTGTAAAGGTGATTCAACGAAGTACTGAGTTAAGGGTATGAATACTTATGAAATGTATTTCTTTCAGTGTTTTATTTTTAATAAATTACATATGTTTTTTGTTTTGCCATCATGGTGTATGGAGTGTAAATTGATGTGGGGAAAAAAATAATTTAAAGCAGTTTAACAAGGCTGCAACATAACAAAACATGAAAAAAACGAAGGGGTAAGAATACTTTCGCAAGGCACTGTATATTTATATCAAGCTAATTAATACATGAATAAGATTTTAAAGCCATATTCTTTTCCCAAAAGCATCATTAAGCAACTATTAGAGATAGAACACAGAATTAGAGTTTTCATTTAGCCCAAACTCGAAACCCTAAATGAAAGTAAAACTTAATGGTTAACAAATTAAACAATGTTAATAATCAACACACTGAGTTGTATACAAAACATTTAAGTTGCACGCAAGGTAGTTTTTATGTCAACTTGATGTGATATAATTGATGTAATTTGTTTATGCTCAGTGGTTGTCTTCATTACAGATTTATCCAAACTTGCATTAAGTAATGGATATTGTCAACCCAGTCCTAGTGTCCAAACAGCTTACATATTTACCTGTGGTAGTTTATCTCCAAAATAGACACTGACACAGTCAGAAACCCACCAGTGAAGTGCTAATAAAATTTCACTGTTTTAATCAATGATTTCAGCCCTCTAAAACCATTTCAGTTGAAAATGAAATTCATTTTATTTTGCTGATTCAGTCGAATATTTTTGGTTGTCAAAATTTCAGTGCATCACTACCGCCTATAGTCACAAGTTCCATCATTACCAACTTTTTTCAGTGTTTTAGTGTTTCCCAAAACCAGTTTCAATAAAAACTCACACAGTTGTGTGATTGACCTGTTGTTAGAAGCATAGTCAATGTAAGTATGACGTGTGTATATATATATATATATATATATATATATTCTGTGATTGATTAAAAATGGTGACATAAACTTCAAATACAGTGTTAGTTATTTACAGCAATAATTTGATCTTGAATCTGTTAAATAGCACAAGTTATTTCACCTGCGTGACGTAACAGCTGTTGTAAATGGTTGAACCAACATGGTTTCAGGAGACAGTCATGACTAGCTAGCTAAATCTTCCAACAATGCATATGCTGTCGTACAGGAAGCACACCCTGATAAGCTGACAAGTTCCCAAACTGTTCTAAAACCAGCAAACCAGACCAGCCTGACCAATGAAAATCAGCTTGGTGGCTTTCTAAGAGCAGCAAACCACCTCAGTCTGAATGACAATGCTTTTTTAACACAGGAAAAAAAATCCTTTTAACTGGTAAAATCAATATGACACATAGCTTTGAGTGGCTTTTTGCGGTTATAAAATGTCTGTGCCATGCTGACCTGAGTCCATCCCAGAAGAACCCCAAAGCTATTCTATTGGCTGAAAAAAATAAGATCATTAGTGTGTTTTTACAATATATATATATATATAGTGTGAAATTAAATTGTTATATTTTAGCTAGGTTTTAGCGTATTAAATATGCATACCACTATTGCTAGCCAAACAGACTGCTAGCTTAGCCTTTACTCTATGCAAATGTTCATTTGTATGTTTTTATACTGTACATATTATAAATTTTTTGCTTCTTACTCTTGGAACACTGCTCTGCAAATCAAATCAGAGGAGCAGAACTGTTGAATAATTATGTAAACACACATTTACCTGCAGAAAGGAGGGTGGTTTGAGGTAGTTTATCATCTTTTACCACACTCCTCCTTACGGCTTTCATTTCATTCAGTTTTTCTGTTTTTGCTGCTCTTGTGGAAGACGACTGCCGGTGTTTTATGAATGTTTGAGTTTTTCTGAGAGCCAGGAGGGCTCAGATGCCTGCTGTTATAAGGATACTGGCCCTTGTAGGTATGATGGCCTCAGGGTGTGACTGTAGATTTAACCTCCGGCTGAAGAGACGCCTCACTCACACCAACATCCAACACCCTCCTGTGTGTGTGTGTGTGTGTGTGTGTGTGTGTTTGTGTGAAGTGCTGAACACTAAAATAGTGAGGTTTTAGAGTAAACTGAATATAGTGAGGTTTTTGAATAAACTCAATATAGGCTTTTGAATTAAATGTATATTGTATTCCTATGTATTTTATTGTTAACAAATGGATTTCTTCTTCTCTCTTTTTCGCAGCCTCTCAGTAAGTACCCACCGCTCTTCAATGACATCTCTTTTTGGCTGCCGGCTGAAGGTTACACAGAAAACGACTTCTACGACCTGGTGCGCAGCATCGGAGGAGACCTGGTGGAGAAGGTCACGCTGGTGGACGAGTTCACACATCCAAAGTAAGAAATCCAAAATGTCAGATACAGAAATGCTTTAAACCAAAACTGATAACCCATAACCAAACAACAATTCCAGTAACATAAGACCAAAAAATAAATAATAACTGATGAAAAATTTAATTCAGCTATTATATATCAGTATTTTAGTAGTTTGTTCTGTGCATTTATTTTCAGTAAAGGTCTTTTTAAAAACTCTAAAATAAAAAAAAAATAAAAAAAAAAAAAAACACGTGAGAAACAAAATTAAGGTTCTATAATATGCTTATGAGGATACAGAAAAAAATAAATAAAATAAAAGAATTTATGAAATATGTATTTAGTGTGAGAAATCCTATTCTAAGTCAGTACTTTTAGCTCCTTTTTTCCTCTAAAACAAGACAAATTAAACCAAAAAGCAAAATTTAGGTATGACGGTGTATTTCTGCTTTTGTTTTATTACATAACTACATAATTTTTCTAGGTGAAGGTACAGTAAGTTGTACAGATGAGTAAGTTTTATGTATCTGTGTATTCATTTATTTGAAATATTTTGTATACAACGATTGCATAAATATCACAAATATAGCTTAAATAGTCAAGATACAGTACATTCAAATTAAATTACGTTATTTAACGTATCTAAAAGTCTGTTCTTTTTCACAGAATGGATGCGTATTGATAGATAGATTAATGAATTGATTGATTGAATGGATCTGTCTAACATGAAGAATTTAAGAAGTTTCTGTGTTCTGTCAATCATTTTGTTTATTTGTATTTGTCAATCTTTACAGTCATTCTCAAAGCTAATGGCTTGCGCAGGAGTGAATGCTAATGTTATTGCGCGGGGCCGCTGGCAGTGCGGCGTTCATCTATTGACAGAGGAGCCAGGGTCAACGATGCCTAATGGCTCTTTTCTGAACTCTCCAGCATTAGGCTCCATTTCACATTGGACCGTGTTTGTCAGGCTCTTCAAACTCATTATCTCTTTCTTCCGTCGTCCATTCACAAACACTTTCACAAACCACAGAACGATCCACGTGATTTTCCCTGAATGCAGTTCATATGGCGGAGCTCTTCCTGTACAGGTTTGCTTTTGTGGACTGCAGAGGCTGTGCTCAGGTTGCCCTTTCCCTGTTTCCTCGCCCTGTGACATCAATAATTAATTTTTAAAGAGGATGAGAAGTTCACCTGCGGGCACAGCGGTCCGACTGTCCCAAGTCCCCTCTGCTGGAACAGACCGCGAGTGTGTGTGTGTGTTAAATGATACAACGAGAACCTGCAGTGCGTAAAAAGAGCCGCAAACATTCATCTCTGTCCCTGCTCTTAATCTTTTTTAAATAGCAACCTTTTCCCTCCCCTTCCCCTAATGGCATCCATAAATAAGATGACATCATGAGGTGCTGCAAGGGTGTAATAGCCCATACGGCAGCTAGAAATTGAAAGAGATTGGTGTTTGTTTTGCTCTTGTTCTAATTCGATTTGCTCCAGACCTATGTTTGTGTGCACACTTCTTCGAAAACAAATATATTAGTTGAATAGTTTCTAGAATAGTTTGAGATTTGTCACAATGTAAGTGTATTGCCACTGCGGAAGTACTTTTCTAAGTAGCTGTAATGTATTATGTGTGTGTGTGTGTGTGTGTGTCCTGCAGCTAATTTCCTCTTTATGATCATTTTGCTGCAGTTGCGTCAACGCCTGTGAGCTTTGCTTCATACTTCCTACAACCAGAGAGTGAGAGAGAGAGAGAGGGAGGGAAAGGGCGAGAGAGACGTCAATACTTACTTTAAACTTGTTCTGCAACTTCAAATCGCTAATTACAGCGAGAGGACGGCCAATCACAGCTCATCTAGCCTGCAACCGTCTCCGTCCGTCAGAAATGTCACATTCGCAATATTGTCCTAATCATTTTCTCTCGTTTTCTCTGCGGTACTGCTGACTTGGGCAGTTTTGAGAGCTGGTAATATGATGAGATTGGCAGTAAGTCTCCCATCATGCTCTTCTTCAGTGCAGTGAGGAAGATTCTGGCATCAGGCGTGCCCTCAAAGGGCCGTCAGAAACATAACACGTTTCTTTTGTGCTCGCTGTTTTACTTTTGACAACAACACAGCAGGGTTTTCGCTCAAAAATGAGTCAATTTTTACATGTGACTCACAGAAATGCAAATGGTTTGTCATTCTGCAAAAAAATGATTATCCAAGAAACCAATTGTTTGTTTTCTAAATGCTCTGTTGTCAGTTTTGTTTTATACAGATGCATTTTTCTTAGCATAAATAGCAAATATCCTAATTTTAATTAAAACAATAATGTTGTTATGCCATCTTGTTTTCATATTTTATGATTCTCAGTGAGGACAATCTTACTTGTCAACCCTGTTACCTTAATTTTGTGAGAGCAAGGCTTACTAGTCAGTTAAAATTGTAAAAATGTCCACCCTTTTAGCGTCAACCCAGTTACTATCATTTTGTAAACAGCTGATAACATAAAACTAAATATTAAACTACCAACATTCAGTCATTCAAAAAGTACTTAATAGTTTTACACCTTGAGTATAAGATTTATAAAGTCAATTTAAACTGTGGATCCTGTTACTATAATTTTGTAAAGGAAGTATTTGATATTATTAATGTTAACATTCAAACATCAACATTCAATTCTCTTTCCCAAAAGTGCACACAAAAGTTAAAAAAAATGTCACATCTTGAGAACGAGGTTTGAAATGTCAATTTGAAGTTTAAAATAGTCTGTGCTGTTACGTCAACCCTGTTACTATAATTTTGTAAGGTAAATAGCTCATAATATGAAACTGAACGTTAAAATCCCAGCATTAATTTCTCTTTCCAAAAGCACTTATGCTCCCCTTGAGCATAAGACTTGTAATGTTTATTTAAACTATCCACCCTGTTACCATAACTTTGTAAAGTAAGCAGTTGATCATATAAAAGTGAGCATTCAAATATCATCATTAAATTCTCTTTCCAAAAAAATACACATAAAACCACAAAAAGTTTCACATCTTGAGAACAAGGTCTGTAATGCCAATTTATAGTTTCAAAATATCCACCCTGTTATCGACATTGTTACCATAATTTTGTAAAATCAACTGATAATAAAAAAGTGAACATTAAAATGTCAGCATTAAATTCCATTTTCAAAAAGTACTTAGTTTCACAGCCTGAGAACAGGATTTGTAATGCCAGTTTAGTTTAAAAGTGCCCATTCTTTTACTGTCAACTCTGTTACCATAATTTTGTATAGTAAACAACTGATAAAAAAAAGTGAACATTAAAATATTAGCAATAAATTTTCTTTTCAAAATGTACTTTAGTTTTACACCTTGAAAACAAGAACTGTAATGTCAAATTAAATTGTAAAATTGTCCCTGTTACTGTCAACTCTGTTACCATAATTTTGTATAGTACACAACATGTCATTTAAATGTGAACATTTCAATATCCACTTTAAGTTCCCTTTTCAAAAAGTACTTCATAGTTTAACCTCTTGAGAACAAGATTTGTAATGCCAATTTAGTTTAAAAAAGCCCACCCTGTTACTGTCAGCTCTGTTACAATAATTTTGTATAGTACATAGCTGATAATAAAAAAGTTAACATTAAAATATCAGCATTAAATTCCCTTTTCAAAAAGTACTTTACAGTTTTACATCTTGAAAACAAGAACTGTAATGTCAAATTAAATTGCAAAACTGTCCACCCTGTTACCGTCGACTCTGTTTCTATAATTTTGTATAGTACAATATTGATTAAAAAAAAAGATTGACCATTAAAATATCAGCAATAAACTTCACCAGACTATATAACAAGACTTGGAATGTCACATTTAATTGCTAAACTGTCAACTCTGTTGCTGTCAATCTGAGTAAACAATTAATCATTTAAAAAAGTGAATATTAAAATATAAACATTACATTATCTTTCCAGAAAGTACTTTATAGTTTCACAGCCTTGAACGCAAGGCTTGTAACAAAATGTAAAACTGTCCACTCTGTTATCATATGTTACTATCAACACTGTTACCATCAACCCTGGTAAAATTACTGAATGTTCACAAATACTGAAATATAATAATGTAGCTTGGGATGGGACAATGCAATTTATTAACATTTAAACACATGCTAGGGTGCTATGGCAGATTTTCTGTGCATTGTTATAAGGGATTGGGTCATCATCCAACAAATCTTTCTTTTTTTCTTTCTTTCTTTTTGGCTTTGGCAAAATACTTTTGCTTGAAAAAGGAATGAATGTAGTGGCACAAGTTGACAGTCATGTTTCGTTCATGTTGCTCAAACTAAAGTAGGATGATTTATGCATCAAAGTTTAATACTTTTGCTCAGCAAACCTCTAACCTAAAGTGTGAGCGATAGTTATAGTGATGTTTGCCTTGGCAAGCGCTACTAAAAATTGTATTGCATTTTTTTCCAGAATCTCTATATTGCTGTATAAGCGAAGACAAAGAATGAAACCAAAAGAGCAAAAATATTGCATAAACTAATGCACCTTTGAACAGCACATTGTATTTATCAGCACATCACTTATTTGTACTGTAATTCAATCAGCTTTCACAGCAGGCTATATCTGCTGACAGTAGGTAAATCCTACATGCTATCGGTTGCCACAACAGTATTTCTTGGTTGTATGGAAGCCTTTACTGCAAATTCCCCTAACGACTGAAATGTAAAACCCAAAGGTGGGAAATCATTTATAGCAAGCTGAGATACGGCGGCATATTTTAGATATATTTGTGACACGCACATCCTTGGCTTGAGACGGCTTGAAAGATTCAGGTGTGCCTATCATTTATTCTGTTTCCAAAAATGTTCGTGGAAAAATGTTTGCTGAAGTTTTTCGAGCCTGAGTCGGCCTCAATGACAAATACAATCTTAATGCTTCAACTTAGACAGTTAGAAAAGTGGTAAGTTACATTTTTAGAAGAATATGTGCAGTGAAATAGGCACCTGAATGTTAAAAAGGGCCAAATGCCACATTTACGCTGAACTTTTTCCGTCCGTTATATGATGGATGTCTATATCCCTCAGAAATGTCAAGGTATTACATGTAAGCTGTCCAGCAATAAACATTTGATGATTTTTAGCACCTGACATTCAAATCATAGTCTTTCCCAACTGTGCAGCAATATATAAAGAATTGAAATGTCACAGGAAACTTTCAGTAGAGCAGTAGTGAGAGGACAAGAAGGCAATGCAAATGTTTAGTTTAAAAATTTTAACTTCAAACCATTGCTTCTGGCCAAAATACGAGTCCATAATCGATAATAATGCTTCCTTCAGTGAAAAGTTCCAACTCCTGTTGTGTCTCACATCAAAATCACCAAACATGTTTGTTTAGAACGGTTTTGGACTGTTTTTCGCTTGTAAATGGTGTTTAATCTGGGCATATTTCTCTCCTGATTTGGAGCAGAGAGTATAGAGGAGTTATTTTTGGATAAACTGTATGCAAATGATGAAAAAATGCTGATAAATAAAGAGGAAATGTGCTATATATATTATATTATAATTATTATTATTTATTTTCATTTTTTTAAACAAATTAACTATTGAACTAAAATAAAAATAAAATAATGATTCTGTAAATGTAATTTAATTTGTTTAAAAGTAGGAAATATCAACAACTAAAAAAGTAGAACTTATGCTCTCTCTCCTTGCTCTCTTTCAGTATGGAGTTGTTTGTCTGACATCAATAACAAATCTCACCGGATGGACACTATAATCCAACACAAATCTGCATTTATCGGCCCGTAACGCTGTCAGGTGTAAACGAGCAGAATTAATTTGGAAAGTTGACAGAGCTGTCAATAAATCTGACAGCTGTGGACAGGAGACCTGACGGAGAACTGCCGGATTTAGCTCGTCAAACCGCTCTGATTTACGCTCTCTGTGGCTTGATATAGTGTGATGTTTTGCTGGTTGGTGTGTTATTGTGAGGTTTGATTATGGGATATGTGACGCCATCTGTAGTAATATTATATTTGAGAGTGTCAGCATCGGGTGCAGTGACAAGACTAAGCGTTTTAAGACCCTCATGGTTATGTGTTTATATATGTTGGAAGCATCACATCTGCATCATCAGGATTTATGTCAGGTTGTGATCAACATTTGCTTTGCTGTCAAGCAGTTTGTGTGAAAAAAGAAAAGGTGTTTGTGGTTTAGAGACAATTGTTTAGCTCTTTTCTAATCGTTTTGATTTCAACACGGCAGCTAGTTTGTTTATATAAATTTATAATACTATTTGTAAATGAATAAAATGAATGATAAAAAAATCTACACTTGCTACACTCTTTTTATAATGGATGTAATGGAATCCGATTGTTTCAAAAAAAGGTTTTAAATTTGCTAGCTGAATGACAGAGCGTGAGGGAGGGAGAGAAGATACGTGTCAGAAAGTGTGAACTTACATGACTGCAGTTGCAGCTAAGCGCGGCCGGTCAGGTTGGAAGACAGTGATAGGAGTAAGGGATGTTCTGCTAGCAAATGGTTGTCCTCATCAGCAGGCTGCTGGAAGAGCCAGACTTGTTAAAAATCTGCCCTCTTTGTCGGAAGCCCGGGGGGGATCCTTCCGGAAAGCGCTACAAGCCAGCAGGCTAATGTCTGCCACCATTACTGAGCCACAGTGAAGGAGACACAGGAGAGAGAGAGAGTGTGTGTGTGTGTGTGTGTGTGTGTGTGAGAGAAAGAGAGAGCGGAGTGTATTTAATGGCCCATGGCTCAGAGAACGTCAACTATAGCCTTATGAATAATGGGGTGTTGTTGACGATGCAAAACTGCGCAGAGGAAGATGCTATGCATCACATTACACCTCACAAACACGCTCATGCTCATACATACAAATACTGGCACATTTATATCTTACACCTATAGAGTGAATGGTGCTAAAAAAGAGACGATGATGTCAAATGCTTCGTCATATTTGGATTTAGGCATATATGCTGCCTTCAGAAAGTAACACTCATTAATTATTTTATTCTGATCTCAAATTAAAGCACATTTAAAGGGATTTTTTTCCCCACACCCATGAGTCATTGCACAATAAGGAATGTGGAGTACAGAAGCACATTTCCACCTAAGATATGAACATAAAATGAGATTTGTGAGGTGTAAAATAAGAAAACAGTATCACAAGTGTGAAAAATAATGTAGATTTATATTTAAAGTCGGAGTTGGAAAATTATAAGAAATAAAGTTGCAATTGTGAGATGTAAAGTCACAGTTACAAGAAATAACATCATAATTGTGAGATTTAAAGTCACAGAAGATATAAATTGTCATAAATAATAATATGTAAATGACTGTAAGATATAAGGCCAGAATTACAAGAAGCAAAGTCACAACTGTAAGATAAAGTCACAGCTGAGAGATATAAAGTCACAATTACAAGAAATAAAGTCATTTGTGAGATCTAAAATAACAGTTGCAAGATAGAATGACAGAATTACAAGAAATGATATTGCAATTACAAGAAATAGTTATGAGATTTAAAATAACATGAAATAAAAGAGTAAGAAATAAAGAATATAGTCACAACTGTGAGATATAAAATATCAGTTAAAATATAGAAAGCCAGAATTACAAGAAATAAATTGCAATTACAAGTAGTCACAATTGTAAAATTTAAAGTTGAAAGATATAAAGCCAGAATTACAAGAAATGTAGTCACAATTGCAAGAAATAGTCACAGATGTGAGATTAAAAATCACAGTTAAAAAATATAAAGCCAGAATTACAAGAAATAAAGTTACAGTTATAAGATTTAAAATCACAGAAAATATAAAAAGTCAGAACTACAAGAAATATAGTCACAATTGTAAGATATAAAATAACAGCTACAAGACAGATTGACAGAATTACAAGAAATTGTTGCAATTACAAGAAATAAAGTTAGTTAAGATATTTAAAATAAGATGAAATTAAAGAATAAGAAATAAAGCATATAAAATAACAGTTAAAAAATATAAAGCCGGAATTACGAGAAATAAAGTTGCAATTACAAGAAATACAGTCACAGCTACAAGAAATAATTACACTTTTAAGATTTAAAATTACAGAAGATATAAAAGTCAGAATTATAAGAAATATGAGATATAAAATAACAGCATTACAGAAAACATTACAGAATTACAAGAAATTAAGTTGCAATTACAAGAAATAGTCACAATTGTGAGATTTTAAAGTCACAATTACAAGAAATAGTTACAGTTACGAGATTTAAAATCACAGAATACATCAAAGTCAAAATTACAAGAAGTATAGTCTCAATTGTGAGATATAAAATAATAGCTGAAAAACAGAAAGAATTACAAGAAAAATATAAAGAAAAACATAGTCTCAATTTTGAGATTTAAAGTCACAGTTGAAAGATATAAAGCCGAAATTACAAAAAATATTGTCCCATTTGTGAGATAAAAAGTCACAATCGAAAGATATAAATCGACAATTACAAGAAATAGTCAAAGTTGTGAGATTTTAAAATCACAGTTGAAAAATATAAAGCCAGAATTACAAGAAATTAAGTTACAGTTATAAGCTTTAAAATCACAGAAGATATGAAAGTCAGAATTACAAGAATCATAATCACAACTGTGAGATATAAAATAACAGCTGAAAGACAGAATTACAAGAAATTAAGTTGCAATTACAATAAATAGTTACAGTCACGAGATTTAAAATCACAGAAGATATAAAGTCAAAATTACAAGAAAAATAGAGATATTAAGTCACGTTTGGGAGATATAAACTCAGAATTACAAGATATAAAGTTGCAATTGTGAGGTTTAAATAACAGTTGAAATATAAAAAGTCAGAATTACATGAAATGAAGTTGCAGTTGTGAATCTTATGGAACAGATGGAAGATATAAAGTTAGATTTACAAAAAATAGAGTACCAATTGTGAGATATAAAGTCACAATTGGGGGATGTACAGTGTATTCACAATTACAAGAAATAAAGTTGTAAAACAGTTACAAGAAATAAAACATATAAAGTTAAAGGCAAAAACAGACATTGCTGTTATAATTGTGCAGTGACTCACTGATGTATGTTCCAAAACAAAGATGTTTTTTTCTTTTCTTTTATCACATTTTGCTGCAACCAACCAAATTTCTGTACCTCCATGGAGTAAATATGACAGATTTCACTTAAACAGCTGCAAATGAGATGAATGTGAATGCTAACAGGTACTGTAGTGTCTCCAGGTTTTATAAACGTTCTTGACCCAGACTCTACCAAGACCAGACCATCCTATCAAATTAGAATAACTGAGCCAGAACGGAGGTTGTCAAAGTGACCAAGAGGCCAGTCAGAGTTGAAGAGCGAAGGCTGACATGGCAGAAACTCTCCAGACATCAAGAGTCTGTTCTGTAGTTCACAGATTTAGTCTCTTTGGGACAATGACCAGAGGGAACGACACTTCTGAGAAATCTGAAGTCGTGCCTGGAGTTTGCTAGAAGCCTTGTGACAATCTGAAACCGTTTTGAAGATTATTTTGCATTTGAGTTTTATAGCTCGAAAACAAAGCTCTATATTTGCCACCAACCAAGCCCATGAACCATCATCCTTCAGTCGTGTTAGTAAAATTTTGCATTGGTCCATTGTCCTTTGTAAATAGTATTCAATAGCTCACACAGAAGACACTTTCAAATCAAGAAACGTTTATAAGATTTATAAATGTGTATATTTTATAATAATAAAATAAATAAAATAAAATATATGTTTTATATTTTGAAATAAAATGAGGGCAAAAAAAAAAAACTTGACAAGATGCATAAGTGTGTTGAATCTGTTGAAGGGAGAAAATTCCAAGGAAAGGAGGTAAAATAAAATAAAATAAAAAAAGTTTTATATTTTGAAATAAAATGAGGGCAAAAAAAAAAAACTAGACAAGATGCATAAATGTGTTGAATCTGTTAAAGGGAGAAAATTCCAAGGAAAGGAGGTAAAATAAAATAAAATAAAATAAAATATATGTTTTATATTTTGAAATAAAATGAGGGCAAAAAAAAAAAAACTTGACAAGATGCATAAGTGTGTTGAATCTGTTGAAGGGAGAAAAGTCCAAGAAAAGTAAATGGAGGTCTAATAAAATAAAATATAAAATAAAAAATTAAAAAAAAAAAATAAATAAAAAAATAAATAAAATAAAATAAAATAAAATAAAATAAAATAAAATAAAATAAAGGGATAGTTCACCAAAATGGAAAATACAATAAAAAAAATATGTTTTATATTTTTAACATTTTGAAATGAAGTGAAGGAAAAAATAGACAAGATTCATAAACTTGTTGAATATGTTGAAGGGAGAACATTACGGGGGAATGGAGGTCTAGCAGAAGAGAAAAAAGTAAAGAAAAGAAATATTAAATAAATAAATATATAAGAAAAAAAATTCAATAATTTATTGAATCACTGTAAATTAAAGTCTATTCAAGATCAATAAATATTTAAGGGATAGTTCACCAAAATAAAAAGAAATGAAAACAATATATTTTCTGTATTTTCAACATTTTGAAATAAATTGAGGGGGAAAAAATGGACAAGATTCATAAACTTGTTGAATATGTTGAAGGGAGAAAATTACAAGGGGGAAACTGAGGTCTAGCCAAAGAAAATAAAAAAAAAGAAATATAAAATAAAATATAAATGTAAATAAATAAGTAAATAAATAGCAAATGAAAAAAAAATAAAATCTTGAATCACTGAATCACAAGTCTATTCAAGAGTAAGGAAGATTTAAAGAATAGTTCACCAAAATGTAAAATGATTTTCTACTTAGTAACATAATGACAAAAACAGTATTATTAATTAAACAAAATAATGTTTAGAATTGAGTAAGTATCAATCAAATGAACTATGTCCATTAAGTCAAATGAAAAAAATTACAATGACAGAATTTTCATTTTTGCATAAAATAGTCATTTAAACTGCCATGCTGCTGTGCAAGTAATACATTTATAGTGTTTTGCGTAATGAGATCAGACAGCCGAGCTATAAATCTGGATTAAACCGTAAATATGCTGCGATGGCCATCGTGAGGGACTTTGAGTCAGTTCATGCAACTGTCATTTACTCTGTTTTATGACAATACGTTGTAATAATGATGCGTTTTATTAACAAGCAATGTATCATTTGGTGGCGAGGCCGGTGAAAATGTAACTATCTGATCTACAGCTGAAAAATCCTTACGGATGAGCCCTGCAAATGTCTTGACATTTCCTCCAGTGAGAGGCATTATACTGTAGTATCCAAATTTTACAACTCCTCCTTTCCACTCCGTTTTTGTTTGAGAAGGCCTGGCTCATTTTCTTCTGTCTAGGCGTTCTCATTATGAACACTGATGCTCAGCCAAAGGAAAGAGAGATGAATGAAGCCCAGGCTGACTCACTTCACTCCGACTGCTGTTTTGTCAGCTTTTACTCAGCGGTCAGACTGAGATGAGGACTTTAAGAGGTCTGGTCGCTCAGCTGTGAGGTTAATTAGACGCCGCTTTACTGCAGATATGTTTATGGAGCAATCAGTGATGAAAAAAGACACGCATCACACCACATACTGCATCACTGTGCTGAGATTAGCATCTTAGAGAAGCGTTTGGAGAGCCTGTTTGCGCTGCGTCACTGTGGGCAAATGCTTTATACATAATCCATACACTGACAGCCAACATGAAACAGCATTCACAATGCGATTAACTTCAATAACGTGACTCACAAAGCGGATAGTTCTGGTTCTGGATGCTGATTGCTCAATAAAATTGACGTAAATACATTTTACTATCAGCTATGAGTGTTTGCCAGTTTGTGTGTGAGAATGTGCCATACACATTGAAGCTTAGCGTCTTGTTTTATATAAATCTAAGCCAAAGATGGTGCTTGATTAATGTAATATTTATTTTGTTTATATTTTTTAAATCATATAAATTATAAAATATGTTTAAAATATATTATAAATTATTATTCTTAATAGGTAGCACCTCAATGAGTAACATTTTTATAAATATATTAAAATATATCTTAAAATGTATTATATAATGATATAATTAACATAAATTGTATTATTTTAATATTTTATATTATTATTATTATTATTATTATTAGCAATTAATTTGCTCAATAAATGTAATGCCTTAAATTAAAATAAAACATTTTAATGTTTTGTTTTTGTTTACATTTTTAAATCATATAAATTATAAAAAAAATGTAAATATATTGTAAGTTATTATTCTTAATAAATAGCACCTCAATTAGTAAAATTTTATAAATAATATTAAAATATATTTTAAAATATATTATAATGTTATAATTATAATAAATTAGAAAATTTAAGAATTTATTATTATTATTGTTAGATAGCACTTATTACATTGCTCAATAAAATGTGAGAAATATTCAATTAAAATGTAAATTATAATTTACATTTACATTTAATATTTAATTAAATATAAAAAAATAATTATAAAATGTTTCAGATATATTATAAAATGTTTTATTAGAATAATTCTTATCAGCACCAGCAACAGCCATGAGTAATATTTTATAAATATATTAAAATATAATTAAAAATATATAATGAATATGTTAAAATAAAAAAATAAAATGTTATAATTATATTACATTTAAAAATAGGGTTAGGTATAGGGTTAAGTATATTGTTGTTGTTATTATTATTATTATTATTATTATTATTATTATTATTATTATCATCATTATTAGATAGCGCTTAATTTGCTGATAAAATATGGTAAATATATTACAAATAATTATTATTAATAAACAGATAATTAGCCTAATAAAAATGAAAAAGTATTAAACTAAAATGTATTTTTTTTTAGTTTTTTTATTCAATTAAATTATACAATATGTAAACAGTATGTATAAATATTTATTAAATTAATTACATTGTAAGATTTTTGTTTTTACATTTATTAAAATTATAAAATATGCTAAATATATTAGAAATATTTGTTAATAATAGATAGCAAAATAGAAATTGTTAGGTTTATGAAAATGTTCAAACATTATTACTATTATTATTATTATTATTATTATTATTATTATTAGATAGGACTTAATTCATTTGCTCAAATATGAAATAGATGTAATAAGTTCAAATTTAGTATTTTATTGTTTAATGTAATTAATAAAATATTATTAAAATATAACAAATAATTCTTATTAATACACAGATAACACATTATTTGCTTATTAAAACTGAAAAAAAAATTAATTAAAATTATGTTTTTAATTCAGTTAAAATACAGTATGTATACATATATAATAAATAAATTAAAATGTATTTATTTATTTATTTATTTATTTAAATGAAATATAAAATATGCAAAATATATTATAAATAATTATTAATAGTAAATAGATAGCGAAAATAAAAATAGTTAAATTGTTACATTTTCTGAAAATGTTACTTTATTATTTTATGAAAATGTTACGCTTTTGGGAATATTCTGTGAGAAATGATGCAAAGTGGAATTGATTTTATGCATCAGGATTTGATTGGTTTTGGGTGAAAACAGGTTAGGTTAATATTATTTTTCCCTTGGTTACATCAACAGAATAGAAAACCCATTTCAGAGCAGAGAAAGTTATTACATTTTGATGATAGATTATGAACACAAACTGTTTTTTTTTCTTCTCTAGAGTAACATGTGCTGATAAATTGTGAACAATAACACCAGGAACATTTATGAACAAAGACAAAGGTGGGTCAATTTTGATCAACCTTTAAAAAATGTATATCTGAGAAACGTTACAGACACATAAATGGTAATGTATCAATTATCTAACAATAAGACATAAACCCAGGAGTGTTTTACAGTACGAGAGCGATGATATCGTCAGATGTAGGAGAACAAATTGGTTGTTCTTGAGCAGCAGTGTGAGCAAAGCTCCATCTGTATCTCTCTCTGTGTCTGCCTGTGACGTCTGTATTAACTCTCGACTCGCTCCCTCCTGCGTGTATGAGAGCAGGCAGTGTTTAATGGCGTTAGCAGGCAGGAGTGAGCGTAATTGTGGCGCCTCTAAATTTATAGAGGCTGACAAGTCGGGGCTGGGGCTGCTGGGTAATCTCTGTGTAATTGAGAGTGGAGGTCACCGGTGGGAGACGGCACTGCTCCGCCAAATCCCACGGGCCCTTGTGTGTCTGTAACTACCATGATACAGTGTTTGCAGTGCTCGTCACTTTACAAATTACAGTAATAGCACTGAAATGCTATTTGGCCTTATTATAAAAAAAAAAATCAATCAATCTCTGTCTAAAGCAGAGGTCGACAACCTTTTGACACAAAGGGCCTTTTTTCTTACTAATCGTTCCCTCTCTACTGTACATTACAGCTGTCGAAGTAACGCTTTAACGTTTAAGTCTAAATATGTTTAATGCTGTTCAGTGTGCAGTTATTCAGTTAAAACTGCTTCGTTTTGTTCTGTGTGGTGAATGCAAACTGATCGGATTGGTTGAAACTGCTAGCAGAGCATGTGCTTTTTTAGTTTTAGGGATAATGTGTTTGCAGATTAAAGACAAATGAGACATTTAAGTCATTCACATTCATTGTATGGTGGGATATAATTATCAACAAAGCTCAATAAGTGAAATAGCAATGCAAAATATTAATGTGAGCACCAAGGGATGACTACAGATCAGAAAAAAAAACAGCATTATACGTTACAGATTAAGTAAGTGTTATTAAATTGTTATATTATGTTATGTTATGTTATGTTATGTTATGTTATGTTATGTTATATTATATTATATTATATCATATTATTATATTATATTATATTATATTATATTATATTATATTATATTATATCATATTATATTATATTATTTTTCAGCTTCTTTGAAAATGTACTTTGCATCATGGAAAAATTAAAGTGTATTATAAATTATAACATTGATTACAGCATTATGCATTAGAAATTGTTTATTATATTATGTTATATTATATTATTCTTTTTCTTTACAAATGAACTTTGCATTATGGAAAAATTTAAAATTATTATAAATTATAAAATTGATCACAGCATTATACATTAGAGATTATGTATTGTATTATATTATATTATTCTGGTTCTTTGAAAATGGACTTTGAATTATGGAAAAATTAAAATGTATTATAAATTATAACATTGATTACAGCATTATACATTAGAGATTGTTTATTATATTATATTATATTATATATGTTATATTATATTATAGTATGTTATATTATATTATATTATATTATAATATATTATATTATATTATTCTGTTTCTTTGAAAATGGACTTTGAATTATGGAAAAATATAAATGTATTATAAATTCTAACATTGATTACAGCATTATACATTAGAGATTGTTTATTATATTATATTATATTATATTATTCTTTTTCTTTACAAATGAACTTTGCATTATGGAAAAATTTTAAATTATTATAAATTATAAAATTGATCACAGCATTATACATTAGAGATTATGTATTATATTATATTATATTATATTATTCTGGTTCTTTGAAAATAAACTTTGCATTATAGAAAATGTTATATTTATTAAAAATTATACAGTTAATCACCATTAAACTCTACCTTTTTACGTTTGGGGTCAGTAAGATTTTTTTTGAAGAATTTATTTATTTATTTATCTATTTATTTAATTATTTTTTAAGGATTCATTTGATTGTTCACAAGAGACACTAAAGACTTTTACTTAGTTACAAAAGCTTTCTATTCATATGTCTATTTCAAGTTTCCACAAAAAATATGAAGCACCACAACTGTTTTCAACATCGATATTAGAATGATTTCTGAAGGATCATGTGACACTGAAGACTGGAGTAATGATGCTGAAAAATCAGCTTTGATCACAGCAATAAACTACATTTAACAATATATTACAATAGAAAGCAGTTATTTAATAATATTTCACAATATTAATTATTAATGTATTTTTGATCAAATAAATAGTAAGCAGAACACAAAATGTACCTAGCCCAAACTTTCGAGAGTTCCGTATATATATATTTGTTTATTTTTTTTTATTATTATTATTTTATTTTTATTTATTTATGTATTCAATCATTCAGTGCTACAGTACATCACAGATACTATGCATTATCATACACTATATGACCAAAACATATGTTGACACTTACTATAAATATCATGTTTAGCTGTTTCAGCTACATTACTAATAGGTGCATAAAATCAATCATAGCCACAAAAAGCCTGCAGACAAATGGGTCACTGTCACCGCAGCACTGTCATTGGATTCCTCCAGAAAATGGAATTGGGATGTGGATTGGGCTTCTTCCTGAACGCCACTCAACATCTTTGTGGTGGACCGTCCTGTTCAACAAGCACGTGTGGATGTGTTGTTTGAGTGTCCACATATTTTTATCCATTCCATGTTTTCCCTCTGATGGAATGACATTGACCACAGTCTGAATGCAAAGCCAAAATGCTTTAGGAAGTAAATGGTGGATTTTTAGGATGCCACTGCATCTACAGATTTGACGTCAACTCAGGCCTCCAGAGTCTGTGTCAGTGTTGAAATTGGCCGTGTGCAGGTGTGCCGTCGTAACGCTACCTGGGATGCAGCGGTCTCACAGATGAAACAGGTGCGAGTCGTCCCAGACAAGCAGTCAGCTCGGCACCAGTCGCCGTCCTGTCAGAGCAGACCCCTTCAAATGGAGCTGTCACTTTATCACTTTGAAGGAGAGCGAGAGAGAAAGAGAGGATGGAGAGAGAGAGACGGCGAGTCCACCTGTCAAAACCGCGCATTGCCATCGCTACAGAGAAGTGCTGCTGATGAGCTGGAAATACTCAGCGCCTAAGACACTGTGGGGAAAGAGAGAGAGAGAGAGAGAAAGAAAGAAAGAAAGATAGATATCTCGCACGTTTCCTGAGGTCAGACGAGATGAATTCTAGGACAGATGGAACAAAGTCTTTCTGAGGCTTTCATCATTTGCTGCTAGACAATTGTCTCAGTTCATAAATAGACTGTGACGGTGACTGCCCAATTTTTCAGCAACCTTGATATTTCCCATTCATTTTCTCCAAAGGCATTTTAAAAAAGTCTTCAATAAATACTTGTAAGCACTGAGCGCAAACTGCACTTAGCTCTGGTTGCCAGAGTTTCACCAAAAATGCTGTAGCAACATTCTAGGTTTTACGGATTGAACTTATATTTGCAGTAAATAAACAAACTAATTTAATTAACTGAAGTAATATTATAACACTCTGTTTATACCTTCATAATACATCACTAGTGGTATAAAGAAAGCCACATGGAGAATCAGTTTGTCTACAAGTTGGTTAATTTTGGAGCACTGTGTCATACATATAAATACAAAACACCACCATCGTAACAGTCTTGACATAAAATAATAAAATAATCCAATAAACATTCATTTAGCATCGTAAGATGCAACATAAAACCTTAGTGTACATACAGTTGAGGTCAAAACTTCACATACACCTTGCAGAATCTGCAAGTGTTAATTATTTTATCAAAATAAGAGGTATTATACAAAATACATGCTATTTTCTTTTTTTTAGTGATATTTCACATGAAAGACGTTTACATATAGTCCACAAGAGAAAATAATGGTTGAATTTATAAAAATGACCCTGTTCAAGTTTACATACAGTTGATTTTTAATTCTTAATCCTTCAGGTCCCACAAACTCTTTGTTTTTTTCAGCATTTTTGTGTATTTGAACCCTTTCCAACAATGACTGTATGATTTTGAGATCCATCTTTTTACACTGAGGACAACTGAGGGACTCATATGCAACTATTACAGAAGGTTCAAACGCTCACTGATGCTCCAGAAGGAATGAAGATGTGTACGTTTTTCTTAATTTGCCTAAAATTCATATTTTTTTCATTTAGTACTGCCCTTCAGAAGCTACAGAAGATACTTAGATGTTTCCCAGGAGACAAAATAAGTTAAATTTACCCTGATCTTCAAATTCCAAAAGTTTTCACCCTCCGGATCTTAATGCATCGTTTTTCCTTCTGGAGCATCAGTGAGTGTTTGAACCTTCTGTAATAGCTGCATATGAGTCCCTCAGTTGTCCTCAGTGTAAAAAAATGGATCTCAAAATCATACAGTCATTGTTGGAAAGGGTTCAAATACACAAAAAATGCTGAGAAAACCAAAGAATTTGTGGGACCTGGAGGATTTTTCTGAAGAACAGCAGTTCATCCTAACTGTTCAGGACAAACAAGGGACTCATGAACAACTATCACTAAACTAAAAAAACACAGCTGTGGATCATTCAGGTAACAACACAGTATTAAGAATCAAGTGTATGTAAACTTTTGAACGGGATCATTTTTATAAATTCAACTATTATTTTTCTCTTGTAAATATTTTTTATGTGAAATATCTTATTCAGGTCAGTACTAAATAAAAAAATAACATGCATTTTATATGATACCTCTTATTTTGGTAAAATAATTAACATTTTACAGTTTCTTACATTTTTGACCTCAACTGTAACTGATGGTAAAAAGCCTAAGAAGAAATGTTTTTTTTCATTGAAAAACCATAAAAATGAGTCAGTTATGTTTTTTCACTGTAAATTATAAGATTATTATTTTTCACATTACCAAAAACTGTACGTTTAGCATTACATGAAATGTCCTATTAGATCTGCTACAGTTTTTCACCATGTCTAGTGTTACCAAGTCAGCGGTTTTCCCGCGAAATGGGCTACTTTAACACCGTCTAGTTTTGGGCTAGTTTTGAGTAGCAATTGGGTGGGTTTTGTTGTGAAAACCTGGCAACCCTGACCGTGTCAGATAAGGAAACTTATCGTATACCTGTTTTTGTTTTGTTTTTGTTTTTGTTTTTGTTTTTTTGTTTTTGTTTTGTTTTTTTTTCAGTCATTTTAAAATTTCCATCACTTTTTTTACAGCGCATCAGCTCAATGACAAATCTTAGCAATACAAAACCAATTCAGAAAAAAAAAAAAGAGAGTCTTTCCCTTAAAGGAATAATTCACCTAAACATTTAATTTGTACTCACCCTCAGATCCTCTGAGATGTAGAGTTTGTTTCTTCAAAGATGAATCTCAGCAACACAAAACCGATTTAAAAAAAAAAAAAAAAAAAAAAAAGAGAGAGAGAGAGAGAGAGAGAGAAACCAGTGTTAAAAGCGTCTGGTCTGAATCAGGAGAGAAATCTGCATAGATCAAGCACTGTTTACAAGCCAAAACAGCTTTAATCAAATATGTTTTTGGGTTTTTTTGATATGAGAGACAACAGGAGATGGACTTTTACAATGGAGGAGGCGTTATTATGGATTATGGACTCGAATTTTGGTCAGGAGTAACAGTATGATTAAAAACATTTTAATAATGGATTTGTTTCTTATAAAAATGCAGCTTTTGTCTTTTCAAGATGTTAACTCATGGCTGGAGTGGTGTGGATTACTTGTGGATTATTGTAATGTTTTTATCAGCTGTTTGGACTCTCTTTCTGACGGCACCCATTCACTGCAGAGGATCGATTGGTGAGCAAGTGATGGAATGCTGTTAATTAGTACTTCACTGGGAATTAAACATGCTCAGCATTTATATTTTAACACTGAAAACATTACATACTTCACCCTTAAATATAATGTTCATTTAAAGTTTAAAGTCACACTGGCTTTTGCACAAATATACCATTATATACCATTTCTTAACAAGCTCATGGAAGGTCTGAAAGGTTAATGCGTTACTGCTTAAAATCAATTTTCAGTTTTTTTGCTGTGGCATATTATCCTGAATTGTCTACCCAGGCAATTGTTAGGCAGAAATATTCCCATCTCAGGATTTTCGTACACATGTAACTGTAACCGCATTGACTGTATTTCTGAATGTATATCAGATATGACAAGCTTTCACAGACCACATGCAGACATCAGGTGGTATCATGTACGCTGTCAGTAACACAGGAGCAGAAACGCAGTGGGAAATGCGATGAAAGCGCTTGAGGTCAGATCAATGAGCTGCGCTGTGGCTAAAGACTTTCACCTGGGCAAGAGGAAACTCTTTCAATCCCAAATGCAGGAGGAGTATTGATTACTGTTTTCTTTACGCTGTAATGAGTCCGTGCTGATTACCGAACTCAATGCGTCTAAAGGAAAGTGAGCTCAGGCCTTCAGTCATCTGATTATAGTCTTTAAAGGAGAAGTCCACTTCCAAAACAAAGATTCACATATAATGTACTCACCCCCTTGTCATCCAAGATGTTCATGTCTGTCTGTCTTCAGTCGTAAAGAAATTATGTTTTTTGAGGAAAACATTTCAGCATTTTTCTCCATATAATGGACTGATTTGGTGCCCCGATTTTGAACTTCCAAAATGCAGTTTAAATGTGGCTTCAAACGATCCCAAATGTGGTTGTAAACGATTCCTGCCAAGGAAGAATCGGTTAGCGAAGCAATCGGTTATTTTCATACAATTTAAATACTTTTTATCTCAGCAGCAGCAAATCAGAATATTAGAATGATTTCTAAGGTATCATGTGACTGGAGTAATGATGCTAAAAATTTAGCTTTGAAATCACAGGAATGGGTTACATTTTTTAAATATATTCAAATAGAAAAATGTTATTTTAAATAGTAAAAATATTTCAAAATTGTACTGTTTTTGCTGTACTTTGGATCAAATAAATGCAGGCTTGGTGAGCAGGAGAGACTTCTTTAAAAAAAAAAAAAAAACATTCAAAATCTGTTAAAAAAAAAAACTTTTGATAGGTAGTGTACAATGGCAGTAAATTTTTCATAATGTGTTTGCCCTTATTCATCTTTTTTTCTTCTCTTAAATGTACCTTTCTAAAAAAAAATCTTACTGCTTATATACTTAAATAAAATAAAATAAAATCTTCCAGGTTTATTGAACTGCGCACATCGGCCACTAGTCTGGGTGACTAGGTGACTGTTTAGACAGAAATTGCCAAAAAATGCCCACAATTATTTTACTTTCACATTTTAATGATTTAATTATTAGCTTTTTTTCACCTCACAAACCCCCTGCAGTTCTGTCAGGAACCCCAGTTTAAGAAATCTTGGCATAATGTAATGCGTAATGTACTTGATGATGTTGAAAACCAAGAATGACAAATATTTACTAACGAGTTAAGTCAAAAGTAATCTAAAGGTAGTCAAAAAGTAATCAGAATACATACCTAATATGTGTTATCCAACAGATTACATTATTAACTTCAATTTCCGTTATGTAATTTGTAATTGGTAATTGGCTTCAGTTTGTAAGTATAATATATAATGTAATATAATTACATTTTAAATGCCGTATTCAAAGTATATGTATATTCTGTGTCAGTACTAGTAGTTTTAGCAAAATGACTATTTATTTACAACAATTTCACACCACCTGTTTACTAACTAGATAACTCTCAGATGACCTCTGAATATACTTGACTGAAGAGGGGAAGTGTGCAAGAGAGACGTGGTTGTGCAAATGAGTCGGGGGCCAGCGTGCGCTCCGATCGGATCGATACAGTAATTAGAGCAGCCGCTCAAGGCATGGCCAGTGATGAAGACCATCCAGCCCACACAGGAATACTCTGAAAACGCTCTCAATGTCCTCTCTGAAGGTGTGCGTGCGCATGTTCAGACATGTCGGCCTGAGAGCCCTTGTGCTGTTCGGTGTCTCTGTGATTTGTTAGGTGGCACTCTCAGACATGGAGCTGGGTGAGCAGCAAGGGGAAAGGTCAGGGAGTTCGACCGCACGGCGCTTGTCATTTCCTCACAGGAGAGGGCAAAAAGATCAGATCGGAATCCATCAGCGCATCTCTCACAACAGATTTAGCAAACAGGACTCTGTGTTTAGGGTGGGCTTTGATTGCAATACTCGTTAACAAATAAGCGAGAAAATGCACACACACATACACACACAATATTACACACTATATCACCTCTGAGCCTCTGTTGGTAGGAGCTAAACAAACAGGCAGTGTCGTATCACCGATGTCAGCCCATTTAGAGGTCAGAGGTCAATGACTGAGTGACAGCTGTGCGCTCAGGGAGTCTGAGAGAAAGATTACTGCTCCAACGTTGAAAATATTAGAGATCCATCGCAAGTAGCAAACCAGCATTGATTGTTAAGAATCAGAATTTATAGTTTGAACACTGAAGCTGCATCCAGAGTGAAACATTTCACTTCTTTCCAACAAAGCGGATTAATGATGCAGCTAAAACCAGGTCCAAACTATTGGCATGATGTCTGGTCCACTTTTAAGGTTATTCTAACCATTTGTAAAGGGAGTAATCATTTGTCCGACACTAAGAAAATTAAGCTCACTTTGTTTTTCTTAGACATGGGTAATCTGAAACGAAGGATAAAGTAATAGAATATTTAACAATTAAGGGGCCAAGCACTACAAAAGCAAGCATCAGACCAACTGTAGCAATGAGTAATTGAAGCCATTTTAAGATGATTTTAGTCAAAATGACTGAAAAATCATAAAAACAACCAGTAGTAATATGATTGATTGGCTAATCACTTTTGACCAGTAGGTGTTGCCGTTATCAAATCGATGTGGTGTGTTCTGTGTGAGGTGACAATGGCACACAAAAGTTTGGTGTCAATATGTCACAGCTTTGCAGAGATACAGCCTCAGATGCAGTTTGGCATCTTTTCAGCAAATTCGTTGATGCGTTAAACGATAACCTTTTCGTATATCAACACGAAATCCATAACTTTTTGCCAGCATTGTCTGAAGGTGTTCTGACTCAATTTTGTTGAAAATCAGACAAATGGTCTAGGAGGAGTTCAAAAAAGTATGTTTTCAACATAAATAAAAATGGCGAACAGGCAGCTCAGCCGACTAGCAAAATTAGTATTGATGTTCTTGGATTGACCCATGGAATATTTTGACAATAGAATAAGGGAATCAAAAGTTATAAGCATTTTTGGAAAATTTATTAATGGTTAATGAATGGTTTATCACTTTTGACCAATAGGTGGCACTGTTATCAAATTGATGTGGTGTGTTCTATGTGAGATGACAATGGCAAATTGAAAAAAAGTTTGGTGTCAATATGTCAAAGCTTTGCAGAGACACAGATGCAGTTTGACATCTTTCCTGCAAATTCGCAGACGCGTTAAATGATAATCATTTTGTATATCAACACGAAATCCATAACATTTTTCCAGCATGGTCTGAAGGTGGTCTGAGCCAAATTTGGTGAAAATCGGACCAACAATCTAGGAGAGGTTTGAAAAAGTAGTTTTTTTAACATAAATATAGCGGACAGGAAGTTCGGCCAGTTATGGCATAATTGGTATCAATGCTTTCTGCATTATTCAAGGAATCTATTAAGATTGAGATAAGTCTCATTGCAGTAAGCTGATTTAAACAAAAGTTATTAGCATTTTTAGAAATTTTATTGTAACTTTTGACCAAAAGGTGATGCCGCCACAATCCTTTTTCAGTACAATGAGGGCATGGTGCCAAAGACACATACTGAGTTTTGTAACAATACGCCAAATTGAAAATGGACAACGCCCAAAATGGCTGACGTTGGAAAATTGGGTTCGACTTGGCATGCTGCACTGAATCTAAAGAGACCAGTTTTGGCCAAACCATTCTGAAGTTATAAGCAAAAATATCCTTTTTTTATCTCCTGACCACTAGGTGGTGTTGTGCCAAAACTCCAGGTAGCCTCAGACCAGGGCTGTTATAACACGCACCAAGTTTGGTCTCAATACGGCAAACCGTTGCGTAGATATAGCCTCACATCCATTTTTGCGTGCTCTTCATCGAATTCGTTTGCGCGTTATTCGAGAGTGGTTTGACCAATCAATTTGAATTCCATGCCTTTTTACCAGCATGAGGTTGAGACTAGCTTTCCACCCAGCAGACCTGGTTTCAACCTGGTCAAGATGTTTAGGACTGGACCAGAATCAAACCAGCTATGGTTTTCCAGTGGAAAAGCAGTTGGTGGTTAAAACAGCAAAGTAATGAAATGTAGTGGCTGTAGTGATGAATGAGCGCTTATGAAAACATGGACAGTGTAGGAGATTAGAGAACAGGAGCAGGAAGGATACTATAAGCTCACATCATAAAGCAGGTAATAATGAAGGTGGATACACATCGGTGAGTCCTTTGGTGTCAAAGCCTCATCCGAGAGCAGGATTCAGGCCGACGGGGGAGAGAAAGAGAGAAAATAGAGGCGGAGGATGTGTTTGTGGTGGGCGAGAGACACTGACAGATTGATTGCCCGGTGATTTGGGTCAATCTCTAACCCTATCGCCCTGTGACAGCGGCTGCATTGTCTCGGGGCGCTATCGTTTTCCGCTGTCGCACACTGCCATTAAAAAAAATTTGGGCTTCATTACAGTGAACTGCGTAAACGAGTTACAAGTGCGGGAGGGGGGGAAAACAATTTGCATCCCTGATGCGCCACCAGAGGCCTCAAAAAATGGGAAAACATTGATGCACCTGATTGTCCTCAATTCGCCTCTGAGAAAAAACACCATCCATTCATGTAGGAAACACAATACCTATTATGAGATTTTTTTTGATGCCACAATCTACAAGCAAACTGTTTTGCGAGGAAAACAAGCATCCGCAATTTAAATGTGAATGCACAACTGTTCCTGGTAGAATTTAATTAATTTTCTTCTCAAAAGATGGAGGAAAATATGCGGTGTGCTGTAAACAAAAGGCCTCGCTTATGGAAATGAGATTCTTCTTACAAAGAACAATACAACAAATATGATTGAATTGGATGTTTACACCTCAATCTTCAAGCAGACGCTCTGCAACCTTCAAGAGTTTTGTATCATATTGGAAACAGTTTTTTAGTGTTCATGAAAACACGACTGTTCCCTTTGGAAGAATTCATAAAAGCATTATAGATCCATAGCTATCAGAAAGTCAACAGGAACTTTCATTTGCATGTCTCTCAAGGTATCTGAACCACAATCCCATATGCAACCTTAATGCATCTGATTACAGAAACCCAATCATTCTGCTGAATGATTTCAACTAATAGGCCAGCGTTTGCTTCTGTGTGTTCTGTATCTGTTGGTTTCCTCACTGCATCCATCTGCTTTTGTAGAGTAGTAAAGCACGCCTCTGTGCATTGCATTTATGGCCCTATAAACGTCTGGACAGACACTTACCGTTTCTAGAATTGCACTTGTCTGTGAAAAGATCATTCAAGGTAACACTAAACAAATTACACTACATCTTGTCTAACAAATAATTAAATGTGCAGTTAAATGCACACAAATTGTTTTGTGTTAGTCATTAGATATCTTTGCAACTGTTTAATTTTTATGTAATATTGAGAAAGCAATTTATGAAATATAGCCGCAAGCAGCGATTACATCAGCTGTGGTTCAGTCTCCCTAAAACTTTGCATGCTTGTTTACAATCACCTGTCACATGTGCTCACCAGGTTTTGTGAAGTTTTGAGTTCTTGTTTAGGCTTTATAGGCTTTTGGGTATATTTGGACAGGCCCTTTTTCTAAACGACCCTATTATAGCTTCACAAAGGGTAAATTTCAACATTTTTTTGATAATTAATAATCTAGAGAGGCCAGAGAACTGCAGTGTTTTTTTTCCAGATTGAGTGAAAAACCTAGGATTAGTTCACAAAAGTGTATATATATATATATATATAATTTTTTGTTTATTTATTTTATTTTTTTGTTTGATTGAGAGCAGTGGTTCTAGAAGCAAAATTGTTCGGAACAAGGAGGTCTATCGTATGATACAAATATCTTGCATGTGTGTAAAAAAACCATGCAACATACAATCATTTACGCCCCCTTGAAAAGTGCAATATGCCACCCCCCTTTGTTCCGATCAACAACCTTGTCTAATAGATAATTCCAGTGACATAAGACACTTGAGCTTGCAACAAACGGTTGAAGAGTTAAATGCGATTTTGTAATTTTGACCACTGTAGTGCCCCCGTCAGGCCGACTGGGACAAACTTTGGTGACATTGTAGATGGTGGGAGTACTACCATCCCTCAAAGTTTCAAGTCTCTACAACTTACAGTTTGGTCTGCACGATCAGATTTACGTGGAGATAGCAATGTTTCAATCCTACCAATCCAATAAGTACATATCACTGCAGTTTCCAACAGAAATGAACACTAGAGGCAGTAAAACAGGGAAAGTTTCGCTTTCCGGACGTAACAGGCTTGCTCGGTAGCTCAGCCGGCACTGGAATTGGACTTAGGATGTGAAATCCTTGGGTATGAGTCCTGTGATAAACATGACTCAAGATGAAAGAGCTGAAAGATCAAAAAACAAGCTGAAATGGCATGCTTGCAATTGCGTTTTTATGCTTGCGATTTGCTTTTGTTTATTCTATTGGGTAAATTTAGGTGTAGTGCGGATGGTACGTTATTTTAAAACGTCACGGAGCTTTAGAGCATAGAGCGCCACTCAATGGACATTTAAAGTCAGAACTGCGGTGAACATACAAAACCAACGACACATAAAACGGCATTTGTACGTTAATCTGTTCCGGGGAAAAAAACAAACACGAACACAACGAAAAAGAGCCACTCGGTGGATATGTCACATGGAATATGTCATGAAACGAACACGGCTGTATGTATCTCGCATTTTGCAAAAAAGTTCCGACAGGTATGTTTTCGTCATGAGACCAGATTGTTTCGACCACACATGTCCAAAAGATCAAAATTGTCCAGGCAATGAAATGTCGTAACCACTGTTGTGTTTTTATTAAACATAATATATTAGTTGCAGTTTAGAGCGCAAAGTAGAGGTGGGCAATATGCAAAAATTTCATATCCAGATTTTTTTTGTTTGTTTGGTTTTTTTATTAAGGAAATTCATGATTCATGATAGATTCATGATTTTAGGGTTAAGGTAACAGAATAAAAAAAAAAAAAAAACTGGCAGACATTTAGGCAAAAGTGGACTAAGACAAAAATCATTGTCATTATTTTATCTTTGTTATTAAAAAAAAAATAAGAACAAAGATAGGCTACACATAACTTACCACACTTAAGTTACAAAAGAGGCACAGGGTTAATCCAGCGGTTTTATGATTCTCCATTCTGATGCTTTTGTAGATCCTGCACTCATGTTCTTTGAGTGAATCTATTTTTACATTGTACTGTAATGTACGGTGTAGATTAACTTAACCCAGCATTAGAGCTATTGATCAGTTCTCTCAGAGAAGAACAGGATTCTCAGATTGCCGGCAGCAGCTGCAATAAATCTGCATTTATCATTACCTTGCACACCACACCCAGTCTAAAAACAGTTGTTTACGAGCGACGAAGGGTTTTGGCAACCATTCTGACATTAAGGAAGTCCCCGTTTGGTTAGGCATGTATTATTGTGGTTAAGATAGTTTGACGGGCTAATCCTGCCGATGCTCTTTTTAAGTGTCTCAGAGCCTTTCCACCCACTGCACAAGCTTTATTGACTGCCTGAATCCCAGTAATTAGAAGGGGAGAGGCCTCTGCTACATCAGTGATGAAGAGAGCTTTGCTTAGTATTCCTCAAGGCATTTGCTTCATGAGATTTATTCGAGAATAACACTGGTGGAAAGAAAACATTGTTAGAAATTGAAAATTGAAAATTAAAAATTGGCATTTAAAAACACCAAATTTAATGCTTGGCCAAATTACTGATTTATTTTACCTATATCTTTATTTTGTGGTTAGACAATAGTTCTATACCAAAAATACATTCTAATCGTTTTGGCTTAGAATTACCCAGGCTTTTGCTTGAAACCTTGAGTGGCTATGGAAATGTGATCTCCCTCTGCTAAAACCTCCTTCTGCAAGCCTCACATCTTATCCATTTTCCTCCTCAGAGGAGGTTTCCTCATACCACACGCTGCAGGCCATTTGTCATCTCCCTGGGTCTGGGTCACCTTACACGAGGTGCTTTCAGGGCGTTCTGGCAGAAAGAATACAGTAATCCCTATCACTGCACATATCACCCTTACCTGGAGCCCGACCAGACCCAATCCGATCGATACGGCTCTGTTCTGCCAAACCGAGACCTTTAGAGTGGGCCAATGGGAAAGATGCCATTATAATATGTGTTGTATTATGTTTATGGCATTGCAGATGTTATATTAACAAAGCCAGATGTAAGAGAACAATGTTAGTGGCATGAATAGATTTTTATATGCCTGTGGAAAAAGCGGGAAGCGAATGGATATTTGAGTGGCTGCAATTAGCTTGGAGATGCACGGATTAATGGCTTCCAGCAAAAACTGACCAACGGGCCCTGGCGCCATGCTGTCTCTAGTGATTTTGAGTGTTTTTCTTTTTCAGCCTTCAATAAGGCAGCATGCTTGCATATGGCTCTACAATGTCTTATTCTCCGGTCAACTATAAATTGCTTTTTTTTGCATGTAGCATCGCACACAAAAATGAACATTTGCTGAACATTTAATCACCCTCAAGCCATCTGAGATGTAGAAGAATCTTTTATTCATCAGATTTGGAGAAAATTAGCACTTTGTCACTTGCTCACCAGTGGATCCTCTGCAGTGAATGGGTGCTGTCAGAATGAGAGTCCAAACAGCTGATAAAAACATCACAATAATCCACATTGCTTCCAGCTAAAAAGCAAGTCTTCTATCCATAATAATGCCTTCTTCAAAAGATGCCTTAATGATGGATTTGTTTCTTACAAACACACAGATTTTTGTTTCACAAGATGTTAATTGATGGACTGGAGTGGTGTGGATTACTTGTGGATTATTGTGATGTTTTTATCAGCTGTTTGCACTTTCATTCTGACGGCACCCATTCAATGCAGAGGATCCACTGGTGAGCGAGTGATGCAATGCTAAATTTCTCCAAATCTGTTCTTAGGAAGAAACAAACTCTGTTGAATTCAGAATGCTACAATGCAAAAAAATCAAGTGTAGATAGAAAAGTCTGTGTTCATGTACATCAGTATGTTTCAGGCCACAGAAAGAGTGCAGAAACCTGAGGACTGATGTGCATCAGCTACACCTTCCTGTTTTGCTTGCAACTCCAGATGCTGTTAAATAAGTTAGACAGCCAAGTCTTCGTGTCCGGCACCTGATCCCATGGGGCCTTGCAGGAAAAAATAAGCCTCCCTTTGCACCTTTCTAATTAGTGAGGAGCCAATTTGCTGAGAGGATGCTGGTGATAGGCTTAGCCCTGTATTCCTGTTGTTTTCCTCTTGTCCTGTCCTGCTAAACTATAGAATTGACTTCAGAAATCGTTACTAATGAAATCATTATATGTGACCCTGAATCACAAAACCAGTCATAAGGGTCAATAAAGATTTATGCATCAGCTGAAAGCCGAACAAATAAGCTTTCCATTGATGTATAGTTTGTTAGGATAGGACAATATTTGGCCGAGATACAGCTATTTGACAATCTGGAATCTGAGGGTTCAAAAGAAAAAGCTAAATATTGAGAAAATCGTCTTTTAATTGTCCAAATGAAGTCCTTAGCAAAGCATATTACTAATCAGAAATTAAGTTTTGTTATATTTACGGTAGGAAATGTACAAAATATCTTCATGGAACATGATACTTAATATCGTAATGATTTTTGTCATAAAAGAAAAATTGATCATTTTTACCCTTACAGTGTATTTTTGGCTATTGCTACAGATATACCTGTGCTACTTAAGACTGGTTTTGTGGTCCAGGGTCACGTATATAAAATGTAGAATTTTCTAAATTAGCCCCATCTATTTTTAAGGAAATAATCATTATATTTTAAGCTTCTGTTTCGCCTGACAAAGAAAAAAAGTAGCCAGACATAAGATGCAACACAGGGAAGCCTTTTTTATACAGCTGCATCGTGGTTAACTCAGGTAGCACTACTGAGCAAATATAATATTTATAATCCAAGCTGATATGTTTTATAATATATCTACCCCCTGAGTTTAGCATATTACAGTCGTCTTCATAATTACCTCTTCAATTATTTAGGTTATTTACACGAACATGATACAATTTTAATATGCCAAACTAAGCAATCAGTGGAGATGAATGCCTTGTTTAACATTGTTTTTCAGGTACTCAATCTTAATTGACCACCATCTTTGAGCAAATATTTTAGTAGATGATTACAAATCCATTATAGAGTATTACTGCAATACAAACTGCAAACACACCATTGTATGTTTGTTCTTCTGATCACAGGCAACACTCCTTCCAACAGTAAACAGTTTAAGAAAAGACATTTTTGATAATGTCTCAAACCGTTGATGTATTAGCTCTGTACCAAACCCTAGCAAGCTGCCTTGCTGTCTTTGATTGTTGGGAACCAAACAATTAAAGGTAGGCATTAACTTCCAAAATATGGGTAATACTGTGAAAGTCAATGGCTACCATCAACTGTTTCAAAATGTCTTCTTTTGTGTTCAACAGAAGAAATAAACTCGTACAGGTTTGGAACAAGTGGACAGGATTTTCATTTTTAAAGGATTTGTTCACTTCCAGAATAAAAATTTCCTGATAATGTTCTCACCCCCATGTCATCCAAGATGTTCATGTCTTTCTTTCTTCAGTCAAAAAGAAGGTTTTGGAGGAAAACATTCCAGGATTTTTCTCCATATAGTGGACTTCAATGGGGATCAGCGGGTTGAAGTTTGAACTGCAAATTGCAGTTTCAATTCCGCTTCAAAGGGCTCTACACGATCCCAGCCGAGCAATGAGGGTCTTATCTAGCAAAACAATCAGCCATTTTATTAAAAAAATACAAATATATATATATACTATTTAGCCTCAAATGCTCATCTTCCACTAATTCTGTGATGCGCATCTGCGACTTCATGTATTACGTTATCATGTTGCAAAGGTCACATGTAGATGGAAGTACCGATCCAGTGTTTACAAAGCAAACATGCAAAGAAAGTCAAACGCCCTTTACAAAAAAACAATGATGTTGGCCGATTTTGAAGTTGGAGGACAAAATAAGATGGAGTCTTTCGACCTACCCTATCTTTTTGAACCAAAATACACAGACGAAGAACTAACCATGCGTGACCTTTCCAACATGATTATGTAATGTATGAAGTCGTAGATGCGCATCAAGTGCAAGACATTTGCATTTGTGGTTAAAAAAGTATACACATTTTTAATTCTTTTCGAAAATGGCCAACCGTTCCGCTAGATAAGACCCTTGTTCCTCGGCTGGGATTGTGTAGAGCTCTTTGAAGCTGCATTGAAACTGCAATTTAGACCTTCAACACTTTGATCTTCATTAAAGTCCACTATATGGAGAAAATTCCTGAACTGTTTTTGTCAAAACCGAAGTATACTTCAAGCTTTAGGCATTATGTATATCATGTAATCTCAAAAAGTAATCTTAAAAAGTAATCACGTAATCTTAAAAGTAACTTATTTTGGAACACTCTTACAATGCCCTTACGTTAAACACTACAAATCTGACTGAAATTTGAGTTGATTCCGGATTCATAAATGAATCACTCTTTTGATCTAACCAGTCAAACAGGTTTTTGGAATCGTTCGCGAATCAATTTGATTCATTGGGACAGTTCACTCACACACTGAATCGTTTGCAGTGGTTTTCCACACCAAACTAGATATTTAACAAGATAGTTCACCCAATAATGAAAATTATATCAATAATTACTCACTCTCATGTCGTTCTAAACCTGTAAGACATTTGTTCATCTTCGGAACACAAATTAAGATATTTTTGATGAAATCTGAGAGCTAAGTTCACTTTTACATGTTGTTTGAACATTAATGTGTGTTGTCAGTGTATGTACAAATCTACCCTATAATGATAAAAATCCATGCAGTGGTTTTTAATTAATCTGTAAAAATAATATTCCCTTTTCAAATCGAGCCATTCTCAGATGCCTGTTGGTGTGGCGTCACACCTACAGAGGCCACTCCCACGCTAGCTGATTGACATGAGCGTCTTACCTCAGATCAGCTGTAACAGTCCACCCTCTTTGTTTTGATGCCGGAGCATGGTTGTAAATTAGACAAGAATATCTCTGATTGAGCGATTGAGGTGTTGTGTTGCTGGGTGTAATAATGAACATAGTGGTCGTCATTTACTCCCGACATCTGAGCTGCTGAAGATGCAGTAGATTACGTTTGTTTGTGAAGGGAATGCACCTCCTGATCTACATATATCCATCTATGTTCGCACGAATCATTCATGATCCAGCTTCACTTACTGCAGAAGTGAGTATAGGGTTTTTTTATGAATCTTTGCGATCGCCTTTCCTAATAATGTGCTAGTTATCAAGTTTAGCGGCTAAATGCAGCTAAAGTAAACAGACTTGTCTCTCCACAGAGCGAAGAGAGGGGCGGGGCGAGCAGAGCTTATTTGCATTTATAGCAGCCTCGACCAGAATGGGATGATTTTTGCAGAGCTGATTTTGGCAAGGTAAAAAGGGTGTTGTTTTACACAACCATTGAGAATTTTTAACCAAAGTATGTTATAGGCTTTTCATTAAAACCCTAAAGAATCATATCAACTTGTGGAAAATGGGCATCCGATGACCCCTTTAAGGTTGAACCACTGATGTCACATGGGCTATTTTAACAATGTCCTTACTACCTTTCTGGGCCTTGAACGTGTCAGTTGCGTTGCTGTCTATGCAGGGTCAGAAAGCTCTGGAATTTCATCAGAAATATCTTAATTTGTGTTTCGCATATGAATGAAGGTTTTGGAATGGCATGAGGGTGAGTAATTAATAACAGAATTTTCATTTCTGAGTGAACTATCCCTTTAATAAGACAGAAAACTAAAAGAGCGCTGGATGAGATGAATATTTTCCTACAGTGCATTGTAGAAAACAAAACTTGCAAATGTCTTCTATCATTTGTCAACGACAAAGCAGCTGTTTATTGCCCGTGCAGCTTGTGAATGACTCTGTACAGCAGGAAAAGACTAAAATCGAATAAATTACTGTCATCTTATTCTTTCATCATTGCAATGCTTTCTGGCATAATTATTTCTGAATGCAGTCTAGGTGGGCAGCTCACTAGGGTTTGAAGCTAAAGTATTGTGTTAGTATTTCAGGCTTCACGGTCAATAAATGTTTACATGCATGTGTTTTTGCTTTAAATGTGTATGTAAGATCCAAGATGGCTGTTTCACACTCTCTCAGTTAAGTGCTGTAACTTGCTTAGGGATTTTTAATATCATCTCCCAGCAATGCAGAGGTTGGAAATCATCGTTTATGGGCGGCATTAGAGCAGCGCTCTTCTGCTTTGCCAGTTAGGCTGACCGGTTTTATTATTATGGTGCATACGACCTGGAAAATGGAAACAAGCTGCAGGCATATGCTCGTCGGTCCAGTGATTGACCCTTCCGATAATTGAGGAATGCACATTAAAGTATGCATTGCATCCTCTCCATTGTTTATGTAAATGTGGACGCGCTATCACCGGTTTTACAACACGGAAGAAACAATCACGCCCCACCGCTTCCTCCATCTCGCCACCTGACGCCGTCAGACCTCCATAACTGCTGTCTGATACTGCGGAGACCCGACAGCTCGCTGCCGATTATTGATTGGGTGCAAACGCCACAGCAGTATTAAACATTTATGCCTGTGAATACCGACACTTTGGCATCTCGAGGGGTTTGGCAGTGCGAGACTGTGAGCACGGGATGTCCAGCGTCAAATCAAACCTGAAAAGACTGGTCATAATTTTATGCAACACCTGTCTAGATGCTGAAATCTCAAATAACAACAGCTGTATGAGCTGTCTGGAAATCAAAAAGTCAAAGAACGGCGGAGCGATAATCTGCCGGAGTAAAAACAATTTTTAAAAGGAGTATTAATTGGTAAGTGAGATTTTATCCCCTTAAAAAAAGGTCAAGTGAAACATTTAACGAGCAATTAAGAAGAGGAAATGCCATCTGGCAATTGGCAACTATAAAATAAATTGGCATAAATAATTAAAAGGAATAACAGGAAGGAGAAGGGAATAAAGCTCTGGGTGGATTGCTCGGCTAATGTCAGCTGTCTCTCTCGCTCTCACCAGTGTTCAGAGTCATTCATTACTGAGAAAGCCTCTGCCACTAATGTGTGTGATAGATCCCACTGAGAGCCCGAGCTCCCCGGAGCCTCTCTCACAGAGCAAATGTAACTGGAAGCCAATCATCACTTATTCTTTCTGCTTTTTTTCCTCTTTCTTTTTGTGTTCTCTGTTATCCGAGGCATTAGTGCAGGATTGTATTATGATTCAGTGATTTGACCATGTGCTCGTGGCTTATGGTAATCATCTGGTAACTAAGAGCGTCCAAGATAAAGAAAATGAAAAGTCTTTTTCCTAGTTTAAAGTTCTTAGAAATGAACTCTTTGTATTCATGTTGGTTTAAAACGGGTTTAAGGCAAGACATTAGAGGTGAAACCACAGTTTTTTTTGTTTTTTTGTTTTTTTCATGTACTGCTCAGTTTTCAGATTTTTGGCTAATTGGCTTTTTATACTATTTTGTTTCTGACCATTGGAAAGAAAACATCCAAAATACACTGTAAGTGTTTATTTTATTGCACTTCATCTGTTTGCATCTGTGGATTTCAATTACATACATATCTTTGAATACATATCATATTACAGTTGAGGTCAAAAGTTTACATCCTTCAGAATCATTAAAAAATGTTAATTTTTTTGGATGATAAAATGCATGTTATTGTTTATAAAGTACTGGCCTGAATAAGAAATTTCACATAAAATGTTTACATAGTCCACAAGAGAAAATGATCCTGTTCAAAAGTTTACATACACTTGATTCTTAATTAGTGTTGTTAGCTGAATTATCTACAGCTGTGTTTTTTTGTTTAGTGATAGTTGTTCATGACTGCTTTATTCATCCTGAACAGTTAGGATGAACTGCTGTTCTTCAGAAAACTCTTTCAGGTCCCACAAATTCTTTGGTTTTCCAGAATTTGTGTGTATTCGAACCCTTTCCAACAATGACTGTATGATTTTTGAGGTCCATCTTTTCACACTGAGGACAACTGAGGGACTCGTATGCAACTATTACAGAAGGTTTAAATGCTCACTGATGCCACAGAAGGACAAACGGTGCATTAAGATCCGAGGGGTGAAACTTTTGAACAGAATAGAGATGCGTACATTTTTTTATTTTTATTTTGCCTAAATATCATATTTATCATATATTCATTTAGTACTGCCCTTCAGAGACTACAAAAGATACTTGTTTCCCAGAAGACAAAATAAGTTACATTTACCCTTATCTTTAAATTTAAAAAGTTTTCACCCCCTCAGCTAAGAAAACAGTATTAAGAATCAAGTGTATGTAACTTTTGAATGGGGTCATTTTTATAAATTCAACTATTATTTTCACTTGTGGACTAAAAATCTTTTATGTGAAATATCTTATTCAGGCCAGTACTAAATAAAAAAAATAACATGAATTTTGTATGATCCTTCTTATTTTGGTAAAATAATCAACATTTTTAATAATTCTAAAAGGGGGATGTAAACTTTTGACCTCAACTGTACATATATCAAACTTTATCATTTTATTAATATCTGAAGGTTTTAACAGAGGGATTTTTTTCATGTATCATTTCTTGCAGTTGAGAAAAAAAATATAAAAATCCCTAATGTAAAAACTCTGATATGTCAACAAAATAAAATGAGAATTGTATGCCTGGCTTTATTCAAAGTTCACATTTCTGTCCTGGAAATGTATGCAAATCAGTGCATATTTACTTAGATAATGCCTATTTAAACATAATATTTCAGCCTGCTTGTAATACAAACAAAAAAAAAATGTTTGCAATTTCTAATGCCATCAATCAACTGGGCAGGTATGGTGCTATATATTAGTTAAATGTTTAATCTATAGTGTCTTGCCTTTTATAGCATTTTTTAAGAAATAAATAAGCTTTATATTGATGAATAGTTTGTTAGAATACAACGATGTTTGGCTGAGATACAACTATTTGAAAATCTGAAATCTGAGGGTGCTATTCAAAAATTAAGTTTTGATATATTTACAGTATGAAATTTAGAAAATATCTTCATGAAACATGATCTTTACTTAATATCCAAATGATTTTTGGCATAAAAGAAAAATGTATCATTTTGACCCATACAGTGTATTTTTTGGCTATTGTTACTTAAGACTGGTTTTGTGTCCAGGCCAGGGTCACATATTTGAGCCGCACCACATGACATTTTACAACCTGAGCTAAACATATTACTATATTTGACTTTTTTTTCAGAATTGGTTGTTAGTTTTGTTCTATTTGGCCAGTAAGGATCAGAAGTTTTCTACTATAATACTTTTTATATTGTGTCAGCATTCTGAAACTACCTTTATAACTTTGTATATCTAATAATTATTTAATGCCCCAAACCTTGCAATATAAATATCTCATGTTCCATAGAAAGAAAGTCATAAATTTGGAATAGCATGAGAGAAGAAGGTTTTAATTCAAGAATTTAATCTGTTTAAATTAGACATTTTTTCTTATTATGACATTAAGAATTTTCATTTTTATTTTTGTGGATCTATCAGACATGTACAATAAAAAAAAATGGCTTTGAAACAGTTTCCACACTAGTGCATTTCACAAATAATTAACAGAAACGTTGAGGTAAATGTAAAATATTTGAAGTATTTTCTTGTAAAGCCTATTTGTAAAACAATAATCATTTTTTGCAATGTATGGTTAACAGAGGCTAATCGAACTGGAAGTTAACAGCAGGCGGATTTGTCACCGAGTGCTGTCCATTGGCAGCCATTAAGTGATGCATCATGTCAGGGGTGATGACGCGCCAGCGTGCCGGATGAAAAACCGAGCTGGTTCTCAAAGTGAGCCATCAGCAGGAGAAATTCACTGCACTTCACAAAGTCTGAGATCTCTCAGGCCCCCCAGATGCAACAACTGAAAACACAGTCACGAGTTCTCCGCTACGCCCTGCGTCTGCAATTAATTACAGCGCTCGCAGTAAAGACTAGCCCACTCGCTGCGACAGTCACCCGGCATCTGATTTAGCTTGCAGACCTGTAGAGGTGCTTGTACGTCGTGTTATTAAAATATTTATAATTCATGAAAAGTTAATGAATTGTGTTGCAAGGGAAAATCTGAATATTTGTCTATAGATTAAAAGTGTGTTTTGTAGTGATTCACATCAAAACATCGATATGATTAATGGAAGTGCGTTTATTTATTTTTCTATATCATTTAGTGTGGGCTTGATTTTTGGTCGCACCATTATTGTTATTATTATTATTATTTCATTTTGATTGATGGATCTAATTATTATAATGTTTAGACAATTAATTATACATTTGAGAACTCCTCATTAAGCAACTATTGAAAATCACAGGCGTTCATACTGTACTACAGAACTATCTCTGTGATTTATGGGTAGCACTGCATTATGGGAACAAAGCTCACAGCAGAAACATAATATATGACTAGGAAGAAAGGTGCTGCCGTCTGTAGTGGGTTACCATGACTCTGTGTGTGTGTGTGTGAGTGTGTTTCCATTAGCACGGCCACAAGCTGTGTTGCAGTAATGAGGAGGCAGTGCATGGAGAGCGTTTGCTGGATTAAAGGGAGGCGGACGGCGGTGACCCCGCTCGCGTCTGCTGCCATTCAGTAATGCGTTTCACTCAGTGACTGAGGGAATTCAATCAGATCCAGCAGAAAGCACAAAGACTCCGCTGCCCTTCCTGACCCGCACACACACCCTTGTGCTGTTGCATATTCACTGACGCCCATGGGATATTCCCTCTCGATACTCACTGGAGCCATTCGCACGAGTCTGAATGGTTGGTGAAACAGCAGATGACTGCGGCATATAGTGCTGGACATTAAAGTAGGGCCCGGGGCGATTTTTCAGATTTTATGATGAGTTTGAATGCAATGTTTTGCACAGTTTTATTTCCTAAAATCGAGGAATCGTGGTTATTAGCGAACGTTACAACTGACCCTTTCACAAAGACTCACCCCCCCTTAATGTTACTGTTGCTATGTCCGACAAGCCATGCCGCTCTCACACCACACATCATGTTCTCACACAGTAAAAGAATACATCACGGAGCAAAGAGGAAACTGACATTGCACCGACAGACACGAGAGAGCAACTTACTTTTTGTATACAACAAAGTCTCAGCTTTCTTATTTTATTATTTGTTTAAGAAATTCAAACAATAAATACTGTTTTGTGGCTCTTTAAAGGGCACCTATTATGCGCCTTTTTACAAGATGTAATATAAGTCTCAGGTGTCCCCAGAATGTGTCTTTGAAGTATCAGCTTAAAATTATGGAAGGTATTTTCTGCCCAATTTAAATAAATAAATTAAATAATAAAAATGAAAATGAAAACCAGATTAACAATTTAATTACAGAAAGCTATACGCAAAATATGTGCCAAAATTGAAAATAAAGTGAAAAGATTTAACTTTCATTTTATTTTTCACTGTGACAACACATTGTCCCTGTCAAATTGAAAAATAAAATGCAGTTGGTGATTTGACTTTTAACTTTCACTGCAATCTCGAGGCAAGACTGCCAATATTAAAATGGAAAGCCAAACGTGAAAAAGAAAATGCAAATACATTTTTTACAAAACCTTTTACTAATGCTAATGCAATATTAGTGACACAATTCAAATTAAAATGTAAAGTTTATTTTTCTTTTTTATTTTACAGTTTTCATTTTCGTTTTCATTTTCAAAGTCAACCTGTATGCAAATTCTATGTTAATCAGTGGGCGGGGCTAAATTACGCTGGAAAATGGCCATCCCACGTACGACATCCCAATAGAGGCACTAAAGATGCATCTTCTAAATGGTATTAGTGCTCAAGAGATAGCGAACTTATTCGGAGTAAGCGAGAGAACAATCAGACGGAGGATGGAATAGCATCACGTGAGGTAAGAGAAAGTTAACTCACCTAAGTTACAGGCTGCGTCCAAAATGGCATACACATAGTAGTGATGTGTCGTTCTTGAACGAATCTTTAATGTGACTCGGAGAGAACGAGTCTTCTCGGGAGTGATTCGTTCAGTCGTGCATGCGCAGCATCCTATTTCAAATCTTCGGGTTTTTTCGAGTAGTGATGGGTCGTTCTTGAACGATTCGTTCATTTTGAACGAATCTTTAATGTGACTCGGGACGAACGAGTCGTCTCGGCGAGTGATTCGTTCAGTCGCGCATGCGCAACATCCTATTAGGTCCTGTACTGGAATTAGTTCAACTGTTTTAGAGTCGTTCGTTCACCTTATGGGGCTGTCACGTGATGAACGAACGACTCAAACCCGAGGACTCGGGAAATGAACTAATCAATTCTCTTTCCGGCTCAGACTGCATAGGTTAACATTACGGGGATGTCACGTGATGAACGAACGACTCAAACCCGAGGACTCGAGAAATGAACTAATCAATTCTCTTTCCGGCTCAGACTGCATAGGTTAACATTACGGGAATGTCACGTGATGAACGAACGACTCAAACCCGAAGACTCGAGAGACGAACTAATCAATTTTCTTTCCAGCTCAGGCTGCATAGGTTAAGCTAATTGGGCTGTCAGGTGATGAACGAACTACTCAAACCCGAAAACTTGTCAGATAAGAGGTGAGGTGAGCGAATCATAGACTAAAGACCCAGGTAAACAATTAATTAATATTTTCTGTTTCTTATAGCATTATAGTTTTGTTTTGTTTGTAGTGTGATCAACGTTTGTGTAAGCAGTAGATGTGTTAGGGAAGTAAAAGGTAACATTTTAATTATATTTTGCTAAAATGAACAAAATGAACGAAATGACTCGAAAAAAGATTCGTTCATTTTGCTGAACGAGACTCAAAGGACCGAGTCGGTAAAATGATCCGAACTTCCCATCACTATTTTCGAGTCGTTCGTTCGTCTTATGGGGCTGTCACGTGATAAACGAACGACTCGAACCCGAAGACTCGAGAGATGAACTAATCAATTCTTTTTCCGGCTCAGACTGCACAGGTTAAGTTTATGGAGCTGTCACGTGATGAACGAACGACTCAAACGCGAAAATTTGTCAGATAAGAGGTGAGGTGAGCTAATCATAGACTAAAGACCCAGGCAAACAATAAATTAATCTTTTTTGTTTCTTATAGCATTATAGTTTTGTCTTGTTTGTAGTGTGATCAACATTTGTGTTAGCAGTAGATGTGTTAGGGAAGTAACACGTAACATTTTAATTATATTTTGCTAAAATGAACGAAATGACTCGAAAAAAAGGTTTGTTTATTTTGCTGAACGAGACTCAAAGGTCCGAGTCGGTAAAATGATCCGAACTTCCCATCACTACATACTACGCCCTTTACTCATGCCCTCAGACACTCTACGCCGCGCTTACACAACAAGACCCGCCCATTGATTAACATAGAATTTGCATACAGGTTGACATGAAATGAAAACGAAAATGAAAAGTGTGAAATAAAAGAGTCAATAAAATGAAAACTAAACTTTACATTTTAATTTGAATTGTGTCACTGTTATTGCGTGAACATTAGTAAAAGGCTTTGTAAAAATGTATTTGCATTTTCTTTTTCACGTTTGGCTTTCCATTTTAATATTGGCAGTCTTGCCTCGAGATTGCAGTGAGAATGAAAAGTCAAATCACCAACTGCATTTTATTTTTCAAATTGACATGGACAATGCCTTGTCACAGTGAAAAATAAAATGTTTTAAAAAGTTAAATCTTTTCATTTTATTCTAATTCTGGCACATATTTTGCGTATAGTTTTCTATAATGAAATTGTTAATCTGGTTTTCATTTTCATTTTTATCATTTAATTAATTTATTTAAATTTGGCAGAAAATGCCTTCCATACAAAATACCCACAGATCATTTTATATGTAATTTTGAAAATGCCTATTTTGAGTGAAAGCAGATACACGCTGTTTTCGTGCATGTCTCTTTAAATGCAAATGAGCCGTTTTTTACTTTTCCAGAATAGGGCTGTGCCTTTACAGCTCCTACCTCAGATACTCTGCTAAAAAACTTCTGTTTGGTTTTGATTATCATGTCTATCGCACTGAAATCACGTGTTTCAAAGCCGAATCAGTTTAAACTTCTGATATAGGGTATTTTGAGCGCACTGATTCGAAGCAAGCGCACAGAAAGCAGCTGTCACACGCCATGTGAGTACTAAAGTTGGTTCTCTTTCATGTCTTATTGCACATATATTGCCGAATACAGGTAAGGGCCGGTAATATGATAATGAGATCTACTTCCTACGTCACTAGAGGAGCGAAATCTGAGCGAAACTTTTTTCACAAGCTTGCAAAGAAAGGCTTACCAAAAAGAATTTAATAGGTTGTTCTTTTTTCATGTTTTCTGGGTTGGTAGATGCACTGCAGACCTGATTATAGCACTTAAACAAAGAAAAAGTCAGATTTTTATGAAATTTCACCTTTGTGTCCATTTCAAGTAGCACGTGAACCGATCATCTTTTTACACATAGAACAAAATAAACATGAATGAAGATCAGAAATTATCTTGTTAGCCAACTATGGTCGTAAGTTCCGTCGTTACCAACATAGTTCAGCGATTCAGTGTTTCCCGCGACCATAGTTCTAATGAACATTCTCAAACAGCGTCACAGACTTACGTGGTTGGAACCACAGCTCTCGACCTGTGGTTACAAACATAGTTCCTTGTTAGTAAGACATATGGGCTCAATAAATTATGCTCTTGGGCACAATAAGCAAGCTAACATGCAGTACAATCTAAATCTTTCACTCTATCTATATATAAATGCATTTTAATCTATGTATTTTTCAGCTTCCCCTGTATACGCTGTTTTTGAATAGTGCACATAAATGCTTAAGGGAACCCTGGAGTATGACGTAAGAGGGAACCCGCAATGAATCAAACATCAAATAAAGCGAAATAACAGGGAACAAAAAATAGTAAATTAGTCATCAGGTGCCATATTCAATATAGCTGCAATTTAGAGATCTTTAATCAGTTAAATAACATAAGTTATTACTCAGTGATGTCATTAACAGCGGCCCTACATTGTTGAACTAATGTGGTTCAAACGGCGGAGATGCGACCGCGTTCGGGAAACAGTCGTAACTAGCTAGTTCGTTTTCACAACAATGCATCGTACTATGGAGGTTAATCCGCGAGTTACGTGCTATACGGGAAACGCACCCGTCTGGTTTGTTGTTTGTCGGACAAAATGGCAGATTCACCGTTATAATCGGTCAGATCGCCTGTCAATCAAACTCCTGGCAAAGAGTCAAAAATGCCAATAGGTGTGGCTCAAAAGGCTGCGTCACAGCAGTACGACAAAGGCTGTCCCAGTTCAAAGGCTATTTCGAATGCAAGTTGAAGTTCTTTTAATTTGTGGCAGTTTATACGAAAGATAATGCAAACCTCAAGCATGTCCATCAAACACATCTTTACAGAGAAAAAAACTATGGAAAAGCAGCACAGTAAAATGCGAAGACCTGTAACAAATTACTATTGTACGTTTGAAATTTCATCTTTGCGTAATGTTGGCAGGATTTAGTTGATTTGAATTTGAATTGGCCTCTAAAACGGAATTTCTTCATTACGGCTAAGAAATATTTATCATATTCAGTTATTTCTGAACATGCAGGATATGTTTAAGACCAGTTTTTACAATATTTGCCTTTATATTTCAGGCATCTTTTCTACAAGGATAATTAAATGAGTGAGTGAATTTGTTTTACATTTACACTGTTGACCACGCATGTGTGCTGCACTTAAAATAGAACTTTCTTTACGAGATGATTTAGCAAGTTTATAAATGAAGAGAATGTTACTTGAATCATGTTGTAGGTACATTTTTAAACTGACAAGTTAATCATTAAAAAATCTAAAATCACTGTGAATGAATGAATAAATGAATAAATGAAATTGTATTTTTTTTTGCCATATTACCCAGCCCTTAGTGTGTTACAAACACAACTATAAGTATGCCATTAGTAGTTTAATGTCCCTGTAAAGTGTAAATGTTGTCAAAACATTGCTGTTTGTTTGAGAACCATGACATAGCAACAGCTCAGCCAATGGTGTGAATTTAGGGCGGAGCTATCTGTTTGACTAACCAATTACAGGTGTTTTTTTGTTTTTTTTTTTGCTTTTGCTATTCTTCTTTGTAGAGCTGCTTTATCGCTGAATCAGATTTTTTTTCGTAATTGATCAATTTCACAACATTGACACTCCTATTGAACTGAGTTGAATCAGCAATGAACAATGATTTGAGCTAATAATGACACTATTGTCTGATAGTTGAAAACGGTAGCAACATTGATTGTTATTTTACTATTTATTACATGAAGCTGCTTTGAAACAATATGTATTGTATAAAGCGCTATATAAATAAAGGTGACTTAACTATTTTGTTTGCTGACACTAGAAATATCACTCTTTACTTCCGGTTTTTGCTTTGAACTTGGTTTCCAGTTCAAACCAGATTGACCCAAACTTAGCTTCAGAGTTGGAAATAGGCATATGCTGTAGTAATATGTCCTCATGAATTTCAAATCCATATTAAGGTTTTCGATCCAGATTCTAGCAAGGAGACCGTGGAGATTCACCCCCAAAGGTTTACCAAGGTATATTTGCTCTTTAAAGACTATTTCAGATGCAGTTTTTATATATTATGCTTTAATATTTGAATAAAATTATTACATTCAGATATACTAAATAGATATTTATGTGCTGGTTATTCTTAGCAGCTACACTAATATAAAATACAATGGTATTATCATTGGTCATGGTATTAGATCCCACATTCTCACATGCTACGATTGGTCAATTATGTACAATGCCAGCACGCTATTGGTCAAGCTTTAGTCGTTACTTTCAGCAAATGTGAAAACGAAAGGAAAACAAAGCCAAAACCTGACATTTTGGGCAATTTAGAAATCCCAGCCATGTTGTGTCCGGGAAAAGCAGGACATATGGTCACCGAGTAGCATGCTGTTACCATCATGAAACCAATACTTTCATTTGTTGTTTCTTAAAATAACCTCAGCCTGAAATATACCAACAAATCCCAAGATCCCCACATTATCAGTATCTGTTTAGCCTGGCGCTGAAGATATATCTTTAAGTCTGAAAGGAAGAGCAGATTACCCAGCTCATATATTTTATGTCTTTGGTTCTTTGGGCCCTGTTGGAGAATTGGTCCATAAAGGTAAATCCATGAAAATCCAGCCTCCCTGAGCGCAGCTTCACGGTAACTTATTCATTACACTGTTGCATGAACTGGATCGATACAGGAAGCCAAGCAGCAATTTAGCCCCCTGCACAGCAAACAAGTCCACTGACAAATGCTTCATGGCCCCTATATCTTACACTTATTATATTAGATGCGCACATAGCTCTTCCTGAAGAAGGAGGGTGTTGTATGGCCATTGCTTTATGACATTAAAACCCTGTTCACACTGACAGTGATGAAATTTCTGGAGGTTGCTATATTGTTAGTTTGCTTGTCTGCAATATCCAGCTGTTTGAAGCGGTGTATCCCATTGGTGGACATTTGCAAAAAGATTAGAAGTCGTATCAACAACTGCTGTTTCTCTTGATGCCAAAAATTTCCAACTCTTGACATCCAGTTGCTTTTATGCTGCAAATCACTATCAGTGTCGATGTCCTTTAGAGCAAGTTTAGAAAAATCAAAATTCTGTTGTTGTTCCAAATTCATTTAATTCGTTCAATACAATGGCAGTACACTGAGGTTAACACTTAATAAAGTGTCAAATAGTGTAGGATCAGTGCACTCCAATCAATTTTGGTGGATAAAAAAAAAAAAAAATAATAATCAAAGTTCCTTTCAGTTTAGTTCACTCGGTCATGGAAGACCAACTCTGGAGAAATACAGAAATTTATAGAACTGCTTGTCAACTCACATTCAAATAATGTATTTAGCAACAAAAACTGACATAAAATATCCCATAAATGGTGTTTTTTTATGCTCAGAAACCATTTCAGGTTGATCCAGCCAAACCACATGTGCTTCAATGATGAATTTACCAATTGGCAACTGGCTTATTCCGCTATATTGCACGTTGGACTTTTTCTAAAATGAACCATCTTGGCATGTATAGTTGTTGGTGCTGCTCACACCAGTAGGTGGCATTTGTTCTTATGATTCTTAAATGGCCATTTTAAACCAATGTGATGTTGCATTTCTGCCACCTACTGGACTGGAGTATAAAGTATAAATGGTATCAAAACATTGCTGTTTGGTGGAGAACCCTGACATAGCAACAGCTCAGCCAATAGTGTGAGGAACTTTTTCGCAAGACGTGAAATACGTACCAAGTACATATCACTGCAGTTTCCAACATAAATGAACACTAGAGGCGGTAAAGTAGCGAGCACTTGTAATCGTTTTCGTGCACAGTTATGATTACAGCTCCATACGTTTTGCTGTCCTGACATAACAAGCTTGCTCGGTAGCTCAGCCGTCACGGAACTGCACTTAGGATGCGGAATCCTTGGGTACGAATCCTGTGAAAAACATGACTCAAGATGAAAGAGCTGAAAAACAAGTTAAAACGCCATGCTTGCAATTAAGTTTTTACATCACATTCACTTTTGTTTATAATATCAAGTAGGTTTAGGTGTAGTGCAGATGGTATGTTATTTTAAATCGTCATGGAGCATTAGAGTTATAGCACCACTCAAAGGACGTTTTAAGTCAAAACTGTGGTGACGCACAAAATGTCACATAAAACGTACCATGTGTATGTTCATCCGTTCTGTGGAAAAAACGAACACTCTTTTAGCGCCACCCAGTGGACATTTCACATAGAATATTTCACAAAACGTATATGGCAGTACATATTTCGCCTCTTGCGAAAAAGTTCCAAGAGGTACACTTTCGTCATGAGAACAGGTTGGATTTGTTTCATGACTGAATTGAACACTTTTGTTACATAATTGAAAAAGGTGCAACACTGATTATTTTACTCTTTATTATGGAAGCAAGTTTCCACCACTGAATAAAAAAGGTCATTGCGACTTATCTCACAATTCTGAATTTTTCTCCAATTTTTGAAATATAACCTCACAATTGCGAGTTATAAAGTCAGAATTGCATGATATAAACTCACAATTCTGAGATATAAATTCGCAATTCCGAGAAATGAAGTCAGAACTGTGTGAAAAAACCCGCAATTCTGAGAAATGAAGGCGCAGTTGCGAGTTATAAAGTCAGAATTCCGAGATATAAACTCAGTCTTAATATCAGTCTTTTGTTTCTCCTCTGAACTGGACTTCATAACTCTTTGCTAGTTTATTGTGAGTTTATATCTCACAATTTTGAGAAAAAAAAGTCAGAACTGCGAGGTACAAACTCACAATTGCGAGAGAAAAAAGTTCTGACTTTATGTATCGCAATTGTGAGTCTATATCCCACAAATCTGACTTTATATCTAGCAATTCTGACTTTATAACTCACAATTGTGTGTTAATATCTCACAGTTCTGAGAAAAAATGTCAGAATTGCAATATTATTACTCGTAATTGTGAGGGGAAAAAAAGTCAGAATTGTGAGCTTAAAAATTCACTTTTTAATTTTTTATTCAGTGGCGGAAACGGGCTTGCATAGTTTATTACTGTGAAGCTCCTTTGCAACAACATGTATTGTATAAAGCGCTATAGAAATTAAAAGCGACTCAACTATTTTGTTTGCTGAGAGTTAAAAAAAAAAAACACTATTCGCATTTGAGGTCATACACACCTTTAGATTTCCAATTCAAACCAGACTGACCCAAACTTGGCCTCAGAGTTGGAAATCAACATATTCTGTAGTAATATGTCCTGATGAAAGTTTAAAATCCGTATCAAGGCTTTCGATCCAGATTCTAGCAAGGAGACCCTTGAGATATACCCACAACGTTTTTTCCATGTTAGTGTTTGTGGCGCTATTCCATGATGCCCATGGATGGCCAAACCGTGCTTACGTCCATGATTCACTGACTTATCAGCCACTTGCTGACTAAAGCAGATGGTGAGTAGGCTGTCATATACTCAATAGTTCTGCTTCATATCGTCAAAGAATTGATAGCCTTTCGGCGTGTAGCCGCATGGAACGTCGTCACGCCACTGTGGCCGTGATCGGAGCAAATACTGCTGGCTCTCCACTCGTACCCATCTGGGAGCGAGTGAGCTTATGTTTACGTGACCAAGTCTCCATGTTTCCCATTGGTCCCATACAACTGTGTGCATATATCCATGCTAATGTTTCCCTCAGGCCTGCAGTGGAGTCCATTCCGTCCTTGCATTTCCTTCAGCCGGTAAATAAATCCTTTGTTCTTCCATTGCTTTGTTCTTCTTGTCATTGTTATTTATAATACAGCACTGTTTTTACCCGTAAGTCTGTCATAAGGATTACTACCTGGACCTGTAGAAACTGGTGTATGGAAACAAATCATGGGCAACTACTTGGCAAAAAGAAATTGTAGATGCTAAAGCATATGTTTCAAATAATAGTCTGGGTTTCTTTGGTTTGCGTTTCTTTTTATCTTGCTTTGTCAGACTTTTGAGTACTGGCATGATGTCTGGTCCACTTTGCCCTCATGTCGTTCCACACCTGTAAGACATTTGTTCATATTCGGAACACAAATTACAAGGGTCATCGGATGCCCATTTTCCACAATTTGATATGATTCTTTAGGGTCTTAATGAAAAGTCTATAATATACTTTGGTTAAAAATTCTTAACGGTAGACACCCTTTTTACCTTGTCAAAATGAGGTCTGTAAAAATCAACCCATTCTGATGGATTGTTCCTTTAAATGCAAATGAGCTCTGCTTGCCCTGCCCCTCTCTTCTCTCTGTGGAGTGATGAGCTGTGCTCAGAGAGATTGTTTACTTTAGCCTCATTTAGCACGTTTAGCCTCAAAACTTGCCGACTAGCACGTTATTAGGAATGGTGATTGCAGAGATTCATTAAAAAAACCCTTATACTAACTTCTGCTGTAGGTGAAGCTGGATCACGAATGATTTGCTCAAACATAGACACATTTATGTAGACCGGGTGTGACGCCACACCGACAGGCATTTGAGAATGGCTTGATTTAGAAAAGGGGATATTATTTGTACAGATTAATTAAAAACCAACAATGCATGGATTTTTATCATTATAGGGTAGATGTGTACATACACTGCCAACACACATTAATGTTCAAACAACATGTAAAAGTGAACTTTGCATCCGATGACCCCTTTAAGATATTTTTGATGAAATCCAAGAGCTCCTAATGCAACTGACACCATTAAGGCTCAAAAAGGTAGTAACAATGTCACTGGTTCAACTGTAATATTATGAAGCTACGAGAATACTTTTAGTGCACAAAGAAAACAAAAATAGCGACTTTATTCAACAATTTCTTCTCTTTCGTGTCAGTCTTCGATGCACAATCACAAGAATACCACGACGCATACATGTGACACAGGAGCTGGTGTTCGTTTATCATTTTTTTTAAGCTTTTTGAGTCAGTTTGTTCAATTTAAGGCACACACAAACTTGACTTTGGGTCTATATTAAATAAGCTGTTAAAAGAGCATATCTGGTAAGATAGTCTCAGAAGAGCGGGGACTGTAAATATGCAGAATTACACTACGTTAATAATTCATTTGTTCCACAGCCTTTACCCTATTAAAGATTGAAAAGGATCCTCTTGATTAAAACTTTATCTGCCATAATCAGTAGGATACAAACTGGCTTTTTATTCGTCTAGGTCTGCCTTTGTTGTGTTACTCACAGTATCCATGAAATATGAAACATGAAATATCCATTGAGGATTTTTTTATCGTCTGAGGTGAATTGTTGCCCTTTTTCTAATCAATCATTAATTCAGCTTCGGTAAAAGACTTCACATGCAGTTGTTCATACCATGATATAAATAATTACAAAGGGTAACTTTTACCTAATTAGTGTTATGACTCAAACATTCAGCTTCAGAAATGAATCGCATGTAAACAGCCAAACAAATCAGCATGCATCAGCGTTCGGATGCTAATGCTTTGTGCACAAAGTCTCAGATGTGCTTGAGCATTAAGTGTTTGTGATGTTCCCTCACCTACATTTACATTGTTTTCCATTGCAGTCAGCCTGTGACAATACTGAACATCATAGAGCTGCATTTTGAGCCTCAGATTCGCTCCTTTTCAACAGCAGCACACTTTTTTTATTCTTATTTTAGACCAGCCGGCAGGTGCCTTGAAGAAGCCGTACCATCACCCTTCCCGCGCTTCTCTATTGATAGAGGTGCTTCCCTGCTTTTATGACAGAGATCTTAATAATTCAGTGACTCCTTCTCTGCCTGTAGACTTCCCTCTGAGCTGGAATTTTAATTTGATCTCCCCAAAGTTTTTTCTTCCCATCATCCGAGGCACTTTCCTTTTAATTAGGTTCATTATTTTCTCATGAACGTTGTCTCTTTTTTTATTTGTCCCCCCTGATGTGGAAGGGAGCATGTATTAGAGCAGAATGCAGAATTGGAGCAGAGCAACAGGTTTGTGTGTTTTTGTGCTAAACCGATTAAGCTGAAAACCTGCAATTAGTAGTCAGTCATAAATAGGTGAGGGTGGGGTAAGTTGTGCCAGTGGGTAAGATGAGCCACTCCTTTAATCTAGAAACCTGGGCGGTTTTTATCATGTTATCAAGGGTTTATTATAGTTAAAGGATCAGTTCACTTCCAGAATAAAAAGTTCCATGTCTTTCTTTCTTGATTCGAAAAGAAATTAAGGTTTTTAAGGGAAACATTCCAGGGTTTTTCTCCATATAATGGACATTAATTGTGGCCTTTTTGTGCTAAATCTTTTTGTGCTAAACTGATTGTGCTGAAAACCTGCAATTGTTGGTAAATCATAAGTAGGTGAGGGTGGGGTAAGTTGTGCCAGTGGGTAAGATGTGCCGCTCAATTAATCTAGTAAACTGGGCCGTTTTTAACATGTGACCATACAGGGCCCAAAGGGTTATTATAGTTATCTAAAAGTAAAACCATAAAAAAAGTTACTTGAAATAAAATATATGTTCATTGAAATTAAAAAGAAAAATAAATTATTTCATCTAGCTGCCAATGCAACATTTCAGTTTTTCATTTAGTACAATTAAATGTACTAAAACAAAAACTGAAATAATAATGAATAAAAACTAGAAAAACTAAAACTTTTTTTTTCCTGTAAGATAGCAGTGGGGTAAATGTGCCAGATACTTCGGGGTAAGTGGCAAATACAAGAAATACTATTAAAAATGTGATTAGAAATTCTAATGAAAATTATTATTACAATTTATTATTAGAAAATCAATTAGAAAATGTTGAAAGTTTCATTTTTTCAGAAGTTTCACTTAAATATTTTGACATTTTTCAAGGTGGTTTATGAAAATGTCAATAAAAATAGGCGTGTGTGAAGGAGTAGTTCACCAAAAATTAAAATTTACACCAAAAATGTAGATGAGTTTGTGAAATGTAGCATTTCATCACTCGCTCACTGATGGATCTTCTGCAGTGAATGGGTGCCGTCAGAATGAGAGTCCAAACAGCTGATAAACTGAGTCACAAGTGATTCACACTATTCCAGTCCATCAGTTAGCATCTTGTGAAGTGAAAAACTGCATTTCCTGTTGTCCTCTCTAGAGCTGTTTTGGCTTGTAAACTGTACTTGATCTGTGCAGATTTCTCTCCTAATTCAGACTAGACAACTTGTACACAAGAGAAAGCAATATTATGGATTATGGACTCACTGGAAGCAACGGCTTGAAGTGGTTTGAAAAAAATGTCTTAATGGTGGATTTGTTTCTTACAAACGCACAGCTTTTTGCTTCACAAGACATTAACTGATGGACTGAAGTGGTCTGAATTACTTGTGGATTATTGTGATGTTTTTATCAGCTGTTTGGACTTTCATTCTGACGGCACCCATTCAATGCAGAGGATCCTCTGGTGAGCAAGTGATGTAATGCTACATTTCCCCAAATCAGATGAAGAACCAAACTCGTCTCCATCTTGGATGGCCTGAGAGTGAACACATATTCATCACATTTTCATTTTTGGATGAAGTATTCCTCTAATAATGATTGAATAGCTCTCCCATAAACTCAGCTTATGTAACAGGGACGGGCCAGTTGAAGTCCGTATTGTTCTCCTCTGAGAAGTGAAGTGCTGCCCTATTTGTGTTTATGTAACATTCAACCAAACATGACCTCACAAGTATCCTTGAAATAGCCCTCATCCGTCCACACGTCCGGTTTCTCGACGCGTAGAACAAGAGGTGCTCTCCGTAACCCTCTCCTTTGTCAGGTATGATTAGAAAATAAATTAGTTGTTGGATTAATACAGACAAGAGGCTCGTCTGCTGCGGGTCTGGATGCCGAAGTCTGGAACTCTTAATGGAATGCAAATTGATTTCTTCAGTTCTTCAGTCCTTCCGTGCTGCTGGAGAGAAACGCCCGCCATGCCTTTGATGGAAAGAATGTCATCTTGTTTCTTTCATAGTCTGCCTTTTCATCAGAGGCCATGAAAGTCAGAGCTAAATCCTCTTAGTGGCCAATCCTAGTTATGCGTTTATTGAGGTGTTACTGAAAGTGGGATGTCAGTAGTGACGTGTGTTCGCAGTAGTGACGTGTATCCACAGTGAATAAATCTGTTCTCAAAATGTTAAATTTAGTATTTTGCTTTCGGTTGTCAGTTCACAAGATCTTTTTTAGTCATCAATATGTAAAGCTTGTTATGTAACTTTTACTGAGATCAGCTGTTAATAGGTAGTAATTTATTTAAATAATGAAACATTTTTCAGAAAAATGTATAATAATTAATACAAAATAGTATAGAATTATTAAATAAAAGTAATAGTTATGAATATTAAATTACATACAATTGCATTGAAATTACATGGAATACTATAAAAAAAAAAATCAAACCATATGACCAAAATGAATTAGTGAAGGTAAATAGCCATAAATATGTAGAGTTTGCTATGTAATGTTCTTATATATTTTACAAAGACACAATTTTAATGGCAGTAGAAATAAAATACTTCTGAAAAATTAATGTGTTTTTTCGTGGTGTACTTAAAATAATAAATTATTTAAAAATTGATAAAAATGATTATATATATAAACAAATTTAGAATTAATTAATTAATCACTAATGTAATTTTAATTATTAAATTAATCAGTTATTAATATTAAAATATAAATAATTATTACAAATAATTGTATCCTGTAAAAAAAAAAAACTTGTCATACAGTTTAACCATTTAAAATGAATAAGTGAAGGTAAATAGCAATAAATACTGTATGTAAGTCTTGTTCTGTAACTTTGTTATATATTTTACAAAGATAAACTGTACAGATGTTTCCGGAAAATTGACGCGTGTTGTGCTATACTCAGTAATATTTTTATTTATTTATTTATTTATTTATTAAAAATATATTTTGAACGGTTTCAAAGCAATTTTATAATATTATAATTATAATTAATAAATTCTATACAATCATTAATGTTAAGAATAACTATACGTGTGCAGTTTTCATGGCCTAATATTGAGGCATGGAATGCTTAAAAATAAAATGTCATACTACCTGACCATTTAAAATGAACTATAATTATAAATGTAATTGTCATTTCTCTCATCGCTGTGCAGTGTGTGAATTTCAACTTAAAATCTCAGTTTTTTTTTGTTTTCTTGTATTTCAGTTAGAGTTTTATATAACTGATAATGGAGAAAACTTGCACATTTGCTAAAACATTATCTCTTTTCTTTCCCATTGGAAGTCACTTAGCTTGAGTGCTGGCACTGTTAGCATGTTCACAGCACTCCCTGGTTAAAATCATTAGCAGCCCATTGACTGGATGTTCTGTCTGCTCCTCTCCTCCCTTCTGAGAGCTTTAACCAGTAGGGAGTGTCGTGTTTCAGATTCTCAGCCTTTCTGAAAATCAACTGATTATCATGGGATTTTCTGTAGATGTGCTTCCAGAAAAGGCTTCCGTGAAGGAAACTCTCCTCCTTTATGTGTAGTCGCCAGTTACTTGAGCTGAAATTGCTTCCGCTTAACAATGTTTCAACTAGTATATATACTACCCTTCAAACATTTGTGGTTGGTAAGATTTTGTCTAATACTTTTAATGACTCTCATGTTCACCAAGGATGCATTTTTTTGGAGCAAAAATACTGTAAAAACAGATATGCTGTAAAATAGTATTACAATTTAAAAAAAAAAAGTTTTCAATGTGAATATATTGTAAAGTCTAACTTATTCCTGTGATGTAAAGCTGAATTTTCAGCATCATTACTGCAGTCTTCAATGTCACATGATCCTTCACAAATCATTCTAATATGCTGATTGGCTGCTCAAAAAAAAAAAAGATCATGTTTGTGATTGTTTTAGTTACAAAGCCACAGAAAATGACTCAAAAATAGCAGTATATGGACCATGATCTGTGTCTGTATATAGGATATATGCTTCGGGACTGAAGGCTCCCCGAGAGACACAGAAAACCACATTCAAGTTATAGACTTTGATATGACCTAAATCTTCCAGTGTATGGAGTTACTACATGCTGGAGACTAATAAATCAGTGTTTGAAGCTTTAGTTCTTATACAAACTGTATTTTCAGTGTTCACATCTCAGTTTACAACTGGATCTTATATATACTTACGAAAATGGGAGTTGGAAAAAAACATGAAAAGACTGGAACAAAGAGACAAACTAAAAACAAGTATAAGATGCAAATATATGCAAATGTGGCACTTGGACTGAATCATTATTTTTCAAACGGTTGATCTGAGACCACCGAGGCCCCTAAACCAAATCCATTAAAATGAATTAGCAGCAGACAAAGCTGCATAATACAATTTTAAAAATAAAGGAAAAGCGTACTTTTTACTTTTGTCTTTAGATGTCTTACAAAGGCTGTCATGGGTTTTAAAGCTCAGAACAGAAAGTCGTGCTGTGTCTGTCCTATGTCTCTTAAATTGCACCATGTAGTCAAGCAGTGTCTTGGAATACTGCTCCCAATTACTGGATGGAGAGGCAAAGGCCATGCTGAAACCTCGGCAAAAATGAGGCCCTGATATTACAGCTCCTCACAGTGACAGAACCTGCGAGCCTAGGAGACGTGGAAAAACACTGCTCGCTGTCACCATGGCCTTTAGCGCTGTGTGCCACTGCCTTTAGCTTTCTGCTGGGCTCTGAGGACGTGAAGCGTGCTTTTTCACTTCGGCATATATTTCAATGTGCCTTTGTTGTCACGTCCACTGTCAGCGCAATGGATATTCTGAGAATGCCTGAAATAACAGCTCTGAAATGTCTTGCTTTACACTTGATCTGCCTTTATGTTTGTTTGTTGGCTAATAAAGTGTGGTGGACAGTCATAATTAAAAGGATTCTTCAGCCAAAAATGAAAATTGAATGTTAATTTTCTCACCCTCAGGCTGATGTAGGTGACTTTCATTACTGTCTTTAGTAGAATAGTAATGAAGATTTTAGGCTGAAACCGTGGTCCTTGGTGATTCATAAAATGCAAGTCAGCTGTTGAGATTCAAAAAAAGCATATGAGCCAAGACTAAATTAATGGCTCCTGATGACATGTTGAGGTCTTATGAAGCCAAATGATCAGTCTGTGCAAGAAACTGAGCACTATTTACAACATTATTACCTGTAATCCAAAGCCTCAGACAAACAGAGAAAACTGATACTTTTCTTTCAAACAACTGGTTCACTAGTTTGTGTAATCATGAAATAACCCAATAATTATGTCATGCGTGGATTAAATTACATAAAGTGAATAAACTTGTCTTCATCAGCTCATCTTATATAAACAGTGAGAAACCATAAAAATGTTCATTTGGCCCCATCATTCTAATGCTCGGTTCACGTATATGTGCATATCAGTGGCTCATCAGTATTCGGTCCAAGTCATACTGTTTATACTGTAAAATTCAGATTTTGTATTTCCCAGGTAGTTTTGCACAATATAGCAGTACTTAAAATGTATTGCGATACCGCATTGTACTAGATGAAGCTTTCTAGAGTGCATGTGTCAAGCACCTGCATTCGCGTACACGTCAAATGGACTATCCTTTGTAAGGCTACTTGTACGACTGTGCGCGTACGCTAGCATACTGTTAAAAAATGAAATATGCTTCAGCCCTCAGGTGTCCAAAAGTGATTTTTGACTAAGTCATTTGTAGATCTGTGCTGTTCAAGTGGCAGACTGTTTCAGACTGTTCAGTCAGGTGAACTGCTTCATCCAGCTGACCAAAAACAACCAGTTCAAAAGAGTGATTTGTTCTCAAACCAGACATCACTCTGGACTGTTTGCCTGAAGCTCTAGAATACAGGTAATAACATTCAGTTTCTTGCACAGACTGATTGTTTTGCTTCATAAGACCTCAATATATCATCAGGAGCCACGGCTATTAATTTTGTCTTACCTTTATATGCTTTATTTGACACTTGAGTGCTGATACCCACTGACCTGCATTTTATCAATCACCACGGATCATGTTTTCAGCACCATTTTCAACAAAAAAACAAAAAACGTTATGTTTTTTGGCAGTTAATTTACATGACGATGTTTTGGGGGCCTGAAAATACAAATAGATTTCAAAGTGAAAGTTTTTGAATACAATACGAGAATCACCCCATGTAAATACATCTGAGAAATAGTGCAGCAATGTGCATGCACGCATATTATGTTTTCAGTCTATAGGTATGTGTACAGACACATAGTGTTTCTTATGAAGTGACATCGTTCACTACTGGCCTGGCATGCATAATACAGCATTTTACCTGTATTCAGGGATCATCTGTAGGCAAAACTTTTCAAAAACAGTAAGAAGTCTGGACCATTTGCCTGAAGCTCTAGAATACAGGTAATAACATTCAGTTTCTTGCACAGACTGATTGTTTTGCTTCATAAGACCTCAATATATCATCAGGAGCCACGGCTATTAATTTTGTCTTATCTTTATATGCTTGATTTGACATTTTAGTGCTGATACCCACTGACCTGCATTATATCAATCACCACGGACCATGTTTTCAGCACCATTTTCAACAAAAAATCAAAAAACGTTCTGGTTTTTGGCCATTAATTTACAAGACAGTGATGTTTTGGGGGCTTAAAAAATGCAAATAGATTTCAAAGTGCAAGTGTTTTTTCATCGGCCTATGTAAATAAATTTGTGAAAATAGTGCGGCACTGTGCATGCACGCGTATTATGTTTTCAATCTATAGGTATGTGCACAGATATGTAATGTAGTGGCCTGGCATGCATAATATAGTGTTTTAACCGTTTTTATGGCTCTGTGTGAACGAGGATCGTCTGTACCCAAAACTTTTCAAAAACATGAAGGTAAAACCTTTTTTGTTTTTAGTACATCGTTGTTGTGTAAACGTACCCTTACTAGTATTTGTTCCGACTACTGAAATTTTGGTATTGTGAGAACATTAGTATGAAACATTGTCTAGTTCAGCTCAACGAACTAAAAGTGTGTAGGATGTGACCTTAATATCGAATTGTAAGGGTTTCTGAAAAGCACAGATTTTCAATTACATCTGTGAAAGGCAAGCAAACACTAAATCTTTTCAGTTCTTTACAGTATTGTCAGTTATGTACGGTGTGTTTGCACATTAAAACTGTGGGCTGAAAATGAGCAAGCCAGTGTTAAATTTATGACATTACCAAGGCTGTTTAATAAGACTTCATGGGATTTTTGCACTTGAGCTTTAACATTTCTCATTGAAGGTTGGAATAATGTAAAATAGCCATTAAAACCAAATTATAAACCTAAAATAGACTGTTGATTAGCCTGATGCAGTTTAAAAGTATCTATTCACCACGAAAAAGAAAACTTTTTTTTTTTGTTTTTGGTAGCACAAGCTCTGGCAACTCTGGCAAATTAATCAAGAAAATATATTGCACTGCCAGTGTTGACAAAAGAGACTAGAGATTAGGTTTGTGTCTTCTCTTGCATAGAGAAGTTGTTTAGAGGTTCGTTTGATGAAACTAATTCTCAGTCAATGTCAAGTGGAATCGGGTTCCGGCAATTTGATCATAAACAGCTAACAAACGACGTCGCTCCACTATCTCTGAGGTTGAGTTCTTCTTCCGTCACTCAGAATAGATTTCATATCTGTGCTCTGTTGTCGCCGTGTGTGTTTTTTTTTTTCCTCTTATGTGCCTCGTCGCAGTTTGTCTCACACACCTTTCCATTCGCGACAAAGCCTGTATGAATAACTGCACCTGCCGACTCCCACACCAAATTTTGCCAGGCAATAAAACAGAGTCAGCTCCAATAAAATGGAATTGTTGTGTGTGTTTGGATCACTGTTCGCCTTCTGTGGCCACTGAATTATTGAACACCTGTGTGTTCACTGAAAATGTCAGCTGTTCTTTTTACTAAGGTAGACAGAGCTGAAAAGATACAGGAAACTATTTGTGATATTTTTCTCTTTGTGATAAACCATAAACCCCAATGGAAATAACATGCTAGCTCCAAATATCATCTTAATTGATTCATTATATACATATGGAAATTATAAAAAGATTGTAGTTTTGTGATGCAATGGTGAAACGTTCAACACTGTTGCTTCTCTTTTGGGTCTTGTTAGCTTTTGCTAGCTACACATTGTCATCTTCTTCGGTGTAACTAGCTAAAAATAGCAACTCAACTAACTTCGGTTTTCATAATAATGTAGCTCGTCCAGTAACAAGCTACATTTTCAGACAAGTAGCCACATGGCGTGACACATTCTGTGACACGTCGGATTGTATTTCGCATGCAGCTTTTGCTGAGAGAATATAAGGAAATTCTCCTAAAATACCCCCTCTCTCTTGTATAAAACATTGAGACGGATGATTCGTTTTACATAATTGTGTCATTCGGATGGTTCATGCAAATGAAATGGCTCAAAAAATGACTCCATTGATTGGAGTCCCCAAGCAGAAGTCCTTACGTTGCAGTTTCATCTGCTTTCATAGTGAAATATTTCATTTGAATCAGGGTGTTTTCTAGTTGTAGCTGTATTTAGTTTAGCTCTGTGTTGTTAAATACAGTTCTGCTCATTAAACATACATAAGGGCTAGTTGTCACAAAAGCTGTATCTCTATAACAATGAGGTATTAAGTCAAAGGTTTACAAAATGCTTTTGTTGTTTAAACTAAACAGCTGTTGTGTAAAACAAGTTGCCACTTTGATTTTGCTGAAAATTTTATAATAGGATATACGGCAGGTTCCATTCCATCTCTGTAATGTAAAAACAAGCCATTATCTATAACTATTTAACTATTGTAATATTTAGAAAATAGCCAATGGCTTTGAAATCAAACCGTTTTAAATATCTTATATTATTTATATTTTATTTATTGTTTATTTTATGTATATTATTTAATTATACTGAAAATAAAATTGCAAATAAAAAAAAAAATATATATATATATATATATATATATGTGTGTGTGTGTGTGTCTAAATTAGTGCATGTATGTATATGTTAATGTATATGTTTAATAATAAGGGTAAAATTATTTAGTACTTGGACCTATTTTATTTGAATTATTGCATTGTTTATATATTTATTTATTTATTTATTTGTTTGTTACTGAGATACTATAGTGTTTTTTTATTGTGTTTTCTGTTTTTATTTTAATTTTAGTTAAAAAAAGGTTATTTTAGTTAGTGATTTTGTGTTTTGTCATTTTTATTGGTTGTTATATTATTTTTATTATTATTTCTCTAGTTTTTATTAATTTTATTTCAGTTTTAGTTAATTAGGACATCATGTTAAACTAAAGTACATCAAATTAAACTAAATGAAAGTGAGAAAGCAGATTTTTTTTTTATTTCAGTTGACTTTATTTATTTATTTATTTATTTATTTATTAAAAAATTTTATTAAAAAAATAGTTTCAGGTTTAGTCAAATATTTCAAATAATTGATTATTTATTTATATATATATATATATATATATAAGTTTATAATTTAAAGTTATTTCTAAATTTAGTACTCTGACTTATTTTATTTGAATTAGTTGCATTTCTGGTTTGTTTATATATTTATGTATTTATTTATTTTCAAATTTAAGTTATTTATCCAATTTCAGTGCTATTTTAGTATGAGATACTACTATAGTGTTTCCAAAAAATTTGATTTTTTTTTTTTTTTTTTTATTGTGTTTTCTGTTTTTATTTTAATTTAGTTAAAGTTTTAGTCATTTTGCTGTGTTTTTGTCATTATTATTATTGTTTATTATATTATATAATTTATTATAATAATTTTATTTTTATTTATTTAAATATTTTATTCCTGTTGACATTTATTTATTTGTTTATTTATTTTGTATTTTTGCTGTTGTTGTTTTGGTTTTAGTTAACTATAATACCATCATATTTGATTATTATAATAATACTTTAATATTTTTAGTTAACAGTTAAAACACTGACCAATATAGCTAGTTTTTGTTAGTAGCATGTAGTTAACTTTTTTTTTCTTTTAAATAGCTTCACTGTAGTTAAACTCTTAGCTTTTATCATGATAAGAAGTAGTTTAAAAGTAGCTTCCCAAATTAGCACTGCTTTCCTTCTATAATGCTGATGTGATAAAAAGGATTGAGGGGAAAAAAAGAAAGGAAACTTCAGTTCTGGACGAAAATCACTTTATCCAATTATCTGCTTTGGCTGTTTGGGATGCGTGAAAACGTACATGTCCCAGTGGCAGTCGGCGATAGCCTAAAATTGTCGTCTCTGCATTTGTGCAGCTCTCGCAGTCAATCTCTGGCTGGTAGACGACGTGCGCGCGCCAGCCGACCGCTCCACAAGTTCGCAGAAACGCTTTCCACAGCATGTGTGGGTAGAAAGCCGTCACGTTTCACAGATTTATTCTTAGCTGTCTTTTTTTACAGCTGTCTATTTATGTCAGTGTTTTTTCGGTCGGTCTGGGGTTTACGTTAATTGCTTTCCCTTTACCTCTATCTTTGTTCACACTAACTGTGGTTTGATGAATTATCTCTCCTCACACAGCAGCAGGTATGATCACTCCTTATGTGTCAATCAGTTACGGATGAGCTTCCCCAGGGATCACACTCATCTGCCAGATATTTTTAGCTTCTCCACTGTGAAGATGCTGTTTTATTGAGACATGCTGTTGATATTGAGATGCAAGATGCACCACAGCATTTACACTTTAACCTTTTACTACTTTATATAGAGTCTCGAAGATAAAGATACACGTTGATTCCTATCAGATAACTGCGATGATATGCTTTTCTATATATGTGTGAAAGGCATTTTAGTAGATCCCACACCTCTTAAAAAACTTAAAAGTTTCACATATGTAAAAATCTTTTAGAACTTCATATTTTTTATAGCAGCAAGAATGTATTAAATCAATCAAAAGTGACTGATATGTGTTTGTCAGGGGACGATGCCGATACCGATTATTACAAATCATCAAGTACACCGATAACTGATGTTTTGAATCGGTATATATGTCTGGTGTAAAAATTAAAATGAATGTCAAAATAACAAGGGCTCTGACAAAAACTTTCTTTAAATGCTTTTAAATGATTTTATCTGCAAATTGATTTTGAAAATGACCGATAACGATAGCCATAACAATGCTTAATATCTGCGCTTAATATTGCTCGACCCCTAATTTATGCATTGATAATAATCAGAAATGTTTCTTGAGCAGCAAATCAGCATATTAGAATGATTTCTGAAGAATCGTGTAACACTGAAGTACACTGTAAAAACAATTTGTTGAGTCAACTTAATATAATTTGTAACCTGGCTGCCTTAAAATTTTAAGTTCAGTCAACTCAAAAAAACGTTTATTCAACTTGAAATGTTAAGTTGTACTAATTGACAACTTAGATACTTGAGTTGATTCAACTTAAAAATGTAAGGCAGCTGGGTTACTTACCTTGCTTTTAAGTTTAACAAACACAAATATCTAAGTTGTCACTTAGTACAACTTAACATTTCAAGTTGACTAAACTTATTTGAGTTGACTGAACTTAAAATTCTAAGGCAGCAGGGTAACAAATTATTTTAAGCTGACTCAACAAATTGTTTTTTTGTTTTGTTTTGTTTTGTTTTTTACAGTGTAGTCAAATTAAGTACTTTATTGTCATTGTGTAGCACAATGAAATTTCTCTTGTGACAACCCCAAAGTGCAGTTAGCAATACACGTACAAGACTGAAGACTGGAGTAATGATGCTGAAAATTCACAGGATCACAGGAATAAATAAAAATGTTAATTTAATAATTAATTAAAAATTGGAAATCTATTTAAATAGAAAACAGTCTTTTAATATTGTTAATAATACTTCACAATATTATGAAGTAATTTCACAAGATTATGATTTTTTAACAAAAAAAGATTTTCGGCATTTTTGATCAGATAATTACTGTGAAAATAATTCTAGTTATAATATACTATTGTATAGTTATTTGTGTAGATATTTTACTAATTATATTATTAAGCAATGATTAAACGATGATGATTTTTAATTAATTTTAACTCTTTAAATTTTAAGCTTGAGTAAAGTGATGAATTCCTTCAAAATAAGTTTATTACGACACCAGAAATCGCACAGAAATTACACTGTTACAATTTCAAATGATGTAAATGCATCAAATATGACATTGGGCATTTTTAATGTTTTTTGGCAGTGATTAGATACAAAAAAAAAAACCCAAACAACCAAACAAAAAAAGCAATGTATTTATTAAATTATTAAGTTCAATATTTTACAAACCTTACAAACACAAAATGTTTGCGTTTTAGTTCCAGTCCACCTTATTTTTAACATAGGAGTGTAAAATATATTTGTAACATTATTTTAGCTGTACAAAAACAGTCTGTTATGCTCCTTGATATTGAAAACTGATATTTGTTGTCATATTACTGTCATTTATTATCATAATGGTAAACAGACTGGTTTGTAGCACAAATATTTTTTACAGTTTACTGCAATTTATACTTTTTTTTTTTCGTTTTTTTACCAATAACGGCTAATAAACCGCACATTTCGCACATTCAAAGAAAACATCTTACTTCCATGGTGCAAAATAAGGTGAATACATTAATAATGTAAAATTGTATGGTGTGTTCACACCAAACGCAAAGCGAATATGCACATTGCGTCACTCGCAGGGTGTTTTTTGCCTCACTTACGCGAATAACAACATGGACTGATCAACCATGGTGGATCGATCGCTGCATTTGTACCTGTTGTGGATGTCCCAAATATGCAGGAAATTAAAACATTAATCTGTGTATTATATTTTACTACTGTATATACACTGACATTATTTTTTTTTTTATTGAAAGCAGCAGTTTGGTGTGAACACACCATGGCCACATTCACACAGCAGCAGAATACGGTTGTCAGTCTTGTATTTGAGTCCCTAATACGGTTACATTCACACACAGTACGGTTATTTACATATGCTGATCATTTGTTTCATTTCCACAATCCTATCAATCTTAAATCTTGAGAATTTCTGCCGTAGGAAGCGTAGGAAGCAAAAAATAGCCATAGCTCTTAGTTCAGTCAAAAACACTAAGCATTTTGGAGCTTTTTGACTCTTAGGGTGCATCTCTGATGCGTTATTATGTCAGTTTACATCCCGGTGGGCACCGGGCCTGCTGACTGCAAATCCAATATCGGCAAAGTGAATCCGATGTAGCCTCGTAACTCCCTGATGGTTTGAACTGGAATCCCAGCAGCTGCTTTACTGCAGTTGCTTGTCAGCCATTTTGTTTCACTTCGTTGCTCTGTAAAGAGTCCAGACCTTGGCTTTTTGCCTCAGTCGTCTGCAGTCTTGCTTACATACAGCATGCACAATAAGGAGAGAATCATGGTTGACTTTGGTCTTCTCCCTGGAGAGCACTGTGTAAGTGAAAACTTTGTAGTTTCTTGTTCTTTGTTAATCCAGCTGCTCCCCTGAGACGAGGCAACACTGCATGTGTGTGAGAGAACAAGAGAGTTTGTTGACTGGCAGCTCCCTGAACGAGTTTTATCTGTGTATTAGCTTGACCTCACATACACTGTTGTATAACTTATTTGTGAAGAAATATCTGCACTAAAACAACTAAACTAACATTAATGTCATAGTTCTGCCAAAAAATTACATTCTGCCATCATTTGCTCACCATTGTGTCATTTCAAACCTGTATGACTTTCCTTGTTCTGTGGAATGAATCTTCACACTTTTACATCCAACGACAGCTGTTGATAGTAATCTGTAGAACTTGTGCACAGTATGCAGTATCTTCTGAAGCCACATAAAGCCAACTTACCAATACAAGCTAATTGGAAAAAACATGCCTCTACATGCATTTTTGCACAACATGTAATTTACTGCACTTTCCAGCTGAAATGAACACTAGAGGCAGTCAAACAACAAAACAATGTATTCCTTTTCACACAAATTATGATTCAAAGGGTAGGTAATCGATTAATAAAGACTTATTTTCCACATGGTTTCTTGCACAATACTCTGTTGTGACTCTAAAAAACCTTTACCACAGTGTATGATTTGTAAACTAATACATTTTGATGTTTGCATCACTTAACCAGCTCCATATCTATGGCTTTTCTGATATTGTAAACTTGCTTGTTAGCGCACCTGGTACAACATTGCATTTATGATGTGGAGGGCTCGGGTATGAGTCCAGTGAAACACAAGCAAGATAAAATGGCATGCATGCTTCAGCAATGTGTTTTTGTTTCTTAAATTTGCTTTTGATAACACTATCAGTTAGATTTAATGTGGGTGGTATGCTATTTTCAAACGCGATAGAGCATTAACCTTTCGGCGCCACTCACCACCCTAGTAAAAAAAAAAAGATATAGAAAAGAATATATAGATATAAAAAGAATAGATTTAAAATGCATTATTTTATACTAAGTATAGTTCAAGTCTATTAACATATATGTAATGACATATCACTTGTGACTTACTCATAGAAAAATTATAAAGTTGTAATTATTTGGAGTACTATTTGTGCACAATGCACATTTCTTAATAGTAAGCTTAAAATATGTTTTATTGTCACTATTGATAAAGATTGTACGATCTTTAAATAATATCGGTCTTTAATTGCACAATATTTAAAGTGTACCTAAAGTATACTTGCAATAGTTCAACTTTAGCACAATTAAATATACTTAAGTCTATCTTTAGTTGGACTTCCACAATTAAAGTGCATTAAGTATAAAATTAGTTGTTCCAATTTAGCAGACTTTAAACTTAAAAAGTTTAGTATGCTAAAAGTACAATTGCAGGGTATTTTTATTAAGTACATAATATGTAAATGTATTTGTAGTATACTTAAAAGTATTTTAAATACATTTTAGTATATTTATATTTTTAGGGCAGACATTTAATTTCCAAATTGCTGAGATACAGCAACCAGCGTAATAAAATGTTGCCAGATCCATGTTAATGTGTTAATAATAAATAAATAAAGCTGAACATCTTTTTAGCGCCACCCACTGGACATTTCACTTTGAAAGTGGAGCGAAATGTGCAAGAAGCAATGTAATATAATTTTGCGCGTTTGCTGTGTTTTTCCTATGAGCCTGAGTTGCAGCTTACATGAAAAACAGGATGACGTTTATGTTTTTTTATTATAATTATTGATCATTTTCCCCTCCTGCAAGCAATTAACTTCATAATTGCTGTTACCAGAATAACGAGCCAGTGAGTTGAACTCAAGAACCAAATAATTGAAAGATACTGTTGATTTGACTCAAATCTTTTCAATAAATTAGTTGAACTGATCTGAATGACTGGTTCATGTATCAGACTGATCTGATTCACGAGTTCATAGCTCACTGACACAAAGATCCGGTTTTTATGTTAAACAGCTCACTGAAGGGGAAGATTGTGAAATCTGTAACAACTTCAATCTGTTCATCACACTGAAGTATGTGTGGTGAACTACAATTGTATGACTTCAGATGCTATTGAATATAGTTTTAGGAACTTTTTGGTGATCAGTTTTTCTCTTTCCATACTCTCGTAGGACAAACAGAGTGAGCCACTGTTACCGCGTTGCATACCGTCACATGGAGAGGACCCTGAACCAGGAAGAAGTGCGTATCATCCACGCAGCCATTGAGCAGGCAGCTGAAAAAGAACTGGGAGTGCAGGGAAGATACTGAGCTTTCCCAACAACCATCATGATGATCTTCCACCTTTTATGATGAGATTCACAGATGTAGCCACATCTCTCTACACTGTAAAAAACAATTTGTTGATTCAGCAATTTGTTACCCGACTGCCTTAAAATGTTAAGTTCACTCAACTCAAAAAAAGTTTGGTCAATTTGAAATGTTAAGTTGTATTAAGTAACAACTTAGATATTTAAGTTCATTCAACTTAAAATTTTAAGGCAGCTGGGTAACACGCCTAGCTTTTAAGTTTAACAAACCAAATTGTTTAGTCAACTCAAATATCTAAGTTTTCACTTAGTACAGCTTAACATTTCAAGTTGACTAAACTTATTTGAGTCTGGAGGGCAACAAATTATTTTAAGCTGACTCAACAAATTGTTTTTTGTTGTTGTTGTTTTTTACAGTGTATGGTGGTAAATTAAAATGTGTAAACTCTCATCAGCAACTGCACCTATTTGGCGACTCCATCTGTAGTTTCTTGAAGGAACACCTCACCCAAAAATAAAAATAATGTCATTATTTACTCACAATCATGTCCGTCTGAACTTATAAGGAGAATTTTGAAGAATCTCTATTAGTTTTTTTTTTTTTTTTTTCCCAAACAAACACATTATGAAAGGGATAGTTCAGCTGAAAATGAAATTTCGGTCATCATTTATCCACCCTCATGCCATTCCAAACTTGTATGACGTTTTTGAAGAACGTTGGTATCCAAACAGTTTTGGTGACCATTGATTTCCACTGCGTTTACTATTGACGTCCATTATGGTTTTAAAAAAAGGATAAATGATGACACAGTTTTTGTTTTTCGGCAAACCATTCCTTTCATAACTCAATTTTTATACTCTAGATGACTATATTTTGATGCTATTACAGAGATTTTATGGTATGTTTTTGGAGCTTGACAGACGTGGTCGGTATAAACTGTAATTGCAATAAAACACAATACAGGTTTGAAATGAGAAATTACAGAACTGCGAATTAGGAATAATCAAACCTTACACATTTGCAAAATTTGTCCTTGAAATAACATTTGGGTCAGAATAACATCTTTAGGCCTGATTGATTCTTCCATCTTCCCAGGCTGGCACTACCTTTCTCATGGTACAAACAGCCGGATTTCACACAGGCCTTTTATGCGCCTGGATCTGTGCCAGCCTGATGATTAGCAAGAAACAAGAGCTCTTATTTCTACATTTCTGTTTTCTTAAGGAAGATATGAGGTAGCCTGTAATGAGCTGCTGCCCAGAAATTATCAAGATAATGAAACGCTTCCTCAGAGTCACTCCACAGTAAAATGGCAAGCAGGAGGCTAACAGGTCATTGTTTGTGGTAGCAAATAAAAGTGTGTTGAGGTGTAATTGTGTCACTGTGCCTTTTATTTATATGTATATATATATATAACACAAACTGGGTAGTACTCCAATACTTAAAGCCTCATTAACACTGCAGATTTTTGGGAGTTACTAAATCTATTTGCAATAACATTTGGGGTCAATACGATTTTTTATTTATTTTTTATTCATAAAGGTCACTCCTTTTGAACATTCTGTTCATTAAATAATCCTGAAAAAAAGTATCACAGTTTCCAGAAAAATATTAAACAGCACAACAAAGACAACATTTCAAATTGTATCATTATTTATAATCAGAAATTAACATATCAGAATGATTTCTGAAGGATCATGTGACACTGAAGACTTGAGTAATGATGCTGAAAATTCAGCTTTTCATCTCAGGAATAAATTACATTTTACAATATATTAACATAGAAAAGAGTTATTTTAAATTGTAATAATATTTCACAACTTTTACTGTATTTTTGTGAGCATAAAAGTCTTTCAAAAACATTTTAAAAATCCTACCGATCCCAAAGGTTTCTAAACCTAACCCAGCAATTTTGTTTTATACTCAACTTTTAGTAAGTACTATTTTTTTTTTTTTTTAAATAAGCAAGGGTGGAAAAACAATCTTTTACATTTATTGCCTGTCCATTCTTTTGTTTGTTAGATGTCATGTTTGTTTTTAGATTGCGACATATTATTCATCTCCAGATCACCCTCTTGGATCCAACATGAACAATATATCCCCATTATCCCAGCCTTGCTTCATATGTATACAGAGACAGATTGGAAAAACTGACCCCAACCAGTATGGCATTTGTTGGAGCAGACCAGAGACTCCTTTGCATCTTAATGAGCCCTTATGGTGTGATCCATGTGTCGCGCTCTTGTTTCTGAGGAGTGGCTAAAGAATACAGGGATCTTCCTTTGGGGAACAAGCTCAATTAGAATCCCAGTAATGAATTTTTGATGTGCTGCAATCAGATACTGAATGAATGGGACACACTTTGCAGAGCACGAGACGGTCCGGCGGGGCTACTTCTCATGTGTTAATGCATTTCTACTGATTTATGCAAGATAGGATTTGATCACAAATTTAAATACCACTTTTAGAGGGCAAAATGCTCAGGATGTTTAAATCCTGAGTGCAAAAAAAAAAAAACAATCTTTTACTTTGTGCAAATACACCACTTTTCAAATGTTTAGGTTTGGTTTTTCATGTTTTTGGAAGTCCAAAAACATTTGGACATTTGTTGGATTAAAAATACAATAAAATCAGTAATATTGTGGAATATTATTACAATTAAAAAAAAAACTAGGTTCTATTTGAATATATTTTGAAATGTAATTTATTCCTGTGATGCGAAGTTGAATTTTCAACATCATTACTAGAGTCTCCAGGGTCACATGATCTTTCAGAAATCATTCTAATATGATAATTTGCTGCTCAAGAAACATTTCGGATTATTATCAGTGTTGAAAACAGTTTGTATACATGTACATTTCTAAAACATATGATATTGATGAAATTTGTACAAATGAAGCTAAAAATGGTTGTACTATGTGGTAGATCTGTGAAAACCGTTTTTGTTTCATTCCTGCCACATAAAGTAATTCTCCTTCCAGCAATGTGACGTGAAGGTTGAAGTTAATTTGTAGTTTACCTGTTCTTGGCCTTTTACCAATGTGAAGGATGCGAAATTGAATCTGAATTCCTTTTTCTCCGAGTTGAAAATGAACAACTTGATTTGAGAAATTCCTGATTTTCCAGGATGCTCTAGACAGATCAATACTCTCACCAGAAGCTGGCAAACACCATAGAAATGGAGCGGATCAATCGAGGGAAATTAGAAGAAGGAAAAGAAAAAGGCAATCTATCACCTCCTTTGTTAGGAATAAATATATGGTCCGAGTACCGCTTGTATTGAGCTTTTGGAGGAATTTTTTTGACATTTTATGTGGAGGAGTATCAGCGCTGGGCTCAACGCTTGGATCAGATTCTGCATGAAAGATCAATGCATTTCTAAAAATAGATCAAAATTTGATTCAGCCCTTGACTCGTGCTCAAACCGACATAAGACCTCACTTCTGAGAAACTCCAGAGTTTAGTCATTACCATTTGTTTTACTAAAAACTTCTTCCATTTCAAATCAAGTAATTTTTATTGCCCGTCTTGTACTGTTTGTGAGATGCTCATTTTTCACATCTGTCTGTTTCTATTCATCACTGAAGTGTCATGGAACCAAGAGAAAGTGTTGGGCTAAAGTGCAGGTGCTTATTTATTACCATTTATTGAAACTCAAAGACAGGCACAAATACATAAAATCTGATGTGATACATTTTAAATCCCTTTTTATTGTTTCCTCTCAGGCAAAGTACAACAGCTCAGCTGGGAATTCATGTTGGAGGTCTTTACAGCCAATTTTCTTGCAAAGGAAATGCAATTTTCTCTTCCTCAGGATCGCACAGTCTTCTTAAGGGTCTCGTCGTAAAAATAATGAAATGAGCTTGGAGCCATTAAGCGGTCAAACAAGGAAAAATACATTTTGGATAGTCAAAGATGTTATGTACTAACTAACATGATGTGATTCTGGCACTTGCCTTTTGACATCTGTGATTTTATGTTGGTTTACTGATGATAAAGTCGCAGTTTCATTGGTTTGGGCAGTAAATGTTTGAAACCAGATGCAGTACAGCATCATATACCGCAGAGCAGATTTCATCCCCATAGACCTGCATCTGTCATGACTTTATGAGCGTGACCTATACGAGCAATATATCTACTCTCTATATTTTTAGATCTCTATGGACATATGTTAATATAAAACCTTATGACCTTAATATTTATGTGTCTGTCATGTCAGAGACAGTATAAAGTGTGTAGACGGACCACTCAATATGGTGGATGTATGAATTGGGAAAAAATTGGGACAGTTTGTACCACTAATGCACCAATTATCCTAAATTCATCCAGAAGACACTGGTGTGGTTCGGTCATTTTTGACCGAAAAATTTTACTTAATCAAAATGGTACAAAACTTGCTATGCAAACAGGAAAAAAAAAATCATAGACATGATTTGAAAAGGTTAAATAGTCCTGAAAAAAAATTCACACAACAGTTCAATCGCTGCATTGGCCAGTTTTTTTTTTTTTTTTTTTTTAAATATCAACCTCAAATTCGGAACACAACTTGTTTAGATTTATGGCTTTGATTTTCTTGCAGTTTTAGAGTAAAACATGTTTTGAAACATGAATGTTTCATATAAAATATTTCAGAATAAACCTTAACCAGAGAGTTAATATTATCCATACAGTCTTTCACATCAGCAAGATCTGATCAAGCTGATTTGCCAATTTATATTGCTTTCCCAACTTTTTTTTTTTTGTTAGTTGCTTTTAGAATTGTTTCTTTTTATCTTTTTATCATTTCTTTTTTAGTTTTCCATTTCCATTTTCCTCATCTCACCAGCTGCAAGGCGATTCCGTCTCCATGCGCTCCTATTGTGAAATAAGGGTTTCTACCAGAGCCATATTGTGTCATATATCAAGCTTGTGTCTCCAGGACTAAGTAAGAATGTCTGATGCAGGTGGAAAAGGGTTAATAATGGCATTAAAGTACCAGCTGCAGGCGGTGGGGAGGGCGCATTAAGCCGAGAGGTTATTCAGATCGGATGCTGTTATGAGGCACGATGGAGCTGCAGGGTGACACCCATATTAATCACGCCGCGCCGCTGCCGCCCCTCCTGGAAAACTCCCAGGATGCACTCTCACCCTCAGTGGCCTGAGGGGGAAAAGAGGAGAGAAATGTGCAGTGTTCACTGGATAGACGGTCAAGCGCTGACCTGAATTACAAAGATGGAGATCAGCTTTCAAACTTTATTCCGATATTTAATTTAATACACAGAAAAGCAGTTTTCCACAAACCTGTGCCTCTAAAATTGAATGATGTAACTTAACCTTCTAACCTATATGCAGACAAAATAAATATGGTTTCATCATTGTTCCCCATCATTGTTTAAAATGAGGTTTAAGAAGTTGTTTGTCAACAAAATTTCAAAAGTCCATTTGAATGCCCATTTGCAATCCATTTTACTTCCATTTCCATAAATGTGATTTATTGAAGACATTCAGTGAGGAAGAAATAGCATGGGGCCTGATTTTATCCATCAGGATTTATTTGAATAATGAAAAAAAAAAAGTGCAAAAACTGCAGCCAGATTGAATTGGGATTTGCTAGAATACCAAAATATCTATTATTTTTGGTTATTGTGTAATGTTTTATAATAAAAGCCAAAGTCATGCCAGCAAAAAGTTTTTGAGGAAACTACATTAGATGAGGAATTTTTAGTGATTCTATCTGCATTGTTACACCAGTGATGGTCTTTAGGAGTCATTAAATCATTAATTAACCGACTGGTTCAACGACTTTGATTCATTCAGGAACTAAGCTCAACTACTGTGGTTGCATCCGAAATTGCATAGTTCCCTACTATATCATACTTTTTCCTGAGTAACCAATGAGTGACACCATGATGGTTTCTAACTTCCGTTCGGATGCCCTCATGTCCTGGTCTCCATAATAAATCAGTGTTAAAATGGGGTAAAAAGATTGACTAAATTAAACTTAAACTTTTTGAATATAACTAAATATAAAATTTGTGCAGGGCTAGGCTGTGCCTTAATTTGACTAGAAACACCAGAGACCAGAAATGTAAAGCATCTTTCCACCAGTGTTGCCAAGTCCACGGTTTTCCCGTGGAATTGAGCTACTTTAACACTGTTGCCACAGGTTGTTTTTTCATGTCTGTGGGTTGAAGCGACCCCAATAATGTGATATTTAGCCCCTGGATTGCAAATTTCACCAGGGGGACCCACCAAAAAATATGTATTTTACCCCCCTGAAACACAATTGGGATAGTTTTTGGCTAGTTTTAAATAGCAATTGGGTGGGTTTTAGAAACCTGGCAACCCTGCTTTCCGTTATGAGCAATGTTGGGCATGTTACTTTAAAAAAGTAATTAGTTATAGTTACTAGTTTTTTCTCACAAATAGTAACTGAGTTACATCATTATAAAAGTAACTAATAACTATTGTGTTACTTGAAAAAAAAAAAGTTAAAAGTGATAAAAAATATATCAGATAACTTGGATGTCCCCAATATTAAATATGTTAAATGAATAAAACATTGTACACTAATCTATACTATTTTAATTTTGCTGTGGAATAATGTGAGAGACACCTTCCAGGGGCTAAAATATCACGTTATATTGTTTGAAACTGCAAAGACTTTTTATTTGTGTATAGTCATAATAACAACAAAACAATGTGCTTTTGTAAAGAAAATAAACAGGATGCGCTCTCTGCTGTCTCTGTCTCTGTAATCTCTCTTCACAGACACATAAATAAAACAGCCTGAATCTCAGTGAATACCTGTCTCATAAATATGAGAAACATATTTATAGAAAGCTTGAAAAATGTCTAATTTTAAATTAAGTCACGTCGAAAACAAATATTCTCTGATAAAGTAATCCATATTATACCAACTCGAGCTAACAGTAACAGCGTTGTAACGGGGGAAACAGTAATTCATTTGAATACTCATTACTGAAAAAATAACGCCGTGGTTATCAGACGGACGGTCCACGTCCACGTCCTCCTATCCGTTTCCACGTTCAGGAAACGGATAGGAGGCAAAAAACAGTATATGAATCTGAATTCACAGTGAATTAACAAAGAAGGCAAAAGTCCCTAAATGACCTACTATTTACAGCAAGATTCTGAAGTGCACAAAGGACATTTTACTAAAGGACACAGGAGAGTATTTGTGAATAGCAGTGAAGCAACAATGGCAAATGTAGTAAATCTACACACATTTATACTATTTGATTATAATTATCCAAAAGAAATACTTATTCATAAGAGTATGCGAATTCAGACGCAGCCTCTTTCTGCAGGTTACATCGTTAGACCAGTAGGTGCCGTCAAGTGACCGCCTTTATGAGTCATTGAATCATTCATCAACTGATTTGTTCAGACACTCTCAACTGTGTGTTTCTCAGAGATGCAACACGGTGCACTTCTTGTGGAGCTATCTTTGTTGGCCAAGAAAAATACATGACGCAAATGGCAATACATGTGTCTGATATGAATTTTTTGTTCAGTAAACTGCATTCTAAGAAAAGTATGTTCGAACAGAGCCCCAGAAGTGTTGCCAAATCTGCAGTTTTTCCGTGGAATTGGTCTAATTTAACAATGTTGTTTTTCATGTCCGCAGATTGGAGTGATCCCAATAACGTGATATTTTACCCCACCGAAACACGATTTTTACTGGGTGACACCTATGAAACGTTATGGCGTTAGTTTTGAGTAGCAGTTAGGCAGGTTTTGTTGTAAAAACCTGGCAACCCTAGAGCCCAGTGTGCTATAAAGGACAGGTGCATTGCCAGTGTTTTGAGTTATGCATTGCATTGTGCTTTAGGGTTAAAAGAAATGTGTGTAAACTCCATGGAAGCCCGTTTCTGCCATGTAATAAAAAAAAAGGTAATTGTGACATTTTGTCTCATAATTCTGACTTTTATTGCGATTTATTAACTCACATTTTTGAGAAAAAAAAATTTGCAAGGAATAAACTTGCGGTTCTAACAAACGTCAGAATTGTGAGAAATAAACTCGCAATTGTGAGAGAAAATGTTGCAGTTACTTTTTAAACGTTTTATTCTGTGGCAGAATAAATAAATAAATAAAAGTTCTAAGATTAAAAAATTCAGAATTGCGATATATATAAGTTCAAATTTGTGAGATGTAAACTTAGAATTGGGAGAAAAAAGCCAGAAATCTATGTTAATATATAAGTAAATATAATAAGTTTATATTTTGCAATTCTGACTTTTTTCGCCTTGGAACATTTTTTTTTTCTTAATCAGAATTATGAGAAACAAAGTCCAAATTGTAAGATAAAAGTCATTTATTTTATATTATTTTATTTTGTCGCAGAAATGGGTTTCCATACTAAAACTGTCCTGGAAGAAAATTACCACTACCTTTTCTGTTTTTGTAATTTTTTGTGAACTCAGTATCACCCCTCAAAATCATGATATTGGATGAATATTACAATAGAATAGAATAGAATAGAATAGTCCTCAGACTCCTGTTTTACTTTAATGAACACCCTTGTTTCAGCTGAAAATCTAGTGGACTTTAAGCATAACTAATTTAGCATCTAACGCAATGTCTCACATGAGAAATAGACTCTGCCTTCAGCTCTTCAGTCTGTTATGTTGTTCAGCAATGGATGTTTAAGTTGCTCCTCTTGTCAGTGTGTTTGAAGGAGGCCTCGCTCTGTCTGCGTTTGCCTCCATGAATCTAGACTTAATAGCACTTCAGGTGTGTGAGGTAGGCCTTTGTGAATTGTAGCCCCGATCTTCCAAATAGTCAAGGGTTTGGCGCATCATGCTGCGTGTATGTCACAAAGTTATTTCTCACCGCTCTCTGAGTGCTCTCCTGTTATATTTCATTCTTGGGTACTCCTGGGCTATTTGTTTTGTGCTTGTGTCATCTGAAAAACAAGAGCTGAAAAGAGAAATGGAGAGGGGTCCAGAAAATTAAAGTCTCTCTCTGAGACGGAAGATTTATTGAACCAGTCTCACAGAGACTTGAAAGTCACACACTACAGCAGAAGCGTTTAGCAGTCAGGACGACTTTGAGGACAGCAGCCCTATTAGTCTGGCAGAAACATCCTACACCTGATATGGACACTAAAAGGATCCTGAGAGCTTGTCCAGAGGTAAAAGCAGCAAAACTAACCTGTAATAAAATTACCTACAGATCATTTTTCAGACACTTCCCAAAACCCGGTCACAGCAGCGCTGCATATTTCCAGTATCTAGTGGACCTGAAATGTATTTGAAAGCTCTGTGGGAATGCTATTGCAACAAAACATCAAACCAAATATTTGCGAATATCAAAAACCTGGCTTAGCAGTGGCTTTTAACCAGTTGGTCGCAGGGTCATATTTTGGGATGAAGTCATGCTCAAACTGAAATTCAATTTAATTTTATTTTGCAAATTGTTTTTGCGAAGAATTTGAATCATTGCACATGATGTAGGGATATTTTCTTAGAATCCAACCCCAGGCAAAAAAATAAAAATAAAAACCAAAAAACATATTTTACCCCCCGTAACGTGATTCTTATTGGGGGACCCATACAAAATGCGATTGCGCTAGTTTTGAGTAGCAATTGGGTGGGTTTTGTTGTACAAACCTGGCAACCCTGGAGCCCAGTGTGCGTTGCCAGTGTTTTGAATTATGCATTGCATTGTGTTTTACGATCTCATAATTCTGACTTTTTCCTTTGTTGCGATTTATAAACTCACAATTCTGAAGAAAATTCTGCAAAAAAGTGAATTTGTCAGATATAAACTCGCAGTACTGTGAAAAAACTGTGAAGAATAGGTCCACTAGACCTATTTTGGGATGAAGTCATGCTCAAACTGAAATTCAATTTAATTTTATTTTGCAAATTGTTTTTGCGAAGAATTTGAATCATTGCACATGATGTAGAGATATTTTCTTAGAATCCAACCCCAGGCAAAAAAATAAAAATAAAAACCAAAAAACATATTTTACCCCCCGTAACGTGATTCTTATTGGGGGACCCATACAAAATGCGATTGCGCTAGTTTTGAGTAGCAATTGGGTGGGTTTTGTTGTACAAACCTGGCAACCCTGGAGCCCAGTGTGCGTTGCCAGTGTTTTGAATTATGCATTGCATTGTGTTTTACGATCTCATAATTCTGACTTTTTCCTTTGTTGCGATTTATAAACTCACAATTCTGAAGAAAATTCTGCAAAAAAGTGAATTTGTCAGATATAAACTCGCAGTACTGTGAAAAAACTGTGAAGAATAGGTCCACTAGACCTATTTTGGGATGAAGTCATGCTCAAATTGAAATTCAATTTTATTTTATTTTGCATATTATGGAATAAATATAAAAACTGTGAACGCTTTCTTTAGAAACAGCCACTGGAAAGCCAACAACAGGGTAATATTATAAATATATTACATTTCTTCTCAGAAATAGTCTATATTTATACATACTGTATTTTGTTTCATTGTGACACTGTCAGCAGGATCAGATTTCATGTTTTTCTTTTGACTTTAGCAACCTAAAAAAAATCTGGTATAATTAAATTACTTCATTTACATTTAAAAACTACTTTTCTTTTTTTCCCCAAAAGATTTTTCAGTTAAATGGCATTCAGACTTCCCATTCTTCCTTTGAAAGTCATAGTCAAATCCTAAGCTTATTATTTAAACACACATTTGAACCCTGCTTTACAATTATAATTTTTAATATGTCAGGAGCGCATAGCACTTTTCCTGGCAGTCCAAAGTTGGCTTTTGGTGTCGTGCAGAATATTATGTAGACTTTCGGTGAATCCTGTGCATGCTGTGTCGGTCATGCTGTTGTATTCAGATTTCATGAGCGCATCTCTAAACCAAGCTAGCGTTTGGAGTGTGGAGAGGGCTGTGAATATGTATGGCAAAAAAAATGAAATTTATTCCAGACCTCAAGGGGCTTGCACTGAAAGAATAAGGTCCTTGTCATTGTCAGCAAATTCTGCTCTGTAAGTCCCCAGCTGCTTGGTCGCACAAGTGAGAGCTGCGGATGACATCTGCTTCTATCATTTCTCTAATAATACATTGTGATAACAGAACACAGTTGATATTTCAGGAGACTCCGCTGCTGAAAAGGCAACATAAGGTACTTTAAGATAGTATAAAAAGACTCTTAAAACTTTATTGAATAATTTAAATTTTAAATATGTTGTAGTATTTGAATTATTGATTGTGATTCAAATAGGGGACGGGACAAGTGGAATCTTGGTCAAACTGCCATCAATACAGAATACAGTACATATTTCTGCAAGCTGCAGAGATGAACAGAGACAGGGATAAGATAAGTAGACTAATTCAATGAATGGGTCAAATGCAGCATGAAGCATATGAATCACTGAACATGATTTAGATAGTGGGAGTAGCTTAGTATTTGAATCATACTTGATTTAAGAAGGGCAATCACTCTATTTGATTATTCATCAAATAATTTCTTTAGCATGCCTTTTAATTCAGGCTTTTCACCCATTAATATCAGTTTTTCTGTGAGACACTCAGCCCACATGTAACATGTTAAAGGAGAAGTTCAATTTCAGAACAAAAATTTACATATAATGTACTCACCCCCTTGTCATCCAAGATGTTCATGTTTTTCTTTCTTCAGTCGTAAAGAAATTATGTTTTTTGAGGAAAACATTTCTGCATTTTTCTCCATATAATGGACTGATATGGTGCCCCGATTTTGAACTTCCAAAATGCAGTTTAAATGCAACTTCAAACAATTCAAAATGTGGTTGTAAATGATCCCAGCCGAGGAAGAAGGGTCTTATCTAGCGAAATGATGGTTATTTTCATTAAAAAAAAAATTTTTTTTGCCTTTCTCTCTATGAACTCTGTGTATTCTGACCAAGCGGCAACCTCCCAGTCTCCCTCTTGAAGCAAACACGGAAGTGACTAAAACTGCAATTGCAATCAACTGGCTGCAAAAGGGAGTCAATCCCATAGACTCCCCATGTTAAAATGCCCACATTTGCCGCTGCTGTCACCACCATCGTCTAAAATGATTGCAGATCTCCATGTGATCTTGGATCCATGGCCAACACTAACATCATGTAACCGCAATCTCTGGGTAGGACAGCATTTGTAGTTTCAATTCATTTGGAATTTTAAAGTTATTACTCAAATTAGGAAGAAATAAGAAATATCTGTTAAATCAAGATGGAGTGACCAGTTTCATTGTTTTACCATTTGTATTTTGTACTTGAACACTTTGTGCCCCCTGATTTTCTCTCTCTCTCTCTCTCTCTCTCTCATATTTTTTAAGGAACTTAAGGAACTTAACTGTCTTACTTTTTCCGGTTCATGACAGTTAGGGTATGTCGAAAATCTCATGTTCTCCCTCAACATGGTCCTATATCGCTGTTTTACATTTTTTGTTAAGGAAGTTTTATCTTCTTTGCATGTTCACTTTGCAAAGACTGGGTCGGTACTTCTGCAGTGATGTAGGATAATTTTGAAATTATTTTTGAAGTTGAGGGAGAACATGAGATGGGAGTTTTTTGACATACCCTAACTGTCATGAACTGGAAAAAAACAGAGTTCAGGCAAAGTAAGACAAGATGAGCGTTTGACATTAAAAAGTATATAAATTGTAATATATTTATGAAAACAACCGGTCGTTTCGCTAGGTGAGACCCTTGTTCCTTACCTGGGATCATTTACAACCGCATCTGGGATCGTTTGAAGCCGCATTTAAACTGCATTTTGGAAGTTCAAACTCGGGGCACCATATCAGTCCATTATATGGAGAAAAATGCTTAAATATTTTCCTCAAAAAACATCATATTTCTTTACAACTGAAGAAAGAAAGACATGAATATCTTGGATGACAAGGGGGTGAGTACATTATCTGTAAATGTTTGTTCTGAAAGTGGACTTCTTCTTTAACTTCTATCTATAGAGTTGGACTTGGTGCTAATTAAAAGAAAGCAGTTTGTTGTTCGTGTAAGAACTGCTATAGGACCAGTGAATTATCAAATTGCAAATTTGCAAATTTATATGACAAATCGAAATTTAGAGCCGTCTCTGTAGTGATTATTGTATATGCAGTATCTGCCCACGAGGGAAGAGATGAAAGTCTCTGATATCATCAGTCAGATGAACATGTTTTGGCTGTTTCAGTGTCTCTGTTTTCATGCTGTGTCTTCCAGTCTGTAACTCAGAGATGAGGATCTGGTGGGACACAGGAGTTTTGACTCAGGATGCAGTTATTCTCCTCCCTGCCTGTCATGGCTGGTAGCTCCTACATTATGTCTTAGTCTTTCTCTGTCCGAGCCCCAGAAGTGTTGGGTTCCTCTTACAAGGGGGTGAAACCGCAGCCCATTATAAGCAATTGTGTAATTGTTCAAAATTTAAGGAATCTCATCCAGTTAGCAATGTACAGCAGTTCCTTATTTTATTTGAAATTAACAAGTTCTCCTCTGCAGGAAAAGAGCAAGCAATTCCTTCTTTGCATAATGCAGAAAAGAGCAGTAACCTGATTCTGATCTGGGCATATCATACTTCTATAATCCTTATAAATACATCGGCATGATGCATTGTATTATAACTTCAGACTTTAAATAGTCTGCCAAATGTGACAACCAAAGTCAAAGTTTAGCTAACACAAACTGAAGTCTCTGCAATTTATCGCATTTTAAGCTGTCCCCCAGGGATAACGGACACAGACTCCAAACATCTAAAAATAACAAGATGTAATACAAGCTATATATTAAAAGACCTTTATTTAACATTATATTATTTATTAATTTATCAGTGTAATTCTCTTGTGGCTTCCACTTTTTATATAAAGTATTTTCAGAGCCAATACATAACTCAAATGTCCTAAAATCTTTTCAGCCAAATCATCTAAATACCGTCATCCATCTAACCAACAGCATCGTATCATAATGTTGGCTTTGTTGATGACTGACAATGCTTTTTAAAATAGTAGCACACTCAATCCAACATGTTGGCGGAGACAAAACAGAGTAAAAACCAAGTAAACATAGAATGGCAAATAGCCATTAGTTGAATTTGTACTAAACAAACTGCTGAAACATACTACTCTACTTTTTCATCGATTCTGTCCAGATCAAGTGACATAGATAATTAGAAGAATTGCAATTTAGCAGTTTATTTGTTTTAGTGCCTTGCAAGGACTTCACAATACCAACTCTCTCAAATCATTTAAAAAAAATTATTCAATCTTGGAAGGACTAAGAATTGTCAATGTGAGAACAGGTAGTGAAGATAACTTTTCACGAAGCATCTGTTTGATTTTTTTTACGAAATGGTAATGAAAAATGTATCTTTTGCAAAACATCCATCATCCTTCCCACATAGAAACGTAAGGATAACCTGCAGATTAACAGTTGGTTGCGAATCGATACACATCTTCCTGTATGTCTTACACAAGACGAGGATAACCCACTCTGTCAAATATGGCAGAGGGTAAATTCACGGCATGAAAATATAATCAATTTCTTAACAGACAGTAGCAATAATACATTAAAGACTATTTCTTACCTGTCTGTAGAAATTCTCACTTGTTAATAAATATCTCTTTACCTTTCGATGCTGTCTGACTATTCTCAGTCCTTGCATGGGCCCATGGAAAGAATTATGAACATGAAGCCAATAGTCTGTTCACAAACTTTTTCCAAGTTTATTGTCTCCTACTGTAACGCAGGGTTTGGGTTTTGTTTGTTGTTCATGTTTTCATGTCTTTTATTTTGAGTTCAGCCATGGTCCTTGTCTAGCCATGTGATTCCCCTGCCCTCATGTATTCCTGCTATTAGGTGTGTTTGACTTAACGCAGTGCTGCGCAGCACGATCACAATCTGATTTGAAGCAGTGTATGCCAGTTAGAAATTTTGTCTGACTTGAGACGGCGCCGACGCCTCGTGTACGTTGTCATGCGGTGAATCTGGCCAATTGTGAAACAGCCATGTGGTCATCAGAGCTCCTGCAGCCGCTCTGAAGAAACTGCGCCGGCTAAGTCATCGCTATCGCGGTACTTTGATGCCACACGTGACAGTCACGAGGCGTCGGCGCCGCCTGAAGTCGGACAAAATTTGTAACCGGCATGCACTGCTTCAAGTCAGAATTTCATCGAGCTGCGCAGCGCTGCGTTAAGTCGAACACACCTATAGTGTTCTATATTGTCGGACTTAGAGGTAGCGCCTAAGTAGTGCCAAAACGAACCTGACGGCGGTCACGTGGTACATCTGTAACTGGTTTAAGTCGTAATTATAAAAACATTTACAAGTTGTAATTACGTGTTCAGGAACACGTGAGGGCTTTGGCGTTGATAGTGTTGCCATAGAAACACATAATTCCAGAAAGAAATGTCACGTGTTTTCATCTCGGAATTACGGTATGGCATGAATGCAGCATAACATCCTCAAGTCCGATAATGCTCACAAATCTGTGTTTTTAGAACAGTAAAAGTGTTTTTACTGTAGTCGCAATGTTATATTGAGTTATGTTTGTCATAAAACACTGATAAAAGCATATATAACCCCACTTCATTACTATTTAAATAGAATATGTTTATGTTGAACATTGTTCTTGTTCAGATGGCACTGTATTAAGCAGGATATGAAAAGTTATTCTATTGCTCATGAACACGCTTTTAAAACGTCTGTGTATTTGACAAATATTGCATTTAATTCACTTCATCTGTGACAGAGCAAGCAAACACTGGGAAAGCGTCTCTAACGAGAGGAGAAAGTGTCCGACTAATCTCGTTGATCGCCGTCTGTAGCCGTCGTTCAAGTCGAACACACCTCTTGGTTCCTGTGTTCAATGTGTCACGTTCTGATTTGTTGTCCAAGTCATGTGTCTTGTTTCTCATAGGTTGGATTGTGTCATGTGACCCTGATTGTTTGGTATAAGTAGCCCTCATGTTGCCATTGTTCCTGGGCGTGTATTGATGTTGTAACCTGCTGTTGGTGAGTTTCTAAAGTCTGTTCCAAGTCAAGTCAAGTCAAGTCTGTGTTTATTGTTTGATTACCTTGTTGGATTTTGGATTTCACGTTGCTTAAATGAAACTGCATATGGGTTCATCTGTAACTCACCTTCAGTAGACTAATTGTTACACCTGCATTAGATTATATAGATCCATTGTCAGGGGGAGGTGTGGTTACATATATGCGTCATACAAAACAAAAGATGTGCCATATAGACGTAAAACAATTCTTTAATTATTAAATATGATTCAAATAGTGGGAGTAGATTAATATTTGAATATTTGAACTTCATTCAAGAAGAGGAAGTAGCTTTTGATTCAAATAGGGGTACAGTTTGAATCACTGAACTTCAGTCCAATGGTGGGCATTCTATTTGAATTATTGAACATGATTTAATAAATGAAAATTATATTTGAATCACTTAGCTTGATTCAAATGAGGAAAGCAGCATTTAAATAATCGAATATGATTAAATAAGGGCTAATAAAATTTGAATTAATAAACTTGATTCAAATAGAGGAGTAGCATTTGAATCGTTAAACATGATTCAGTAGTAATAGCACTTGGTTCATTACAAATGACTAAAAGAGATGTATTAGAGTTGAACATAGTTCTAATAGAGAAAGTATTATTTGAACCACTGTACACAATTCAGGCAATTAGTCAGATGAGAGAAAGTTGATCTGATCCGCAACAACAGTAGAGAATCAGAGGACTTAGGCTACGATTAGTGTTTGAAACAATGACCAAGATTCAAATAGTGGGAGTAGTATTTGAATCATTGCACAATGATTCAGAGCGAGTCATGCAAGTCTTGTTGAAATCGAAATCAAGCTGCTCCCCAGGGAGGCTAAAGCCACGTGCTCTGTTGTAGTGAAGCCATAAAGAGTGTTGAAGATTGACTGTTCAGAGCATGCAAGGACAAGATGCAGCCCTTGCCAGCATGCATGAAACAACCAGATTTGAGCAACCGAGGTGGTACAAAGTGGTTGCCATGGAAATTCAGCTCAAGTCCAATCTGGCTAGGTTGCCAGAAAGAAACCCAGCTCGCATTTATATCTCAAACAGATGTTACACGTCTCCTAGTGTTTGAAATTTAACTCCACTTAGGTTTTTTTCTTGTTCTGTATACGCCGTCTTTCTCAGCGTAGCATAATCACTGTTGCTCCTCTGAAAATGCGTTCTTTGAAATGTATCTCGTGTTCACTCTTGAGTGGATTTTGACATTGGAGCAAGTTTTTCATCTGATTATCCTAATTGCAAACAGCATTATCGCACATTAAAGTGATACTTAATATCTTCTTGAACAAACATGGTAATATTGTTTCAAACCAATGCTACAACAGCACCTTGAGGCAAGGGAACCAAAGGCGTACTCCTTATTCCCAGGGGCTCTTAGAAATGCAAATACATTCGGATATTTACCAGACTGGCAGAGAATTGAAGCTTGTAGATCACAGCATGAATAATGCATTTTTGTTTGTTATTGGTTCAGTAATTTTCCCCCTGAATTAGCGTAATGCCAAAATCTTGTTCAGAATCTGGGTTCAGTGCTGGCACTGCACTGTATGTTTAAAGGAATAGTTCACCCAAAAAATGAACATTTGCTGAAATTTACCCACCCACAGGCCTTTCAAGATATGGATGACTTTGTTTCTTCATCAGAACAGATTTGGAGAAATGTAGCATTACAGTGAATGGCTGCTGTCAGAATGAGAGTCCAAACATCTGATTAAAACATCACAATAATCCACAAGTAATCAACACCTTAATCCATTATTAAGACATTTTCAACCTCAAATGTGCCCTCTAGCCATAATATTTTCTTTCTCCAGTGATCTCATCTGAATCAGTAAAGAAATATGCACAAATCAAGCAAGATTTACAAGCGAAAGCAGACCAAAACAGTTATAAACAAATATGTGGGTGTATTTTGATGTATGAGGACAACAGAAGATGGACTTTTTCACTAAAGAAAGCATTATTATGGTTATAAATCCATATTTTTAGTCTGAAGCAACAACCTTAAGTTAAAAACCTTGTAATGATTGATTTGTTTATGAACATGCAGCTTTTGGCTTTACAAGACATTAATTGATGGGCTGGAGTGGTGTGGACTACCTGTGGATTATTGTGATGTTTATTGTGACCAGTCAGTATCTGGTGTGACCACCATTTGCCTCACGCAGTGCAACACATCTTCTTCACATAGAGTTAATGAGGTTGTTGATTGTGGCCTGTGGAATGTTGGTCCACTCCTCTTCAATGGCTGTCCGAAGTTGCTGGATATTGGCAGGAACTGGAACTCGCCGATCAAGAGCATCCCAAACAGGCTCAATGGGTGACATGTCCGGTGAGTATGCTGGCCATGCAAGAACTGGGATGTTTTCAGCTTCCGGGAATTGTGTACAGATCCTTGCAACATGGGGCCATGCATTATCATTCAGGATCTCGTCATGGTATCTCTGTGCATTCAAAATGCCATCAATAAAATGCACCTGTGTTTGTTGTCCTTAACATACGCTGGCCCATATCATAACCCCACCGCCACCATGGGCCACTCGATCCACATCGTTGACATCAGCAAACCGCTCACCCACACGACGCCATACACGCTGTCTGCCATCTGCCCTGTACAGTGAAAACCGGGATTCATCCGTGAAGAGAACACCTCTCCAAAGTGCCAGACGTCATCGAATGTGAGCATTTGCCTACTCCAGTCTGTTACGACGACGAACTGCAGTCAGGTTGAGACCCCGATGAGGACGACAAGCATGCAGATGAGCTTCCCTGAGATGGTTTCTGACAGTTTATGCAGAAATTCTTTGGTTATGCAAACCGATTGTTGCAGCAGCTGTCCGGGTGGCTGGTCTCAGACGATCATGGAGGTGAAGATCCTGGATGTGGAGGTCCTGGGCTGGTGTGGTTACACGTGGTCTGCGGTTGCGAGGCCGGTTGAATGCACTGCCAAATTCTCAGAAACACATTTGGAGACGGCTTATGGTAGAGAAATGAACATTCAATTCATGGGCGAAAGCTCTGGTGGACATTCCTGCAGTAGGCATGCCAATTGCATGCTCCCTCAAAACTCGCAACATCTGTGGCATTGTGCTGTATGATAAAACTGCACATTTTAGAGTTATTGTGGCCAGCCTAAGGCACACCTGTGCAATCATGCTGTCTAATCAGCATCTTGATATGCCACACCTGTGAGGTGGATGGATTATCTCGGCAAAGGAGAAGTGCTCACTAACACAGATTTAGACAGATTTGTGAACAATATTTGAGAGAAATAGGCCTTTTGTTTACATAGAAAAAGTCTTAGATCTTTGAGTTCAGCTAATGAAAAATGGGGGCAAAAACAAAAGTGTAATTTTGATCAGTGTATAATGCTCAAATTTTTCCAAATCTGTTCCGATGAACGAACAAACTCATATACCTTTTTTAGATAGCCTGAGGGTGAGTAAACTATTATTTCTTTAGGTGTTTGTTCTTTAAACAAATATACAGAAATCAAACAGAACTGTATAATCTAAGAGAATTTCTCTAAAAATCAGGAACACTAGCGACAGACAAATGGGATATTCAGCATTTAGAACCAAGCCAGGTGAAAACGACTTCTCATGATTTGCCTTTTACACAAAAGAAACAGCAAACATTACTAACGGCAGCTCATTTTGGCGGATGTCAGCTTTAGACAAGATCTAATCAGTGCTTCTGTGTTTCCGTTTGGGTTTCGAGAATTTAGGACAGGTATTTTTAGAAGGTGGTGCAACACTCTCTCCAGCAGCAACTACAGTCTCCTTATCAAGGGAAGTCTGCTTCCCTGCAAAGCTCACATCTGATAGAAACTGATGAAGACATTTTTCTCTGTACGGCCACAGAATTTTAGATCAGAAAGAACCGACGTGAGGAAATCTAGTTATCGCTGTAAAATGGTGTAGAAAGAGGAGAGAAATGGAGGGAGGAGGAGAAAAATGGAGGAAGGGAGAGAGAGGAATGTGCGAGTGCAAATCTGTGAAAGAGATGATGTCATCTGTATGGGTTCAGTCTGGCTGAAAAAAGCTTCAGTCTGTCTGTCTATCTATCTATCTATCTATCTATCTATCTATCTAATTGTTTTTCTAGCATAAAGGGCACAAACATCTTCTTCATGTACCCATTTAAAGTGATGGCGATCTGACCCCGCGTCCCCTGCACCAGCAGCTCCTGGAGCCGAGACTCGCGCTGGCAGGCCGTCTGTGATCTCTCTCCAGCAGCGCAGGTGATCCGTGGCAGAAAAGAAATCAATTTTAATGTCACTGCGCAGCATCTGACGGGCGCAAATCCAGGACTGAGGCAATTAGTCTGACTTCCTCTCTTTCCCCTGTCTTTCTTCTATTCATTCTGTCTTCCGTCACAGTTTCTCTCTCCTTTGACTCTCTTGCAAAAAGTCATTCATTCTCCCTCTTTCTGTTGTCTCCATTTACCGCTTTCTCTGTGAAGCTGTCTGTCAGTTGTCTTCTTTTCTTCCTCATGTTTCTCTTCTGTCTTTTTTCACCCCTCCTCTTCCCTACATAATCGCCTCTCACTTTCTCTTTCAATACTTTCTGTTTGACCCTCTACTTCATAGTTCTTTAAATATATCTGCTTTGTTTTTGCCTTCTTCTTGGATGTGAATTGTGTGGGCATCGTCGGCTCAGAAATATGGTATGGGTGCTGTTAAGCTGTTCTTTACTGTGAAACCAAGCCAATATTATTTTATATTGGCTGCCTAGAGAAGACTTGAAAGGATACCAAATAATACTTGGTTGATCCTCCAGCAGCAGACAGGCTTGTTTTTGCCCAGAGGCCCAGAACTCTAGTCTAACAGCACCTTTGTTTCACAGCTGCAGACAGGTGAGACAGTCGATTTGTGTTTTAGGCATCACCACAAAGTGGATATAAAGCATCTGTAGTTCAGAAGTTCAGTATTATAAAGAGAGACATTAAGAGAGCAAATTTTGTACTCAGTTCCTTGTGATGAGACGTCAGGATTGTAAGTGTATAACTTATGCCTCCTGTATGTATCTGTGCATTAGTGGTGGGTATTTTTCATGGTTGCCTAGTTGCTAGCCCAGTCGCATTCTGAGAGAAAATGGCTATCAAAATCGCATTCCAGGGGGTCAAAACCTGCTTCCAGGGAGTCCCACCAGGGGATTTCGCTTCAGCCCACGGACTAATAAAATAGCCTGCGGTAGCATTATAAAAGTAGCACAATCCTGCAGGACAAACGCAGACTTGGCAACACTGAGATTTACATTGTTTTTTCAGTAGTTGCTATACAACCTTAGAACAAATCAGGCTATGATGAAATGATTAGAAGTACCCGAACAAGAGGCTTGACTATTATGCTTTAATCATAGATTATTCATGTCATTATGAATGGCTATAAAATGGTTTATGGAATGTATCTGATCTTTGGTATGTGTATGGTTATTAAAGGGATAGTTCACTTAAAAATGAAAATTACCCCATGATTTAACCACCATCCTGGGTGTATATGATTTCTTCTTTCAGACAAATACAATTGGCATTATATAGCTTTACAATGGCAGTGAATGGCTGTTGATTCCAAGTCCAAAAGTGCATTTATAAGTGCATCCATCCATCATAAAGCACTCCACATTGCTCTAAGGGGTTAGTAAAGGCCTTCTAAAGTAAATCCATGTGTTTATGTGAGGAAAATATCCATATTTAAAACTTTATAAACCATAATCTCTAGCTTCTATGAACTCCTGTACGCATGTACACGAGAAAGTGACATTTCAGTGGATGACGTTGACGTATGATTTTGTATGCTTTGTCTAGACCCCAGTGTTGGGTAGGTCATTTGTGCAAATTCATGCGAATTGGGGAATTTGTAAAATATGTACATTTAGCCACCTCGTAAATTATGTACAAATTGCCATGAGATCGGGTTATTTTTTTTTTATTAATATAACTCTGATTGTATTTGTGTGAAAGAAGTAAGTCATATACACTCAGGATGGATTGAGGGTGAGTAAATCTTGGGATAATTTTCATTTTTGGATGAACTATTCAACCTAATCTCATGACAAAAATGTACCTGTGGGAACTTTTTCGCAAGACACGAAATACGTACTGCCATGAACGTCCTGTGACATATTCAATGTGAAATGTCCACTGAGTGGCACTAAAAGAGCATTCAGGTTTTTTTCCCCGGAACAGATGAACATACATATGGTACGTTTTATGTGATGTTGGTTTTAACTTGAAATGTCCGTTGAGTGGCGCTATAACTCTAATGCTCCATGATGTTTTAAAATAATGTACCATCTGCACTACACCTAAACCTACCCAACAGCATGAACAAAAGCGAATGTGACGCTCTTTCATCGTGAGTTAAGTTTTCTGCCAGGATTTGTACCCATTGATTGCACATCCTAAGTCCAGTTCCTTGCCGGCTGAGCTACCAAGCAAGCTTGTTACATCCGGAAAGTGAAACGTATGGAGCTGTAATCATAGCTGTGTACGAAAACAATTACAGATGCTAACTGTTTTATCGCCTCCAGTGTTCATTTCTGTTGGAAATTGCAGTGATATGTACTTATTGGTATTATTTTGCATCTTGTGAAAAAGTTCCCATAGGTACATTTTCGTCATGAGATCAGGTAGGAACTATCACTTTGATTAATTTCCCAAATGTTGGTATTAATCAAGTTTGGGTTAAACATATAATCTTCGCTTTATGTAAATCATGAGTGAATTATACTTTGCAGGAGTGTCAAAATAAGGAACCATTGTATAAACACAGTTATTCATTCCCTTTGAGCTAAATTTACCTGTTTCCCTTATAGTGACAATAAGTGGCTGTTTTCAAGAGTAAGCAAATCGCTCACTCAACCAGTTGTTCAAAACCACTAATTCATTCAGGAATTAATCAAGTGTTATTGAATGACTCACTCAACTAATGTGTTCAAAAGCACTGATTCATTAAGGAATGAAATAGCTGACTGTCTTTGTAAGTCACTGAATCAATATATTAACTGACTGCTGAAAAAATGGCTGATTCATTCAAGAAGAAATAAAATGGCTTTATGTGTGAGTCACTGAATCATTCACTGTTTAATAATTCAGGAAAGAAACACACTACTCTATGTTGCTATGTGTTGTAATGCTTCTGCTGAAGGTTTGTCAACTATTTTCACTGATGGAGCAAAAATAGACAAAACGTAAGTTGCTCAATATGAATTTCTTGTTCACTGTTTGCATTCATGTTGTTCTTCTGGAATATTAACGGTTTCTGGTTCCAAAACTCATCCATTCTTCTGAATGAAGTATCACTAGACTCTTGCAATTTATTCAATCTTAGTTATTGAAACAAGGACCATAATTGTTCATTATAGTAAACTCTGAATCAGTCATACATGAGAAATGTGTGTAACACAACTAAACGTCTCTGGGTGGCTATAATGACTGCATGTCTGAAAAGCAGGAGGAAAGTTTCATATTAATCAAACATACGTCACTACGTTTTTTTCCCGTCCAGATTGTACAAGCTTCCTACCAATATCCAATAGGTCACCATAACCTCTAAAAAGTAATTTTTCTTTGCAGCCGCTGCAGGACACTGACTCCTCCTTTGTAGAACATTGGCAAGTGTTAAAGATTGATGCTTTGATTAACAAGGAATTGAAAGTCTTGAGGAATTGCTAAATGCTAAATGATTCTTTTCTGCCTGAGGTCCTATACCTTTTATGGCTTAATATCTATGAGAAGGAAGATGAAAGGAGAAAATAAATGCAGTGAAGTCCTGTCCGGGACCATTTTTCCTCCAGTAGCAGCTGAAAGTTACGAATTCTGCCAATAACGTCGGCATAAATCATGTCAAAGAGCTCACCTTTGAAAGTTAGCATGACTAAACAGTTTACTTGCCATGTTGATAAAGGCATTAGATTTCACAAACAGCAATGCTGAAAGCAATAACCATTATAATGAGACGCTGCCAATCTTTGATGTGTGATTTTACAGACATTTTGGCAAAAATGAAAAGATGTCTATTTATAAAATGCAAAGCTGTAGAGAGGTGAAACTCATGTTTATGTAATTGCCCCTTGGTGAGCAAATCTTCACCATCATCCAGGAGAGAGAACAATGTGCTCAAGTAGTCCCTACAGCTGATATGGTCCCTAATTCAATTTTCACCCCTACATGATCCAATTTTGTCCCATTAAGATTGGGATCCATGTGGTGCATTATACAAGCTCATCATATGAGTCTGAGTGTCAACCAATCCATCTTCACCAAACTATGTCAAATTGAGATGTGCATTGAGACGGCAATAAATGAACATTTTGTCTGAGTTCAACAGCACAACACTGACTAACACTGACTCGTAAAGCAGAACCAAACATAATTCCTTGGCTTGACTCCATGTTTCCATGTTTCCAAGTTTAGTTAACTACGCTGAGGTCCATTATTGAAATATTGTTTTGCCTAAATCTACAACTCATCGCATTCATTATTGGTTGGCACTAATAGGTACTTTTGGATTACCCAGCTCTTGTAATTACATTAGAGCAATGTGTTTGTTTCCCAGATGCAGCAAAATGGCCAGCTCGGACATAGACGCCATTGAACTAACCCACTTTGGGCTTTTAATTATGACCCTTTACTGAGCTGCTCAGTGTGAGGTGAGATGATGAGGCATGTGTGCTATTAGAAGGCGTTAAGTCAACAATAATTTGATTAATTTCTTCATTTATTTGCTGATGGCAAAACTTAATGTCATTAGTAACCTCTCAGGAAAGACCTCTGACTTGAAAGTATAATGTTACAAACTCAGAAGCGGTTCACTGCTTTACTTCTGCTGTATTGTTTATATTTATTTATTTATTTTCCCGAAATGTCATCAGTTGTGTTTCTATCATAGTAGGTTAACCATCATAGCATGATGCATCGTTGTCGAAACTAAAGCTACATTTACACAACAGCAATGTACTAAAAACATAAAAGCTTTCCTTTGTGTTTTTTTACGTATATGACAACATTGTCAAAAACGATTCTGTTCACACAGATCTGCAAAAACAGCTTAAAACATTGTAGTATACATGCCAGACCAGTAGTTGGCAACCTCATTGTGTAAAGAAATGCTATGTGAACATGTACGCATGTGCATTACATCATTGTTTCCGAAAATTTGCGTTTTTGTAATTTACGTTGAGCCGATAAACTGGTATTGTTTTCTAAAACTTTGACTTTGAAACCTTTTTTCAGGCCAATACAACACCATTGCTATTTAAACGAACCCGAAAACATATGAGGACCTTTGCCGTGCTTTCATCATTCAAACCATTGGTTTACTGGTCGTTAATGACATCAAGTAGGTGTAGTGATAATTTATGCTAATTCATCAATTTGAGAGCAAATTAATGCCCGATTATTTCTGTAAATAACAATGGCATATGAGGACTGCTTTGCTATTCTCTAGTTTTGTGGGTTCCCAGCCACTACCAAAGACTTTTACGGTATGATATACGTACAAAGAATATGCGTTCACATTAGACCTATGTATGGATAGGAGAAAGTGCACAATATGGTGGAATAAGTAAGATTTCAGGATTTCAGTATTCAAGTAGATAGGACTTGGACTTGAATGCCGGAAATAGCTGACCGGAGGCATTGCAAAATTGAGCCGCTGAGCGCCATGATGATAAAAACAATAGACACTATCGCAAAATTTGTAATGGTTTTACTGGTTATAATGGACTTGTGTTAGTTTTAATGGAAACGGTAATGGACCCTGTTGGTCTCTAGTAATTGGTCACCTTCTATTGGTGGCTTGTTAAAACCAATAAATCCTGTAATATAAATAAATAAATGGAATATGTCCCAAAACACACTACAGAAATCCATTTTTAATAGTTTTAATGGTTAAAAGTTGATGGTTTGTAATGTTTTTAATGGTATTTGTAGTGGAAACCATTAGAATTTTCTGTGATGGTTCTATTGATTTCTTTCAGCAGGGTGAATAGACTCTCCATTAAAAGTATGTTGGATGTATTTGAAGCATGTACGCACTCTCAAAAACAACGCTTTATTTGTACTTACAATGAAATGACGTAGATTAAAATTGGTGTTTGTATGAAATGAAATATAGCCTATAAGTTGTACTGCATGTTACATTGCTTATTTTGTTTAAAGGAGTAGTTCACTTCCAGAACAAAAATGTACAGATAATTTACTCACCCCCTTATCATTCAAGATGTTCATAAGAAATTTAGTTTTTTGAGGAAAACATTTCACGATTTTTCTCCATATAGTGGACTTCAATGGTGCCCCCAAGTTTGAATTTCCAAAATGTGCATTGCAGAGACAAGACAAGACGAGCATTTGAGGTTAAAAAGTATATAAAGTATATATATTTGTTTGGAAAATCAATGATTATTTCACTAGATAAGACCCTTCTTCCTCTGCTGGGATTGTTTAGAGCCCTTGAAGCTGCATTTAAACTGCATTTTGGAAGTTCAAACTTGGGGGCACCATTGAAGTCCACTATATGGAGAAAGACATGAACATCTTGGATGACAAAGGGGTGAGTAAATTATCTAAAGTTTTGTTCTGGAAGTGAACTAATCATTTATGTGCTTGATCTAGTTAAGTCCATATGCCATACTAACAAGAAACTAACCCAATGCTATCTTACGACCAATTCGTACTAAATTTTACGAATTTGTACAACCTCACTATTTGTCTAATACAATTTGTCTTGACCCCAGTGATAGGTGGGTTTAAGGGCAGGGTTACCGGTAGGTCATTCATACGAATTCATACGAATCGGTAAAATATGTACGATTTAAGGCCTTACTGGGTAAGGCACTGGGTGCAATGCGTGCAATGCGAATCGCTTTCATACCGAGCGCGTAACGATTGATCACCTTCTGCTAATTCACGCCTGCACGCTAGGTGGCGCTGACCAACAATGCATTTTTCCTCTGATATGTATTTCCTATATGGATTTAACATCCTCTGCTGTTCAATACACAGCATTAAATTAAGATAAAGTTCGGTTCTACACCAGAAACACAAACTATCTATGATACTTGCAAGAATACATCTTAAAATATAAACAGAGGTACAATTAGCACCAAGGTATATTTGCAAATGTATGTGATTATTAATGTTTTTTTTTTTTTGGCTTAAAACACACTTTAAATCATCATCCAGTGCTAAACTTCCGATTTAGATCTAAAGTGGATTTTTATTCTATAATAGGCAGACATGCACTGTAAAAACAACAACAACAATAATAATAATAATAATAATAATAATAATAATAATAATAATAAATCCTCGCTTTTTCGCGCCGCGGATGATCTCGCCTGGTGTGAATAGTTCCATAGGGAATTTTCGCGTGAAAATGCCTTTAGTTGACTAACCTCAGGTGGAGAGCTAGTTCCAATCACACAACTTTGCATTGCTGTTTGCGAATGTTCGCTGGAATGTGGATTCGGGAAACACCAGCATCGCAACTTGCGACCATAGATAATTTGATAGACCAGCATCAAAATGTTAATCTGGGTCCTTTTCAAACATTTTCAGTGCTAAAATGATCATCTCTGCTTTGTGGATTAAACAACTGACCGTGTTGCTAAGGGAAAAAAAAAACAGCCTTCCATGATCCTCTGCATGACTGTAATGCCCTGCCTTTGTGTTCACAGCACTGTGAGAATAGGCACAGCTAAACAAGCAGTGCCATGTCTGCCTGGCACTGGCATGGGCACATTGATCAAGCCTGCCAGCCCTGAAAAATGGTCATGCATAGTCTGTTGTGGAGCAGCCGTAGGGGAGCCAGCCATCTCAGTGTGAGTGTGTATGTCCTCTTCTTTCGTCGTTAAAGATTAAATGTCAAAATCAGTATAGCCTCCTCATTTTGTTTGGTTAGAAAATGTTCCACTGAGTGTTGCAGAATTAAAAGGGGGGAAAAATCTTAGCTAAGAGAAATGTATCTCTATGTACACACAAAGATCTGTGGAGGATAATATATTCAGTGCCAGCAACAGAATAACATGCATTTTAATGAGATTACAAATGTAGTCGTCATCCCCTTCCAGGGACAGAATGAAATCCAATCTCATTTTCAAACTCAAAAAGGAGCAATAAAAAATGCGTTCCAGGACTTCAGTCCCATTCATGCATTCTCACACCTCCGGGGAGAATACTAGTGCTCATTTTACCACTGGTCCAAATAAGCTTGTTTATTTCTCACTGTATCAAATCGAGTTGTTTTTATACAAGGTCTGATTTATATTGATTTTCAAAAAGGCTGTACTAAATAAATGAGCGAAAACAACACTCTTATTTTATTTATCGTATCAAAGTAGCTTTAGTGCGTTTGTTGTATAAATATACCAGTGCTATTTTTTCCTCTCTTTTTTTTAATGTAACGGATTTTATTCCTTTTGTACATTTTCAAAGATTTAGCAGTTATTCCTATCTTTAAACCACGTTAAACTGTGTTTTTTAAATGTTGGTTTGGATTCAATTTTATATGCAGAAATATTCAGAAATGCGTTCACAATACAGTTGATACATCAATGAATTTCTTTTGATGAGCATGTTTTCAGTTTCTGAATTGGTTATTTTGATAATGTTTAGGTGGTGTTAATTATCTAATCAAATTAAAATGAAAAAAAAAAGACGAATATTTGAGCTAATCTTTTATTTTTATTTCTTGAAGTTAGAGATTTTATTTATTTATATTTTAATGTTATATATTCCAAAAACATTTATCCGTCAAATCGAGTAAGGCGAAATTTAAATGCAGGCTGCCCTTTTATGTAACGCAGTAAGAAATCTATGAAACAAAAAGGTTCACTTTAAACCCTCATTACTGTGTCAATGTCATTTCGTAAATTAGGCTACGTGAAAAAAATACTCCTTGCTATTCGTGACCAAAAACGTCAGGATATTTGTTGAAAATCTTTTTTTTTTTACTTAAACCATTTGATGTGTTTAGCGTAATAAGTGTTAAATTGTATTTTTTTATGTATCTTAAATTGTTTTATTGTTATTATTATTCTCGTTTATCACGTCGACGTTCTTATTTGTCATTGACTTTCAACAGGAAAAGGCCGTAGCCTCTCGAAAAGGTAATAGACTAATGTTTCTCAAAATGTGTTCGGAATAAATACTTTTTCCCTCGACTATCATTTTTCAATCTGGAGGTTGTTTTCGCTCAGACAAGCGGCTTATATGCTGCAGAAATGCGCTGAGCGCGGGAGAATCAATATGAAATGACTCTCTCTGCCACCTTATTAATAATGAAACAATACGTCTTTACAGAGTCTAGCCTTTGCGCGCGCATGCGTGCTCGTTCACGCCCGTTTGAGGAGCTGGAAGATAAACGCCTGTGTGTTGAACCTACGCCTCAGAAATGTGATCTATATCTAGTTTTGACCATTATTAATTAACGCTCCGTTTGTTCAGGCTGTATATAAGGGATATACGTTAGGCTATATTAGATTTTAGATAAAAGGGAGATGCATTGCAATCACCACAAAGGCTACATCAATAAAAAACAACACAAATCTCTTTCAAACAGTAACTGTTTTTATTTAATACTTTTAAATACTTCTTTTTAGCAGTCTATTTTATATACCTGTATAATCAATCTGTTTTTAAAACTGTTTCGGTTAAAGTATCTCTCTTTTCATTTCACATACATCTCTTATTTAATTGTATGGTTTTGAATATTCAGGTATTTCATATGCAACATCCCCAGAAACGAACAAACGAACGAACAAACAAAATACACATCTTCTGAAGGCAGTGAAACGTGGTCTATGCCTTGGCAACATCAAATAAAGCTAGCAAAATTCACGTCATCCAACTAGTAATGTCAAGATCCAGATATTCTCGTGCTACGGTACTGTCGGGAGAAACACAGGCTTTACACACTTTACGCTGCAGTGTAATCACTGTGTAAGTACTGCGTAATAGCAATGAACTACGTGTACTTGACGTGTAATTGTTTTCTGGAGCTGTTTGCTTGTAATTACACATTGTTATATGCAATATGGACACTGTAATGTAAAGTGTTACCTTTATACTGTTATGTGTCCTACATGTAAAGAGACATTTTTTTCTTTGAATGGAATAGAATAGCATTTTGGAAAAACAAAATGGCAACAGTCAACTATCTCACAGCCTTTTAGGCTACATTTGACATTTCTTTGTTCCTTAATAAAATCTTTATATATATATATATATAAAACCTTTATATTCTTTCTCTGCTCTCTGTGCCACTAAATAGAAGCCTTTAGTCATTCCTGAGGTTTATTTATTATAATTATTATTTTCATAATTATTATTATTTATAGCCTGTTATTAGCATCTTGAATATTAGAGACGTTTCTTATATTTTTCTGGATTGGTGGGTCAGCAAACCATCTAACCCCCTCACACATCATCCATATACTTGGCTTGACTAAAATAAATTTGATAAATGAAAAACTAAATATTGACAAAGAGCATATAAAAACAAACGGATGGGAGAATATTTCCTATCTTTCTATATGCATGATGGCCGTTGAGAATGTGAAAAGCCTACAGTAATAATTCATTCATAACAGACGGTAATGTTATAAAATACTACGCTTCTAACCAGGACCTTTCAGAAATTCAGGCCGTCATTTCAATTCAATATCTGATAAATATTTCATGAAATCGACCCAGAGTCAGGCAAATGTGCTTGAGCATTCCCAGAAGACTTCTTCTTGCCATTGTCTCTTGCAAAAAACGTCTTTTTCTCCAGATGAAATAGGTATATAAATCCATTTGGGTGAGGATGAATTTGGATCGTCATTAATTATTATTCTTTTTTTTATTCTTGTATTGATGGTTTGTCCGGTCTTTTCCCCTCTCTCTCTCTTTCTTTTCTTTTGTTTTTTTTCTTCTTTGATTTTTTTTTCTTCTTCTTTTCCCGTGGGTTAAAACTGCATCCACGTCACAAGCGTAGACAGTGCAGTTAGGATCAGCGTTACGCCAAACGGAACCGTTGATCGGCTCGCGCCGTTCCCGCCCGCACACAGTTCAAACAAGCTGCCGCGAAAGTCCAGATTTCTGGACTCCTTTTTCAGCTTCTCCCATAGATCTGTGGCTCCTTCCTGACAGTCTGCCAGAGCAGTGGTCGCACATGAATGGAAATCATCCCAGTAACTGCAAATCAAATATTTCAAACACAATGAAAGAAATCATTACTCATGTCTGATTTGAGTAACGCTTCACATTGCATTTACAAATTCAAGTAGAACATTATTCTAGTTTTCTCGTTGTTGTTCTTATTATTATAGATTTTCATTACGTTTATTTATTTGTTATTATGTTTATTTTTATATTTTGTAAAATATATGCCTAGTTCTGCGGAAATTGATTTTTTCCCTCTCTTCTCTGTTCTTTATTTGGTTTTGTAATTCCTTGCAATATCCTATATGTGGAAAGCAGTTTTGATATTTGGTTAATAAATAGGCTAATGTAGGCTATTTGACTGCATTCAGCTTCCGTTTTCGTTTATATTTTAAATACTACAAAAATAACATTAAGTGAACACTTGAATATCGTATTTTGTTTAGAATATTCACATCACTTTTGTACATTATAGCATATTCATTTGAATTATTCAGATTATTTAAATGATTATAACAAAATATAGCTAAAGGATCCATTTGACAGCATGCATGAGTCCTCATGTAGCCACGTGAAGGAGGAGACAGGGCACGAGGGAAACCCGAGTTGTAATGCGGATCCAAAGGGAAAGTCTCCGTATCACGTGACTTCTAGTGCCCTCCCCATCTCTCCCGCTCTCTTACAACTCCCCTCCTGCGCCCCACCCCCTTTCTCTATCCCACTCTCAAGCCTATCATTTATTAATTTATTTCAGGAACACACAGCCACATTCTAAACCCTGCGTCTACAAATGGACACAACAAGTAGCTGAGCTCCAAATAAATTAGAATACAAAAGAATTCCGAGAAAGAATATGCTTTTACTTAATCAGCAAAGAAAAAAAGTATATAGAAGAATAGCATAGTATATGGAAAAAAAACTGCAGTGTTCCTTCGCCCTTGTTAGAACACTTCCTTGTGCACCATTTATAGGCATCTAATTTTAGTAATTTAATAAATAAATAAGACTGAATGGTCTAAAAACGGAGCTGAGTATATATGAAATTAAAAACGACAGGCAGGCTTAATTTAGAAAAAAAAATGTGAAGGAAAGGGAAATATAATTTTAGCCACTGTAATAAGATACTGTTCCGTTTTGATTCGCTCAGTCACGGCTGTAAAAGACCCGTTTTTTATAAGGCGGCTCGCTTACAATAATCGCGCATTACCTCCCGATCTGATCCAATTATAGATGTTGACCTTTGGCCTTGGCGTGTAGAGATGGTTCATCTAATTGTAATTAACTGGTAAAATGTGAATAGTGCGTACTGCCCGCACGGCTCTATTTCTGCTCATGGAGCTGTCGAATTAAAGAAGGGGCCCCTTGTGCCATCTGGCTCCTCTCGCCGTTTCTCTTTTTTTTACCCTTTTCTCTCCCTCCCTGCTCTCTCACACACTATATTTCATCTGTTGTGTGTATGCATGTTTCCCTTACGTGCAGATGGTCTGAAGGTTTTCCTTCTCGTCCAGCTCCTGTGGATAGTTGGCCATGTTCTCTCCCAGTTGAAGCAGGCAGTTGGAGAAACCTTTGAACACTGTTTCACATTTCCCAGCCGCTCGAACCGCCTGCAGTAGATAGGCTGGAAAACGAGATATGACCATAGATAAACCATTTTTAAAACTGTCAACGTCTTTATTATTTTAATCTTTCAGAATACCGTTTATTTTTCTAGATGGGCTCGTTGCGATGCACTTGTGTTCGTTAAAGATTTGGTATTTGACTGTTATATTCTGTTCTTCGCTCTTTTTTTTCTGGTTAGAATAAATAAAGTTGAAGCGATTTTAAGACATAAAACATTTCCACACAATAATGTGTGTGTGTGTTGAGTATGAGGGTGGCGCGTGGACAAACGATGATGTAATGGTTTACATGAGGGTGGGGGTATGTGGGCTTGTGCGAGGTGAGATTTTCATTCTGAGTGATTTGTATTCCCCCTCCCTTTGTTTTTTACACATCTAGAAAAGAGTCTCTTTTTTTTGATGACAGATCTATTAGGGAAAATGAGAAGATTTGGACACACATGCTTTTCCTTCCCTCTTCATTTGGGACACGGTGATGGACTGGGAGGTCACAACTTGATCAATTGACCAGATCCCTTTGCTTAACGAACCTTAAACGCCAGTGGCTTCTTCTCAGGTTCGTTAAGCAGCGAGATCCCGTGAATTGATTAAGTTATATCACTGTTCAGTTCAGGCCGGGCCTCTCTGCACATTAACCACTGTAGGAATATGGGCAAGATGAACACACCCTGTTACAAACCACATACACACTGTATAGCTTAGAATTATATACGTCCTTACATTGTATCAAATGCTTTGCATACTGTAGTATTATATGCAATACCCTGTGTCGATACACTGTATATGCATTATATAGCCTACTCTAACCAGTGTCCCTACATTATATGCATTTCATGCTATATGATCCATTATATATTGTATTTAATGCAGTACATGTGTACCTTCTTTATATTACATGCATTATATTATTTAACCGTTGTTGTATTTGTTCCCACATTATATGATTTACGTTATATGATCATACATTACTGTATATTTGTTATGTGCTACACATTCCTATATTCTATTCTACAAGCATTATATTTCAAATAAAAAACGAAAAAGAAAATATAGATGCAATCATGATTGTTATTATGTATCTATATTTTCGTAAATCGTAAGAAGTCGTTGGTTGACGCTATGTAGCTGAAGCACAGTCGTTTAGTGCATTCTTTATCGCCCACGGAATAAATAAATAAAAAATGCATCCAGCAATGACACAAAATATCGAACTAATAAAGCACAATTTAAATTGTTAAACTGTTGTATGCATTCCTGACACACTGGATTAAAGGTGTAACTGAGTAATGCCGCACCGTTGAAGGCTTACATAACGAATTATCTCGCTATAATTGTGATATCACGGACAGATCGCCCTTTTCTTCTACACGAATCGCGTATGATGAACATTACAACCATATTCTTCCAACAGATCATACTGAGCAAAAACAAAAGCGTCAATGCAATGCCTTGTATTATACACTCGATAACCTGTTTCGTGCATTTTTATTAAAATAATTGAAATATTCAGACCTCAACATGGCGGATATGAGGATGCGAAATACAAAGATGCTCATACAGCTTGCTTTAGAAATCCACGTATTAATGGCATGTATGCTTTCATATTTAAAATGCGTTTCAGTCCTCCCTGTCTTTATTTTCTTCAGTGGAATTAACAGTCACAAACTTTAAAATCGTTTTTCGTTGTAGACACGATGATCTATATTTAGAAACAACTGAGTATCTAATATAGACTCACCTACCCTACTGTACTAGTGGTCACGACCACTTTACTAGACCCTGTCAGTGGTACCGGTGTCAACCTGGCACCGCATAATCTGTTCAATGAAGTCAGGAGGGGGTTTATGGCAAATTAATGTAGTTCAACTAGGTAACTGCACCCGCTTTTTTACGAACAACCACAATTCATCGCTACTGATTTCATCGTAATGCACAACATGCAATTTTCATCGCAGAGCTCTGCAACAGCTCTATCAAGTAACCATTTTAAAAAGCACAATAATAGAGGAACATGACTTGGTATCTTCTGTAAATTCTAAAACATCAATTGCCCAGCAATTAATTTTTAAGCAATTATAATGATATTTTGTGGTTATTGCGTTATTCGTAAATGGACACATGGGACCATACAAAACTGGTGGTGCTTGTATAAAACATACTCTTTGCAAGTAAAATCGGTTAATGCAATCATTTTAATGCATATTTCCTGTTTCGTATTATTTTTCAATATTGGTTTGAATAATTTATTACGGAGAAGATCGGGCGGTCCCATACTTTCACCAACTTGCTCCGATAAGATTTTGCCGGGCTTTATTTTTCGGAACAGTCTCCAACATTTTAATGGAGATGCAATGCGATATTACCTCATTGTCATACATTTGAAACACTTTAGAGAGTATTGCTGTGTATTTTCTTAGCCAAGACCCAAATCTAATAGTTGCAAGCCGTTAAATCGCAGTCGGGACAGTAACATTGCAATTAAAATATCTACAAACATACACTCTGAAAATATATAACCAAATATATATAACAAAATCATGTCCCTACAGGCTTCAAACAGCCTTAACTATGAATTATAAATGTATACGTTATCTGTACAAGATTAAAAAGGAAAAGTCAGTCCATCCCAAAATATACTACGACAGAAATGATCGGCTTACCTATTTGAACAGCAAGAAACAATGAAATATATCTTCCAGACAAAGTTAATCCCATCATACGTCCAGTAAAACCATTGGAGTATATGCCAATTTTAGATAGTTGTGAGGGGAAAAGATAGCCAAATCTGAGCGTTGAACATCGCCGTTTAGTTCACGCAGCTATTCAGAAACTCTTTGTGATTTTTCCCGTTGTCGGCGCGGCGCAGTGAAGTGAAATGGTGCACCCCGTTAAGAGAAGGCGGTAATGCCTCGTGTTTTTTTTCTCTCCCTTCTTCACGCCCACATCTCAAGCTTGACGTAAAATTCACCGTCGGACTCCCCACTTCTCTATTTTCTCATTTGCTAGATCGGGCTGGCCCCCTTCTCCCCGCTCTCGCACTGTACTGGCATTTCAGGGATTGCGGAGATGTCCGCATATATCTGCTCTCCGGTGGTCTCACCTATCCACCCTCATGCAATGAAGCTTACACGTGGACCCGTGACCCATATATGGATACACGTGCAGACTTCATTGCTCCAGGGTGCTTAGATCGAGCATGCATGAATGTTGCTAGACTGGTGAGATTGAGGTAGTTAAGGTTGCTTGAGGTTGGTTATAGGCCGTACTCCCTCTTAATAAGATGACTGTGATGTATTGTGTATAAGATGCAACAAGTAAATTATGGATTTGTAGGATAATTTATGGAAATGTGACCCTGCACCGTGCAGATTTAGTTGGCGCTGTAACACAGTTTGATTAATGTAGTGCCCACATTTTATTTTGAGTCTTATTACTGCAGAACTAATCGTTATTGATGATCTGTTTATGACTTAAACACTCCAGCAAGGTTATCAAGGTCTGTCTGAGGTGATTTGAGGTAAACGAAGCAGACTGTAGTATTTTGATGATTACTGGCAATATATATATATATATATATATATATACATATTTTTTTTGTGAATCGTGAGAATTGTATATTGGCTCATAAAGAACTTTTAACACCTGATATCACTATATTAAGCTAAAGTCAAGAAACGTTTTGGGGTCAAGAAAGTGAGCATATAGAGAATTTGATAAAGATGCTCTAACAAATAATAAAAAAATACCATGTTTTTAAAAATAAAACCACACTTTCAACACACATCACAAGTGTTAATGTTGCTATATTTTTACATACCGAGTACCTAATAAATTAAAAGTTGTAATCTGGGTTACTGAAAAAATATGAAATACGCCCTGTGAAAGATTAATAATCATTTTATATCGGTTGAGATGAGTTACGTTACGTTAGAGAAAGGTGATGTCTGTATCACTGAAAAAAAAGTTCTCACCCTGCTGACGTCAGCGGAATTTGTAGCCAACCAATGAGTACTGAGTATTGATGCACATCATTTTTTTTCATAGACACTGACTTCAGGAGGAGAATACTAAAAAGTTACCTAGGGCATTCTAGCTGTAGGAGAATCCGACCAGTGAGTAGAAACCGTGTGCTTCTCGCTGCTGAGTAATTAGGTCCCCTGACAGTTCATTTAGAGTCCAGACTATACAGAACCCATGAGACTGATGCCCTGAGGACTCTTCATAATATGATCGAATTTTTTTTTTTCTTTTTTTGGTCATCGACAGTATTAATGATTTTTACAATCGGACTACATTTGTCATCACGCAAATTTTTTTTTTTCACATAATGAATGTATGTCTGTAGATGAGCATCATAATTTGCGCAAAACCGTGCGTTAAACCATTCGAAAACAATGAGCAGTTGCATAACCGAAAAAAGACTGCATGGTGTGTTGCAATGCAGGGAGGGATGCAATATCATGGATTTAATTTATAGGGAATGCTATAGAAGTCCGAACAATAGCAGGTTTTTATTCATGTTCTGTCTCCATCTTGTGGCAGGGGTGTGCAACAACAAGTATAATATATCTAGGTTATGTGATCTCTTTGATCAGAAAAGCAAACATTTTGGCTGATACCAATATTATTTGAAAGCCAGTCTTGGAGGAACGTTAAAAACTCCTGAGTGAACGGAGTTAAATGAACTGTCATTTCGACAGCATAGGGAATCCCAGTTTAATGTGTTTGTCCCCGTTCTACCCGGCAATTACTCCGTAGCTTGAGAGGTTTTCCGTGGTGACTCATTCAGGTGGGCGCGGGGAGGGTTCGGGGAAAGCAGGGAAGACAGAAAGAGAGAGAGAGAAGGGGGTATTCCAGCAGCATTGATGCAGTGGAGCAGGCTGTCTAAACCATGTTTCATTAATATGGAGGGAGTGGAGTGGAGTGAATGAGGTAAGGCGCCAAAATGCGTCAGCAGAGTTTTCCTTTCTTTCGTGAAAACAGGCGAGGCGGATTCTAACTAGAATTATTTGGATGACAAGAATCAAGTGCTAGGACAAACAGTGAAATAATTTTGTCGATGTAACGAAGCTCGTTGATTGTTTTCTCACAGAGCAAAGCCAACTACATTAAAATGGACTCTTTACTGTTTTTATTGCTTGTTGTATAGAAATCAGCTTTAACTGCCATTAGGTATGTAGGTGCCATTTTTTAGTATCGGGAAAGGCATTTCCTTTCCCGATACTAAAAGCGGCTCCACATGAGGATTATTGGAGAGGACTGTCTTTAAAGCAAATTTGAGGCAACACACAGAAAAGCTGTCCTTAGTCAAATGAAAACTGACGCTACATATGATTCCAACGAAAATCTTTTCAAATTAGCTACATTAATTCCTCTTGTCAACCCCATTTCCATACCTTACTGAACCAGAGATTGTCTAACTATTGGGAGATTAGAGTGTCTGTATTACTTAAGTAATACTTAATAATAGTATTATTGTAGAAAACGTAATGGTCAACTTGGATCAGGTGTGCCTTGATAACCAACCACATTACAGCCTTGACGCCATTAAATTTCAGTAAGAGTTGTGCGGCAATCAAGGTACGTTCACGCCAAATCAGAATTCCCGTTATTACGAGATTCCAACTTGTAAAACGCCTTCACATCTTCGTAGAACTCGTAATTACAACTTGTGAACTGGGAGTCTTCTGAGAGCTACGACTTGTACATCACCGCTGTACCACCTGACCAACGTAGTCTCTGTTTAGACGTTGATAGTGTTGCCATAGAAAATCATAATTCCGAGTTTGAGGACGTGAACAGCTCCGAGTAGAATGTCACATGTTGTCGAAACTACGGTAATTACGATATGGCGTGAATCAGTCGCAGTTGCGGACACCATGGGAATGAATGGGAAGTGCCGTAAGATGAGCAGTGTTTGGGGTAACGTGAGTTACGTAATCAGATTACTTTTTTTCAAGTAACCAGTAAAGTAAGGCACTACTTTTTAATTTACAAGTAAATATATGAGTTACTTTTAAAAGAAGTTTTTTGGTAACGCTTTCTATGAAGCCCGTATTTATAATACATTATAAGGGTATTCTTATGCATATTATATATTAATGCATAATGCATCATAAAAAAAACATTATAGTATGTTGTATCATCTCATGAGTATTAATAAGAACAGTTTTAATGTATTATAATATTATTATAATTATATAATATTTAAATTATTATAACTATTATAATATTTACTTATTTGTGGTTATAGCTTTTAAGAGTATGATGATTTATAACACATAATGAATACAGTATGTTGCATCCACTTGCATCCACAAGATGTAGATTTCATATGGTGTTTATTGTGTGTTATAAATAATTATACTCTTAAAAATAACTACAACTACAAATAACTACAAATTATTTATGAGATTATATAGCATATCATATTTTTTGTAATGCATTATGCATTCATTATAATGTCTTAAGAATGTATTATAAATACAGGCTTCATAGAAAGTGTTATCGTTTTTTTTCGCCCATTTTCTTCCCCATTTATTGACTGACAAGTTTCCTGTCCCCATGTTGAGAGAAATTGGAAATACAGAGACATTGTGTTCAATGTGATTCATCTCACTCAGAAAAAAAAAAAAAAAAAAACAGATTTACAGTCATGTGAAAAAGTTAGGACACCGTATTGAATTTTATGTTTTTTTGTATCAGGACATAATAAAAAATGATCTGGTCCTTTGCAGGTCTTAAAATTTGAAAAATAAATCCTCAGATCAACATCATCACATGACATATCACACAGTGTCATTATTTATTTAACAAAAATACAGACAAGAGGGAAAGGCCATGTGTGACAAAGTTAGGACACACTATGAGTCAGTTGCCTGCAGATCCACTTTTAGCAGCAATAACTTGAAGCATTCATTTTCTGTGTGACTTTATCAGTCTCTCACATCGTTCTGGAGGAATTTGGACCACTCTTCTTTTCAACGTTGCGCCAGTTTATTGAGGTTTGTGGGCATTTGCTTATGCACAGCTTTCACCACAGCATTTGAGTCAGCATGAGTTCTGGACATGGACTGGGCTGTTGCAACACCTTGATTCTTTTCTTTTCAGCCATTCTGTTGTAGATTTGCTGGTGTGCTTGGGATCATTGTCCTGCTGCATGACCCAATTTTGGCCCAACTTTAGATGTCGGACAGATGCCCTCGCATTTGACTCTAGAATACTTTGACATACAGAGGAGTTCATGGCCAACTCAATGACTGTGAGGTGCCCAGGTCCTGTGGCTACAAAACAAGCCCAAAATGATCAGTCCTTCTCCAGCATGCTTGTCTTTTGGTATGAGGTGTTTGTGTTGATATGCTCTTTAGGCTCTTTAGGTTTTCACCAAACTTGGCGCTGTGCATTATGGCCAAACATCTCCACATCGGCCTCGTCTGTTCAAAGGACATTATTCTAGAAGACTTGTGTTTTGTTCAGATGCAACTTTGCAGACCTAAACTGTGCAGCAATGTTTTTTTTTTTAGATAGAAGAGACTTTCTTCTGCCAAGCCTTCCAAACATGCCATTTTGTCCCATATTTTTCTAATGGTATTGTCATAACTTTATCATTTAACATGTTAACTGAGGCCTGTAGAGTCTGAGGTGTAGTTCTTGGATTGTCTGCCTTTTTTTCTGAACTTTACACGGTCTGATTTGGGGTGAATTTTCTGGGACGTCCACTTCTGGAAGGAGAGGTGTCTGTTTTAAATGTCTTCCACTTGTGAATAAACTTAAAATTGTTTGGAAATGGCCGTATTACTCTTCTAAGATTGATGGCAGCAACAATTGCTTCTTTAAGATGATTGCTGATGTCTTACCTTCTTGGCATTGTGATAACACACACCTGAAGGCTCCAAACCAGCAAACTGTCAAAGCTTATACTTTTATAGAGGAGCTCAGACTTGCTGATGATCAGTTAATCAAAATTATTTGATTAGCAGTGCTTTAGTGTTATTTACCCTCTTAATTCCAATGTTAACAGTAAGGGCGTCCTAACTTTGTCACACATGGCTTTTCCATTTTGACTTTATTTTGGTTCAGTAAATAATGACAGGGTGTAATTTGTCATGTGTTGTTGTTCATCTGAGGTTTTATTTTCAAAATTTTAAGACCAGCCAAGGGGGGGGCTACCCCCCGACCCACCATGGCCGTCTGGACTGTGTACTTGGCCATGGCTTCCCGAGCTCCCTGACCCGCCATGGCCGTCTGGACTGTGTACTCGGCTATGGCTCCCCGAGCTCCCTGATCCTCCATGGCCGCCTGGACTGTGTATTTGCCCATGGCTCCCTGAGCTCCCTGATTCTCCATGGCCGCCTGGACTATGTACTTGGCCATGGCTCCCCTCCGATCCTCCATGGCACCCTGGACTGTATGTTCGCCCTGGCTCCGAGCTCCTGACCCGCCATGGCATCCCGGACTGTATGCTCCGCCGTGGCTCCCTGAGCTCCCTGATCCTCCATGGCATCCCGGACTGTATGACCCGCCATGGCTCCCTGAGCTCCCTGATCCGCCCTGGAGGCGTACTTCTTCTCACTCCTGTGTCTGCCCTGCACGAGCCTCCAGGGTGCCCACCCCCCCTCCCCGGTGTATTTGTTACGGCGCAAGTCGCGCCTTATGGTGGGGGGGGTAATGTCACACCCCTGTGGACTGTTTCTTTGTTTTTTCCTTGTGTCTCCTTATTTGGTCTTTCCTGTTCCATTTTCTATTATGACGTCATTGTTTAATCAATCACACCTGTCCTCGTTTCATTGTTTAATCAATCACACCTGATTAGCCTCAGCATTTAAGTTTGGTTCAGTTCCTCGTTTGTTTGTCGGTTCTTAACGTCTCTTAGTGTTGTTTTCGTTGTGTTGCGTGTGGATTCCCTGCTGTTCCTGTTTGTTCCTGTTCCGTTGTATGGATTATATAAATAAACTGCTTGTTCCTCGTCCCTACTCCTCTTTTCCGCACACAACTGCTGACAGTAACTCAAAAGTAACGTAACACAATACTTTCCCTATAAAGTAACTAAGTAATGTAATTAATTTTTGAAGGAAGTAACGCAATATTGTAATACATTACTTTTAAAAGTAACTTTTCCCACACTGAAGCTGAATCCCACCTGTCCCACCTGTTCGTGACTTCTCGTATAAAACAAATATTAGCCGATAGTCATTGATTCAATAAATGGTAAGTTATTTCCTAAAAAACAACAAAAAACTTTATTCAGCATAGTGAAGCCTCAGTTGACGCTGCAGTGTTAGCTTTAGCTGTTACGCTTTTTTGGCTAAAGATTGCAGATTTGCCTTCTAGTGCCTTTGGCTCAGCCTTAGGTCTCACCTACTGCACATATCTTGACATAAGAGCCATATCCCTTACAACCCAAATAATTTTTTTTCAGTTGGTGTTGATGTGTAAATAAAGAATTGCAGTATAAAAAACAAAACCATCAAAAATTCTTATATGCTAAAGGTTTATTGTTAGTTTATATTAGTAAAACACAACTCAGTGGCATTACAGCAGAGAAAATATGAATATATTCTGATTAATACAGTCTGATTAATACAGTTATGTCAATTAAGGTACCCAACCAAAAAAGCAGTCATGTAATTTAGATTCATGTGTAGTTTCAGAAAATCTTTTACATTTTCTGCCTAAATTTTAATAGACTTTTATTACCTTTATTTTACATGTGCTTGAAAACTTGAGTGTGGAAAAGAAAAAAAAAAACCTTTCGGTTTATGTAGATCAAATTTTCCTGCATGCATCAAAATTTCATACACCCATAAAAATATTCTCAGGTGCAAGCAAAGGTCAAGTGCATACTTGCCAATACTGTGTTTCTCCCATTTTTTTCCCCACTCTTCCTCCCACTCCCAATTTACAGATTATTCTGATAAACTCATGATGTCTCACATCCACACAATATTTGATTGTGCGTATTTTATAAAGTTAAATGAGTTTATAAATGAAAACCTTTTGCTTTGCTTGTATTCCTCGGTATCCATCATTTTTCTACATGATGGTGGTTGAACAGTATCAATTACATTTTTTAACAGTCCAGTGATGGCAGGTATGGGTGTTTTGTAGAAACTAAAATAAAGAACATTAGCTTGTATTTAGATAACACTGGTAAAGTAAAGCAAGACAACACAATAAAATGGTGCTGGGAACCCTTTCAACCCCTCCTTTCTTTCTTTCACCTCTGTCTTTTCTCTCTGGTTCCCTCGTGGCAGTCTGTTACTGCACAATGATTTCCAGCTGATTGGTGACCTGCCTCAGTGCAGCGCAGTCCAGGCACGCTATCAGCACCTTCTTCCCGGGAGACTGAGGGGTGATCGTGTCTGTATATTGCACTGAGCCACCAGGTACAATCTGCCTGCAAGTGGAAATGGATATAGTGTATATGCATGAAGAAAAAAATACTGTATATATATATGTAGTTAATGTACTGTATATATAAGTTAAAAGTAAACTGATGTGATTTAGAAATTATTCTGGCAAAAAAAAAAAAAAAATGGAAAGATAAATATGACAGAGGTTATTCCAGCTTACTCATATGTTTTCACTTTGGTCATTATCAGACCAGGGCCCTCAAGGCGGAGCTGAACGTTTTTCAGGATGAAGTTATAGGGATTTCGGAAAGACACGATAACCATGAGATCTCTTCCAACACGGGGTGTTCCAGTCAGCTTAAGATGAATCATAGTAACTGTTAACTAACATAAAAGATCAAATGTATCAGACATGTTCCTCTACAATTGGTTTTGGAGGATCTATACCTTAATTGAAAGCTCAGGAGGACGAAGGGTGATAACTCTCATTGTTGAAAGGGAAACCCCAGTTTCCTCAATGCGTCCGTACACCACAAAGAGCAGGTTGGACTGTTCCACCAGGTAGGGCATGTACTCCACAGCTTGGACATCTATCAGCAGTTTTGTGGCTGTGAAATGATTTTCATAAATGAACTGATTTATTTCTAAACTGCATGTGCCCTGATCCTACAATGAACTTGTAAAGTGACACTCACTATTCCAGGGATCCACAGTTACAGATTTGTTCACAAGCTTAAAAGTTGTGCTGGTGACGCCCGTGTAATACACCACATAGCCACTGATGTTGGCACTAAGGGTGCAGGTTTGGCCGGTCTGATTCTTAATGTTCAGCGTCAGCTTGAAGTTGTCACCCATTTTGATGGTGTCGGCCTGGAGCTCGATGTCCACACCTGCTTCACTGAGTGGGAAGTAGTCCCTGGTAGGAACGCCACGACGCTCTGCCGTTTGCATGGCCTGCCTATCCTTCTCACTGCCTAGAGTGAGGAGGGTTGAAAGATTTCAGGGGAAAGGAAATGTGTCCATGTGCAGGTGTTTTCGGACCAAGTGAAACTTACCTTCTGGGTATTTATAGTTAGAAGTGATGTCCTCATAGTTGTTACTGTTTGCCCTTTTGGTGATAATGAGTTTTCCCACATATGCTGTGTCCACATAGATGACCTTTGAGTTTCCATACTTATCAGACTGATGGTAAATCACATCACTGTTCAGCTGGAGACAGCAGAAAGAGTTTTTCCGTTTTTCAAATGCAATGTGCTGAAATTAAGATGTTGCAAACTAAAGAGGCGGAAAGTAAATTATTGTTTCTTACCTCTGCAAAGACAAACCTTGCATCAAACGGATAGCTGAGCTCTCCATCTCTGACAGCATTGACAGACGTCGGGCCACATCGGTAAAGACCTGAATGAAAGAAGAATAATAACTTATGTTTCATTCAGCATAAGCATTACTGTACTATGATACCAATGGTATATGGGTCCACACGGAATATTACGAAGATACTCATTTATAAGTTACAGTGTGTTTCAAATGCATATGTTCAGAGCAGATGCTGAATGAACAGAAATGCCAAAACCCCAAACCTCAGACATCCCTCGAATCTCCAAGCAGATGGAAGGTCTAAATGTAGGCCTTTAAAAGTCTAGCATGCTATTTCAAGCTCTTGGCACTTTTTAATGAGCAGTGTACCAAATAGGGCTTGAAAGCTTAATTTTTGTTTGTTTTTAAAGTATCAATAAAAAAGACGTTCTTAACTCTGAAAATATTGTACAGTATGTTGATTTTAGGAGATCAAATATAAATGAGCTGTTTTTTTTCACGCTTGGTCACATTTTTTTCATACCTGTTACCACAGTTTGTGACATACCTAAATTTGTAAATATAAATTAAAAATGTATACTAAAGGTTCTAGTAAAATATGCCCAAATGGGTAACAGGGTTGAACAATTAGCTTAGTTAAAACTCAGTAGGCTAGGTAGCTGGGCACAAGATGTTGGTTTTTACAGATTGATGAATAGTATCTGTTCATTAATTTTGCTAACAATAAGTTTCTCCAAAGAGATGAATGGTTAACCCTAATGGATCTTGGCAATATCTTAAAATTTGTGCCTTTATTTCCTAATGTAAGAAGAAGAGACGCCTGTTTATTACTCCATTTATAACTCCTCCTGTTCTACACAACACACTCCGAGCCAGGTTCAAACAGGCGTTTCCAGTATGGGAGGCAGGTGTGCTAACAAGAATGCTAAAGACTGCAACATCTAGTTTCAGTTGCTACTGCACGTTTTGACAGCACCAATGTAACTCCTCTGGTTCTACTTGCCCCACCTGGAGTGTGATTCGAATCTCCATGGGAGGCAGGCACACTAACAAGAATGCTAAAGACCGCAGCCTCTAGCTTCAATTGCTAGTGTGTCTTTTGAGATCAGGGGAGTGAGGTTTTCCTGCACAGCTCCTATACTCACCCCACTAAACCTCACTCCCAGTTGGGTCACTGCACCAATGTATCCCCTCCGGTTCTCCTTGCCCCAATTGAAGCAGGATTTGAACCAGCACGGGAGGCAGGTGTGCTAATAAGAACCCTAAAGACTGCAGCCTCTAGTGTTAATTGCTAATGTGTCTATGCAGATCAGGAGAGTGAGGTTTACCTACACAGCTCTTACTAGCTGGCCTCCATTACACTCACCCCACTAAACTTCACTCCCATCCAGGTCATGGCACCAACGTAACCCCTCTGGTTCTACCCACCCTACTTTGAACAGGATTCAAACCAACATGGGAGGTGGGCACACTAACAAGTATACTAAAAACTCCAGCCAGTCGCTAGTGCGCCTCTTGCGATCAAGGGAGTGAGGTTTACCTGCACAGTTCTCAGTAGCTGGCCTCCGTTACACTCACCCCACTAAACTTCACTCCCATCCAGGTCAAGGCAGCAATGTAACCCCTCTGGTTCTACTTGCTGATTTGAAATGGCATGGGAAACAGTTGCATTAATAAGTACGCTAAATAGGGTGACCATACATGCTATTTTTACAGGACACGTTCTGGATAGGATTTCTATATTGACACCCTATATTCTATATATATATATTCTGTATAAAGCCATCCTAATGCTAAAAACCGCAGTCTGTAGCATCAGTCACTGATGCGTTTCTTCAGATCAGAGGGGTGAGGTTTACCTGCACTGCTCTTACTAGCTGACTATGATTACACTCACCCAACTAAACCACACTCCATCTGGGCCACGGCACCAATGTAACCCCACCCACACAGCTCTTACTAGCTGTTCTTCATTCTACTCGCACCACTTGGAACGGGATTCAAACTGGCATGGGAGGTGGCCGTGCTAACAAGAACGCTAAAGAGGGCAGTCGGTCTCTAATGCGCCTCTTGAGATCAGGAGAGTGAGGTTTACCTGTACAGCTCTTACTAGCTGTGCTCCGTTACAGTCACCCTACTAATCCTCACTCCTATCGAGGTCACGGCACCAATGTAACTCCTCTGGTTCTACCCACCCTACTTTGAACAGGATTCAAACCAATATGGGAGGTGGGCACACTAACAAGTATACTAAAAACTCCAGCTAGTCGCTAGTGCGCCTCTTGCGATCAAGGGAGTGAGGTTTACCTGCACAGCTCTCACTAGCTAGCCTCCGTTACATTCACCCTACTAAACCTCACTCCCATCAGGGTCATGGCAGCAATGTAACCCATCTGGTTCTGCTCACTCTGAGTGGGATTCAGACCAGCATGGGAGATGGCCATGCTAGCAAGGATGCTAAAGACCACAGCCTTTAGGGACAGACACTAGTGCACTTCTTGAGATCAGGGGAGCGTTTTCCCCTCAGAGGTTTTCTTGCACACTCCGGACTAGCTGGTCGCATTTAAACATGGATAGTATCTCCTAAATTAAAAAATGAACTTTAGAGGAAGACCTGGGTATGTTGTGGATGTCAAGAATCATACCATCACTGGTCTCCTGAGGGGTGCAGTCAACCACCTGCCAGCCAGAATATTTTTCAGGCAGATCAGGCCTCCTCATATACACCTCATTCCAGCAGTGGTAGTTCCTGTAAAACACAGAATCATCGTCACTAAGTAACATTTTATCATCATTACCTATCAGACTGTGTGTGCTTTGTGTATCTCACCAGACTGAATCTCTTGTTCGACCTCTGTCTACTTTCCCGTCTTCATCCAGCACAATGTCTGTCTTCAGGTTGCCCGTGTTGTCGTGAGCAGAGCAGTAATTGGTGATGACTCGTGCGGGGATCCCAAGACAGCGCAAAACTGGAAGGAATAATCAGAGTGCCATGGTTACACCACAGTCTTTTTTCAAAGTCTCTAAATAATCTGAATTTCAGAACCTACAAGAATCTGCATTGGCATTACTCACAAGTGTTCAGCACACCGGCAAACACCCAGCACTGTGCGAAGCACACAGGTACACAACCTTCTTTGGCATATTTGAGCAGGATTTCAGGACTTCCTGTCCAGGCAGTGGGTGCTGTGCCAATGGAGTAATCACCACTCCAGTTGCCAACCAGGACTCCATCATCGTCCTGGGAGTTCATCTGAAAATATACCACTGAATAGCATAAATACGTGCTTTGTGTATTTATATAAGGCCAGCGGCTTAGTATTTTAGAAAATAACAATAAGAAAAAAGCTTTAAAATATTTATAACGGTAGTTTATTCTACGACCTTACATGTCTTCAACCCTACTCTTGGGGACCCAATGTCCTGCAAATATCACTTAATACCTGCTTCAGCACACCTGGCCTTTAGTTTTTCAAGTGATCCTGAAGACCTTGTTTAGCTGGTTCAGGTATGTTTGATTACTCTGCAGGGCAGTGAGTCCCCAGGAGCAGGGTTAAAAACCTACAGTGATCAGCCACAACAATAACATTGATTATATTGTTACAATGGCACCTGTTAAGAGGTGAGATGTATTAGGCAACAAGTGGACAGTCAATTCTTGAATTTCATGTGCTGGAGGCAGGAAAAATTGGGTAAGCGAAAAGATCTAAGAGACTTTGACGAAGACCCAGTAGTGACGGCAAGATGATTGGGTTGGAGCATCTCCAAAATGGCATCTTTTGTGGGGCATTCCCAGAGGTTAGTACCTACCAAAGTGGTGCATTGAGGGACAGCTGAAGATCTAGGGTCATGGGCACACAAGGCTCATTGATGTATATGGGAAGCATAGGCTAATCTAGAGATAGGCAACGTCGGTCCTGAAGTGCCGATGACCTGCAGAGTTTAGTTCTAACTCTAATCAAGCACACCTGAACAAGCTAATCAAGATCTTCAGGATTACTAGGGCTACAGGCAGGTGAGTTTTTTTTCAGGGTTGAAACCAAACTCTGCAGCACATCGGCACTCCAGAACTGAAGTTGCCTATCCCTGGGCTAGTCCATCTGGTTTAGTCATACAGAAAAGCTACTCTAGCTCAAAGTGCTGAAAACATAAAGCCGGCCATGACAGAACACAGTTTGTGTAGCTGCAGACCAGGCAGAGTGCCCATGATGACCCCTGTCCACTCGTGAAAGTACCTATAGTGGTCACTGCAATGGTCACACAATGTCTCTCTTAGATCAGGTGGATAGCCTCAGATCAGGTGATCATTGCCCTGAGGAAGAAATGGCAGCAGGAAAGACTATGGGAAGATGGCAGGCTGGCAGAAGCAGTGTTATGCTCTGGGCAATGTTCTGCTGGGAAACAATGGCTCCTGGCATTTAAGTAGATGTTGCTTTGACACATAGGTCTGCCATCTACGTAAAGGTTTTTTTGCAGACCACATACACCCAATCTTGGCAATGGTGATCCCTGATAGCCTCTTTTAGCAGCAACACTGCTAAAAATTGTTTAGGAATGATTTGAACAACATGACAAAGTGTTCAAGGTGTTGCTTGGCCTGCAAATTTCTCAGACCTCAATCCAGTTGAGCATCTATGGGATGTGCTGGACCAACAAATCTGATTCATGGAGACCCCATCTCCTGCAGAGATTAGCTTCAAATAGCCTCAACACACCTGCCTGGAAGCTTGTAGCATGCCTAGTAAGACATTAATTAGTGGGATCATGTGTTTAATTGAGGTTGGAGCTAAACAGTGGCCCTCCTGGAGCAGGACTGGACACCCCTGTTGGGGCTGATCACTGTATATGCAGTGTTTTTTTTTAATTCTAGCAAAACTGCATCTTTGCTCGCCATGTTTTGTTTTTTAATGGAATACTGTACTTTTAACATTTTGATATTAAAACATTTTTTTTTTTTAATGTATCAGTCTAAATCATACCAGGGCTGATCCCTGCCGAACTATTTCAGTGGCACTTCCACGGTACAGTAGTGGTACTTTCCCGGCATCCAGAACCAAAAGACAGGCATCCAGTACCCCCTTTTCAAACTACAAGACACCATAAAATGTAAAAAAAAATCAAGATATCAGTTTGAATAGTCCACCATATGTGGAAGAGCATTGTTTTGTTTTCTTTGTGAAGAAACATCTCCAGAAAACTACCAACCTGGCCGAAGTTCCATGAGCGGGTGGTTATGTTGTTAAATTCTCCATTGTAGATGGTCCCTACCTCATTCATCAAATACTCCTGCCTGTCGGTATCTTTGGACATGTACACCTGATCCGCTGTGTGGCAACATATACAAAATAGCTGCATTGCCTTTGTCATAATTATTACAGTTTGTTGCCATCTATATACAGTACTGTGCAAAAGCCTTAGGCCACTAGTATTTTCATCAGCTAAAAAATGGTTTAAAGTCAGTTAAAGTCAGTCTTTTGCTGTAGTGTGTCAGTAGGAAATATCAGATTACATTTCCAAACATTCATTTTGCCATTAATCGTAATAATCCAGTGAGATTTTTGTTTGCACAAGGAGTCTGATAACAGCAAGTGCTCTGCACAGAGATCTGATCTCATCATCATTCAGTCTGTCTGGAACGACATGAAGAAACAGAATAAACTCAGACAGACTAAATCCAGAAGAACTGTGACAAAGTCTCCAGGATGCTTCAAGAAACCTACCTGCAAAGCTGCAGCACTGTTAAAAGTTTTAGGCATTTGTGTAAAATGCTGTAAAATGAGGATGCTGTCATAAATAGATTTTCTTTATCAATTACCTTCTATTAACTAAATGAAATCAACATTTGGTGTGACCATTCTTTGCGTTTACAGCAGCTTTTGCCCTAGGTGCACTTGCAAAAAATTTTTGAGGTAGCTTTGCAGGTAGGTCTTTTAAAGCATCTTGGAGACGTTGCCACAGTTCTTCTGGATTTACTCTGTTTCAGTTTGTTCTGTGTCTTCATGTCATTCCAGAGACAGACTGTATGATGGTGAGATCAGATCTCTGTGTGGAGCACTGGCTGTTGTCAGACGCCTTGTACAAACAAAAATCTCACTAGATTATCACAATTAATGGCAAACAGAATGTTTGGAAATGTAAACCGATATTTTTTACTGATACACTACAGCAAAAGATAGAAATAACTTACTTTAAACCATTTTTTAGCTGGTGAAAATACTAGTGGCCTAAAACTTTTGCACAGTACTGTAGGTGTTGTCAGTACACAATATAAAGTCTTGTACTCACCAGGGTCCCAAGCATTGAACAGCACATAGAAATCTGTGTCAGGATTCCTCTGTGTGCGCTGTTTTCCCAAATCAGTCACTACTGCTACAAAGGTGCGGAATCGGCCAATGATGCAGCTGACATCTGGTGTTATGCCCACTGTCACTTCATTGCCTTGCACGCCGATGACGCGACACTTCCAGCGAGCATCACGTTTCTCTTTTCCGATTGACACAATGATGTAGGTGCCCTTGTTTTCATCAGGTGAACTACCTGTAAGGATAGATATATGCTTGAATTAAAGTACAGTTCACCTAAAAATGATCTCTTTTCTCATTCCAAACTCGTATGACTTGCTTTCTAATGTGGAACATGAAAGATGATATTTTGAAGTATGTCTGAAGCCAGTGGGGTCAAAAATAACACTGGACTCTGTTGATGTTCATTGTATGAACAAATAAATATGAAAATATCGATCAAAATATAGTGCTCTGATATGTTTGGGTGAGCTTGCTTGGGTCAAAATTAAAAAATAACAAATGGAAAAAATGGTGCTCTCAGGATTGGCTCCAGTAACAAGGGCCCAAACCTCAAGAGGACGTCTTCCCACAGGACAGCAGCTGAGCCGGCAATAACGAACACGAAGCTGACATCGAGACTGAATTAAATGGTGCGGAGACAGCCGAGGGAACATCACTTCAATTATTCAGCTGACCTAACTGCAGAATGGCACTACGCTCCGGTTTATGTACGTGCAAGTCTCTAATAAAGACGGGCAGATATTTTCTCAGTTTCATTGTTTGTCTGAGAATTATTTCCAGTCCATTAATGGCTCTGTTCTCAGTAAGTTCATGTTCCTCTCGAGCATAAAAGCATCACTGATGTAATTCCATCTCCGTGTGGTTACTTCTGGTCAGGCTTATACATTTCTTGTTGTCATTTTCCTCCTCCTCTGCTGTGTGGGCTCCTCCACAGCTATTGTCAGGGTCAGTACTAACTAGACACAATATTATGGGTCACCACACTCTTTTTTTTTAAAGGAATGATTCAACCAAAAATGTCATAATTTACACAGTCTGAGAATTTCTAAACGTGTATGGCTTACTTTCTTTGGAACATAAAAATAGATATGAGAAATGTTCCAGTGTTTTTTTTGTCCATGCAATGGTTTGGTTACCAACATTATTCAATTTTTTGTTCTGCAGAATTCATACCGGTTTGGAGCAACATAAAGGTGAGTAAATTATGATTTTTTCTTTATAATTTTGGGGTGAATTGTACCTTTACGAAGAATGTTAAATGGTTATGAAAGGGTAACAAAATTCTTATGAACCAACAAAAAAATCATTCAACTTTGACCAATGATGCTGATTCATCCACAAATAAACATTTGTAGTCTAAGAATGTATAATCTCTATATGTATAAAAGCAAAATATTTTGAGTTCATTGCATGAAACTGTCATTTAGTCACTGCAATATGATACTAATTCCAATCTAGACCTAGATTTGAGGTTTAAGACCTAAAAAACAACTGTGACATTTTCTTAACCTACAGCATGGAGTTTGGAAAAAAATACTACAACAAAAGAAAACTCCTATGTCAATTTGTAACTTTTAATATTTTGGTGAATTACTGACCTATTCATATGAATTTGTAGGTTTATGACAGTTACGGTTATTTTTTTGGTCCCATTTTACACTAGGTGGCCTTAACTACAATGTACTTACACCAAAAAATAAGTACAATGTACTTATTGTGTACATATTGTATTGCAAAACACTTTTGCTGCTATTAAGGTGGGATACGAGTAAGGTTAGTAGCAGGTTTGGTGGTATGAGTAGGTTTAAGGATGGTTCAACAGTGCAACTATAAATGTAATTACAGAAAATGACAGATGTAATTACGTGCAGGTGTTTTTTAAAATGCAAGTACAATGTATGTACACAATAAGTGCATGGTATGAAATGTTTAATTTAAATGTAATTGCATAGTAATTAAGGCCACCTAATATAAAGTTTAAAAACAACAACAACAATAATTTGTGTCTGTATGAATCGTGTCATTTGGTACATTTTTTCAAAATTGGGTTGGAAATTAGATGGTTTTGAAAGATTTTCTCACCAATCAGGAACTCCATCTGCACATTGTCCTGCTGGCTACTGAAGGGTCGGTCAAACCTGATGATGATGATGAATTCTTTATTCCTGCGCACAATGAGGCTGGTGTTCTTGTACTTGCTGGTGTTGTGCGCGTTCTTGTTTTCTATCGCACGCATATCAACATTCAGCACTGAGAGAGGTGGTGTTGCTGGAAAAAAAAACAAAAAAACATCAACAAAAACTTACATGAGCTTTTGAATACTACCATTATTGCAGCTCAATCAGAACTAACAGTTTCCAACTATGCATATATAAACCTATTAGAGAAAATAGAAATTCTGTCTACCACGTTCGGAACTACAATGTTCAAGGCCCAGAAAGGTAGCTTCATAAAATTATGGTTGAACCACTGATGTCACATGAACTATTTTATTGACTATCGACTATTTCTGGGCCTTGATCGTGTCATTTCCATTGCTGTTCCGTTGCTATGCAATGTCAGAAAACTCTCAGATTTAATAAAAAATGTATTTGTGTTCCGAAGATGAACAAAGGTCTTACGGGTTTGGAACAGCATGAGGGTGAGTAATTAACAGAATTTTCATTTTTGCGTAAACTAACCCTTTAATAACAATTAATGAGCCTCTACAACCTTTGTACAAGTTTGGCAGTAGTTATCTGTTTCTGATGTTTTGTGTAAAGACAGGAGCAATGACAACCACATGCTACCAAAACTGCTTGTCCAAACAGACCAGATGAAGCACTCTGTTCAACAGTACAGCAATTTTGACATTAGCATAATACAATGCATTTTAGCTTTAAAAACAGTTATATTTAATTGAAAAAAAAGTACAGAATTTGATCAAATAAATGTGTATTTATAATTAGGAAGGCCATTTAACACCAGACACTTTGCAGGACACAGTGGATCCAGGATAAAAACTAAAAAATAATCCCATAAGCAGTTTAAATTTCTTTTAAATATTTAAATCAATTCCCAGGGTCTTTTTTACCTTTGAAAATGCAACTTTTCTAAGCTTTTTAATTGTGTCCCACTTCATTTAAATTTTTAAATCTATTCAATAAATGCAATTAGAATAATAAGACAGGGCTGTTACCAATCAGACAAAATTCATCTTTGCACTGTAGAGGTACAGAAGCTGCATTTGAAGAGGCATTTAGATGTACTTACACACAGACAGTTTGCAGATACATAAATAACGTTATAATATTAATGTTTTAAAAACAAAATATTATGAATATAGAAATATGAAATGTTGGAAAAAATCAAATGATACTTTAAATATGAAAGTAAAACCACAGTAGGTGGCAACAAGTCTTAATGAGTGAGTCATTGACTGATTCATTCATTTGATTCGCTCAAAACAGCTGACTGAGAAATGAAGCATGAATGAGTCATTTAATCTAAAGCGCTGAATGATTCAAGAACAAATGCCACTGTGTACAGATACAAATATTCTGCTGTGACTCTGTTTGGAAATAGTTTGGAGCAGTCAATATTAACTATATTGTGTCTAAAATGTATGTTTTAGGACGAATTGCAGCATGCCGTGGGGAAAAACAAAACAAAACATACATACTTAATGGTCACATCTGTATTAGCTTAAACTTATCTTATGTTTAAATCTATTTATTTATGAATTATATACCATTGGGTAAAGTATTAAACAGTGGTGATCTTGAAAGCAGAACAAATAAGCGTCCAGCTCAAAAAATAGACATTGCATTCCACTTGGTCCACCATATTGGATCAGGAACAGGCATAAAATGCCTAGGATGCTGTCTGTGAAGGCAGCTTACTAGATTTTAGAACAGAGCAATATTGTCATCTTTAAGGGTGCGGTGTCAAAACTGTGGAGTGATTTAAGAAAAATCTGACACCTTGATTTCTAAATGCGTTAGCTTTCAAATGCTTATCAAAAATTTCAGTGGAATATGTATAGAGCTTTTACCGGGTGCTCTTGGTGTCACGCCTTCAAAAGCCTCAAACTCAGGTGGGTTAAACTCATCTGAGTTTGATCTGTCAATGGTAATACGGCCGCGTTGGGGTCCCCAGGGCCAAGCAAGGTAGGATGGGAGTGACATGATGTACACAAGATGTGTTGAAGTTTACCTGGAGGACAGATCATATTAATGATAGACTTTAAAATACAGAGACTTTACATTTGGTACATGTCTGAGACATATGTGGAAATTCATGGCAGCTGCAGAGGAAAAGACAGACAGTACTTGTATACATGCATGTGAAATGTGTGTTGAATGAACAAGACTTTATCTATTTCTTTCTGTCTGCCCCCGTGGGAAGATATGATGCAATATGGTGTTAGACTATTTTAGGAAAGGCAAACTCGCAGTGAAACTGTGAGAATCATAAAGCACTGATGAAATATCATTCTCAACTGAGCAATGCAGTACCAGCAGCAGCAAGAGCCTTTCCTGTCACAGACCCATCACTAACACAGTTACAACATTGCTCAAAAGTTTGAATGTTTTTGAAAAGCCGTTTATACTCACCAAGCCTGCATTTGTTTAGTCAAAAATACAGTAAAATTGTGAAGTAATTTTACAATTTTTACAACTGCTCTCTATGTAATTATATGTAAAAATATAATTTATTTCTGTGATCAAAGCTGAATTTTCAGCATCATTATTACATCTTCAGTGTCACATGATGCTGAAGAAACATTTCTGATTATTATCAACGATGAAAACAGCTGTTGCTTCATATTTTTGTGGATTTTTTTTTAATTAAAATATTTTTTGACATAGAAAATTGTAACATTATAATTATTTTTACTGTTGATTTATTGAACCCTTGCTAAATAAAATAAATTTCTTAAAAAATACAATACTCACCCTAAACTTTTTCTGGTGTATTTCTGTTCATGTAAAATAAATACTGCATGCAGTAACAATTTTATTTAATAGCAATTAAATTGTTTAATTATATATATATATAAAATAAAAATTAATTAAAAAATACAAATATAAATATAAAAAATAAACTAAAATATGAATGTGTGTAAAAATAAAAAATATATTTTTATTTTTTTCTCTTTGTTCTTTTGTTTTAGTCAATTATTTCGACTGAATTAACATGAGGGAAGAAATTAGTCAGTCATGGCCACAAATTAAGAAGTTGTTCTTAATTTATGGCCATGGCCAACATATACAACATATATAATTTAATTTGTTTATCCATGTGAGAGAAAAATGCAGACAATTGTTCAAACATAAACAGTAAAAAACTGAAAGCAAAGTATTAATAGCTGAAATCAAAGCTCAGAAACTTAAGTTCAAAAGGAGTCTTTAGAAGTGTTGAACTCACAGTCTGAGAAGAGTAGATGGTCTTCAGAGAAGCTCCAGGTTGATGTGCCCATGAGGAGCCCCATTCTGATTAATATAGTCTCAGGACTTCCTCTTCCACTGGAGAAAAACATCTCCATGGAACCAGAGCCTCCAAAGTCAAGACGATCCCAACAGGTCAGTTTGACCCACAAATCTGTGACCTTGATTCTGATTCTTGATGACAGCAGCATATTCCAGACCATCACTAACATAGATGACAAACAGTCAGATGATTAAACTGTTGTTGTTTTTTTAACCAATAAAGCACAATAGTTATTGCTACAAAACTATGAAATGTGTTCTATGGCAGTGATTCAAAGATCTAAGTCACTTCTATATTTCTATTTTGTATCTCCAAAGAATAAAATAATGAAATTGACATCAATTGATCAGTTTCACCACTTCATTTGACTGGCTGGTTCATTTGGAGTATGTTATTTACAATTGTTCCTCATTTCATAAGGTTTACTTTTGAGGCCTAAAATACAACACTTTATTGTGCAAAAAAACCTCCGAAAGTTCCCAACTGCCATTTTAACTTACATAATTCTTAAGAGGTTTTATGTTTCAGTCAGTAAATTATAGTTCAAGGTTATGAAAGCCTTCATGAACATTAATACTCTTCTGATTGAAATCAATAGGGAAGATGAAACATCATACCTCAGATAAAATGTTAATGATGAAGTCTCCTTAGAGTAGTGATAATATAAAAATAGCAAATGGGACAGAGTTATAAACTAATAACAGCCTAATCCATACTAGTATCCATCCATACAGAATCCTTACTTATACTAAATGTAGTCAGACAGAGCTTAAAAATGTAATACGAGTATAAAATAGAGCAGTTAAGATTACTTTGGGTGCAATTTGACTAGATTGAAAAGAAAATGTCTCAATAATGTCATAAATTGGTAATAGTCGACCAGCAGTGATTCATATGTCAAACATGAAAAGTGATAAAAGAAAAAGACAACTACATCTGAGAGAATTTCAATTGAATATATCAAATCATTTTGCTGGATTACTGACTGAACTGATCACATCTGAGGCATTAAACTAGTTTTTAGAATTTAGGGTGTGTGAGATGCTGTTCTTAGAAACGTATAATAATTATAACACATTTTTACAGAGTGAAGTTACACATATTTTGTCCTGTTGAATATCAGGAAGTGTCTCTGAAGGCAGTGTTAGAAAATATGTGGAAATGAAACTTGTGTTTGACCCAAATGACAAGTTGCCATGTTTTTCAATATCAGTATAATTTCAGAAGAAGCTCAAAAAAAAAAACATAATTGTGAGAAATGACATTGCTCAAAGGCTGCATCACAAAACAGGCTTACAGGATTAAAAATATGTAAATAGCAGTAACCTAATCAGTAAAAAAAAAAGATGTTGCAGGTATCAGCCATGTGTCAATTAAAAACTTTAAAACCCCATTTCCTCCTAATCAGCATTTTCTGAAGGTTGCAATACTGATTTTGACCAAAAGTCAATTTACCCATTAACTTAGCAACCTTCTGCTTCAGTCATATTTATCATTTTAAAGTAAATTATGAACGTTCATTAGGAACTATACCCTTTTTTTGGCTGAAATAAACTGTATGGAGTGGAAAAATGTAAATCCGCTTTTATAAACATGGACATTAGGCAGTAGGAGCCACAGTCAGTTGTTACAAAGTCTGTAAATGTCCTCAGTTGCAACACACCCAACGATATGTAAACTGTAAGTGATAATAGCCTTATAATTATTACTTTGAGCTGTGCTGCAACGAGGCTTTGCTCATGATTGCACATTTTATTCATTGTGTCTAGTATGCATGTTTTAAATCTAAGCACTGTACTGATTCATAATTTATGTGTAGTCTACATACACATCCCACTCATCATCAAGTTTGGGCCTAACCACTCATGTTTAGTATTAGCATTTTCCACATTGCACTGTGATAGTGAAGTCACCAGAATTGTGAATCAACATAAAAGTATAGGAATTACCAAAAAATGTTAAATAAAAAATGTCTTATTTCTCCTTTAAAGGAACACTCCACTTTTTTTATTTATTTATTTTATTTTTATTTTTGAAAATAGGCTCATTTTCCAACTCCCCTAGAGCAAGGTTGCCAACTTTTAAGCTCAGCTTGGAGTGAGATTTTTTTTTTCGATTCCACGTCTATTTATCTGTATATTTATTACAAATGAAAATGATTTTTTTTTCGACCACAAAATTACTTTAATTTGCCTCTTTGCATTGGAATTTAAAACCATTTTCTCTATTTAACCTTAAATACTACACTAATTTTAATAGAAGTAATATATATATATATATATATATGTTATTTTTGAGCATCTTGCTCAAAAACAACCAAAGAGTTTCGAGATTTTTCCTATTTAAAACTTGACTCTTCTGTAGTTACATCGTGTACAAAGACGGACGAAAAATGAAACGTTGCGATTTGAAACGAAGTCGATATGGCTAGGAACTATACTTTCATTTCAGCGTGATAATCAAGGAGCTTTGCTGCCGTGCCATGGGTGCAGCAGGCGCAATTTACCCATTAACTTAGCAACCTTCTATGAGGCGCCACGTAGGATTTAAATCAAACTTCGCTTATCAATACATACATAAAACACGTGCATATACACCTATAAATTACTTGCATATACATGTATACTGTTGAATGTTCAAAATATATATATGAAATACACGTGCACACTAATATGAAATCCATACCAATACATCTTTTATTAGTAATGAATACATATACACTTGTGAATAACTTGTATATACATATAAACTTAACGCATGCATACGCTAAAAAACACTCGCTTATACATATAAACTTGATCCATGCATATACACCTACAACAACACGCACATATACATATAAACTCGCTGCATGCAGACACACCTGTACATACTCGCATATACATATAAACTTGACCCATGCATATACACCTAAAAACACTCGCACATACATATAAACTCGTTGCACGCATATACACCCATAAAACACTCACGCAAACATACAAAATAAATTTCAGGTAAGACGCATGCTTGAGTTGTGTATATACATATATGCAAGTGATTTCATATGTAGATGTGCGTGAACTTTTCAGTGCAAACGGAAGGCATTTCAGTGTAAAAGGAAGCAGCGGCACTTCCGGCGGAATCTCCAGATGCCGGGGCATTTTAAAACGCTTAACGTGACTTAATGCATTAAAATAATGTTTTAAAAAGACATTTAATATAGCATGTGATGTACCAGGGGCGAATTTCCACTGGGCACTTTTCAAAATCCCGTTCAACACCGCCGAGAGTTCGCGCGATCGTTCAAACAAAACCGAAATTAAAACGCGCACGCGCCTTCAAAAGCAATTTTAATACCCCACGTTTAGAGCGCGACTCCCCAATGCGTGCAAATTAGGCTACATAACATATTTAGGATGTTATTAGTATGTAGGCTATAATAGGTTGTGTAGTTGTCTATAGCTCTTTATCATGTTTGAAAAGTGTAGTCTCTATTTGCACTTTGAATACTGAGAGAGTAGCCTACTTTGATTATGGCTGCACTTATTGTTCGCACTTAATACGATTAAGAAAGGACTGTTTATATATATAATGTATATATATAGTTCATGCTCATAATTCATGTACAGTTCTAAGGTCTGAAGAGACTTATGAAATCATACAGGAGAGAATTAAGCCAGTCAGTTGAGTTTGTAGCAAAACTTTTTATGGTGCTTGAGTGTTGTTGTCTTTTACTCATGGGCGTCGAAACCATTGAATGTTGGTGGGACAGGACCCACCCACTTTTAAAGACCAATGATATCGGACCCACCCACTTTTACCGTCTCTAATTCGGCGAATATGTCTGCGCACTTTTTAGAGCGCCATTAGTCAAATCCATTCCACATGACGAATGCACTAATAGATTAAGCTCCATGCTCACGCGTTTAAACAGGCAGCATCAGGGGTGGAGGATTGGACGGAGCGGGCGCGGGCGCATCAGGCGCAATCATCAAACATATTTCATAGGAAGCGGGCGCCACGGTCCTGACCGCTTCGCTGTCTTTACTAGGTGTGTTTAGGGAATATTCGCGCCTGCTGCACTTCTGTAACACAGCAAAGTAAATAAAGCATCTGAGTGTATCTGCTGCTCAGATACACCTAATCCTGCCCGATACTTTATTCAAACATTTAGATTATTTCCTTCATTTTTATGTTTATTGAAATCAAATGCCTTTCCAATGTAAAATGAGATGTGAAAAGGCAGAAGAACGATTTCGGCAATAGGTGGACGCGAACTCGGGTCGTTTGCGTCAAAACACACTGGTTATTTGCGTTACCGCTTATGCCACTGGAAAAATACTTAAATAGCTCTGTTTTGTAGTCTTGTCACGTTAGTGCGCAGAGGTAATATACATAGTAAAAGGCACCACACTACAGAAAATGGCATACTTCCCACCCACATTTATTTTGCTTCCAACGCCCATGCTTTTACTGCATGTAATAATTCATACTCAGAAAGTAGAACAGAACATAGCTAAAACAATTTAAATAGAGACCAACATTTTTCAAGCATGATACAGAACTATAGACAACTACACAACCTATTATAGCCTACATACTAATAACATCCTAAATATGTTATGTAGCCTAATTTGCACGCATTGGGGAGTCGCGCTCTAAACGCGGGGTATTAAAATTGCTTTTGAAGGCGCGTGCGCGTTTTACTTTCGGTTTTGTTTGAACGATCGCGCGAACTCTCGGCGGTGTTGAACGGGATTTTGAAAAGTACCCAGTGGAAATTCGCCCCTGGTACATCAAATGCTATATTAAATGTCTTTTTAAAACACTATTTTAATGCATTAAGTCACGTTAAGCGTTTTAAAATGCCCCGGCGTCTGGAGATTCCGCCGGAAGTGCCGCTGCTTCCTTTTACACTGAAATGCCTTCCGTTTGCACTGAAATGCCTTCCGTTTGCACTGAAAAGTTCACGCACATCCACATATGAAATCACTTGCATATATGTATATACACAACTCAAGCATGCGTCTTACCTGAAATTTATTTTGTATGTTTGCGTGAGTGTTTTATGGGTGTATATGCGCGCAACGAGTTTATATGTATGTGCGAGTGTTTTTAGGTGTATATGCATGGGTCAAGTTTATATGTATATGCGAGTATGTACAGGTGTGTCTGCATGCAGCGAGTTTATATGTATATGTGCGTGTTGTTGTAGGTGTATATGCATGGATCAAATTTATACGTATAAGCGAGTGTCTATTAGCGTATGCATGCGTTAAGTTTATATGTATATACAAGTTATTCACAAGTGTATATGTATTCATTACTAATAAAAGATGTATTGGTATGGATTTCATATTAGTGTGCACGTGTATTTCATATATATATTTTGAACATTCAACAGTATACATGTATATGCAAGTAATTTATAGGTGTATATGCACGTGTTTTATGTATGTATTGATAAGCGAAGTTTGATTTAAATCCTACGTGGCGCCTCATAGTTGTGGATTCAGTAGACATTTAGATGCTATTTACTTATAAATAGTGAGAGATAACGTTACTATTTGCTCCTCAGTATTGTTGTGCATTAAACATCCTGCAATATAACTGACAGTAAATCATTATATTTATAAAACAATATTAAAATCATGGCAACTTATTGAGATATTAAAGAGCGCTACCCCTAACCTTACCCTAAATGTAACTTTTATGAATTAAAATGAATTTTAAGTCAAATCATTTTTATTGAAAACAAATGCGTTTATTAACTGTAAAGTAATAAAAAAGCGCTGTCAGTGGGAATAGAACCCCGGTCTCCCCTTACACGTTACGCCACAGAAACCGCTGATTAAAGAGGTGACTTTTTCCACATATAGGGTAACGTTAGACTGGCCTAGTGTATTTAGTTCTGCCAACAAGTAGGCTATTTGCAGTGGACACCTCGAATGTATTAATCAGAGGGGAAATGTGGTCGTTGGATCACCGAGACCACTCACTTTACCTACAGGACAAATTCATTTAACGTTTCAAAAGAATATAATGTTAATTCATGCAGTCATTGAGTGTATTTAATCATTGACCCTAAATTATCACTAGTTCAACTAAAACAGAAAAATTAGTATGTCGCACATCAAATAAGACTTAGAAATATTACACGTTCAAAAATGTAATGTTTACACGACGAAAACGTTCGTCTAGAAACACGTAACAAAAATACACGGCCAAAACTGTTACGTTAAGGCGATACAAACGATCGTGTCTTTAAATAACACGACAAAAAAATTCGTGTATAGACGTACAAAACGTTCGCGTTTACACGTACCAAAAAGACACGTACAAACTTTGCGTGTTAATGCGTCCAGATTTCACGCGTTTCATATAATAGGTATTGTCCCCAATGGCGTTCCATACAGCAAAGTTCCTTGATTATTACGCCGGAATAAGAGTACATTCTTAGTACACGATGTAACTACAGAAGAGTCAAGTTTTAAATAGGAAAAAATGTCGTCATTATATATTGTCATTTTTGAGCGAGATGTTATTGGTCTAATCAGATTTAATGATCTATGCTAAGCTATGCTAAAAGTGCTACCGCCAGACCCGGAGATCGGCTGGATGGATTCAAAAACGGTCAAACTCAACTGTTTAACTCTAGGGGAGCTGGACAATAAGCCTATTTTCAAGTGGAGTGTTCCTTTAAAAAAAAAAAAAAGTGAAAATAAATGGTCTACATTGACAAATATCAACAGTTTAAGCAGGCAAGCCTTTAGATCAAAAGGTTTTTATAACATAAATATTTCAGCATAAAAATTAATATATCTGTATGGCTATTTTTGTTATTTAGAAAAAGGTAACATTAAAACATACACATTCCCTCGTTTGGGATGTGGATTCCAGACATTTGGACATTTGCTTAACTGAATATTTATTGTAGATTGGTGTTGGTGAGAAAGTGATTTTTTTTATTCATCTTATTATTTATTTATTTGTTTGTTTGTGTGTTTGGTATTTTCCAGATTTATATACATGTTATGAACCAGCAGGTGTCACTGTTGTAAATATTCCAAGACTGACTCTTTTTTTACAGACATACTGTACACATCCACTAGCTGTCAGGCTTTCACCAGGAGAGACAGGATTTACCTGATTACTGGTGAAGAGACTTTTATACAAAATATTAAATATTCACAATTACAGCAACTCTTTGTTCACTATTCAGACATTAAATACACCAAATTTACCAATTTAATGGTACATTTCATTCATTTACTGAGTAGGCTGTTTAATGATTGAATTTTGAGCAGCCTAATTCAGTCATGTTTTATAGGATACTTACGTAAACATTTCATTAGACCTATTCATTGAGTCATTGGGCTAATTTGGCCCTTAATAAAATGACACCTTCCACATTTAACAAGTTAAAATATTTTTGATAGCTTTCACTTGTATGTGAAACTTTATTTCGATATTTTTATTTTGTCAACTAGTTTCTATTAACGTGTAGTCATAATATAGCTTACAATTTCGCAATGCTTCTGAGTTAACAGTTCTTTCTGTAGCCAAGAAAATTGCCATTGATCGTTGTTAAATGCTGATAATATATTAACCTTTTAACTGTCACCATGTGTCCTATTCTGTGTCCTAAACTCACGAAACATTGGTGTCTCATTTTAGAGCAGTCAGTGCAATTTATAAAAGAAGTCAACCAAATCTGTATGTGGGTGTGTGTGTGTGTGTGTGTGTGTGTGTGCAAAAAGATGTAACCCCCTTTGTAATCATTAACATTTTTCAAAAGTAACTGTAATTTAATTACATTTTTTTTCTCAGTAACCGTAACTAAATCAAATTACATTTATTTTGTAATTAAATTACGTAATTCTGTTAAATGTAACAGTAAGTCACTCCCCGCTAAATATTCTTCACTCTATACAACGAAATCCTAATCTAATCATGACAAACTATATATCGTTGGAAAGACTCCTAAATAGATATTTTACCACTGTTATTTGCTACAAATTATGTAGGAACAGTAAAGGTTTAATTTATGACAAGAATGCACCTCAAAAATCTATATCATAACAGGAGTTCTGATCTTTGTCATAAAGAAAGTCTTTTATCGTTGCCTTTTTCCCTATCACGTTTTAGATATCATAACAAATTATATATCAACTGAAAGCGTAAAACCTCAAAATTCATCACGTGCAAGCTATTTTAAAATCAAACATTGCATTAACATGGAAATGGTACTTTCATATCATATTACAAAATGTATTCGTTCATGAATTATAATAACAATTTAAGTTTAAATTCACGTCTTAATGTTTAAAAGTGGAGGTGACAGTTAAAGGGTTAAATTAGAGTTTGGTTTAGTAAATTTAGTTTTCTAATGTTGATTTAAATTCATTCAGAACTAATTTAGTACTTGTTAAATATGATTTGTTGTCAGTGCCAGTGGTAATGCTGCTGCCATCTAGTGTTTGTTTGCGGAACGACGCTCAAAAACAGCAATGGTTTGAGTAAAATGCTTGTTTTCTCTACAAGTTCGTTTCAAACATCCTAGCTCAATATTCTCTTAAATTAAAGTAGTATCTGTTATTTTTTTTCCTGTAGCAGTTCTGAATATCAAAGACAAATCTAAATACTCCAACCCGGAGGTGGCAGTAATTGTTTTTGAACCGATACATTTTCGCATTCAACTCAGAGAGTGAGAGTAAGATGACGTCTGATTGGCTAATTTGTTGCTTAGTGGGCGGAGTTCGATGAACTGATAGGTGATTGACAGCAGCGCACAGCTTCCGAATCGACTAGTTATTGTGAACATAAACTTTGATCATTTTGCGTCAGAGTTATGGCTGCTGTTATTAAGCTTCTCTCGCTTTGGAGATTTGATCGACTGGTCCGGTAAGAGAGATCTTATTAGAGATGTAATGTGTAAAACTAAGCGTTTATTTTGAGCATTTTCGTACATTAGATGAACTACATTGTAATCTGCAGTATTTCTATTATTGTTCTGAACATAACTGTGTGCATCATGTTGTGCTGTGCAGTAGAAATACTTCTGTATTTTGTGTTTACCTTGAGTTTGCGTTGACCTTTACTCTACATCATGGTGCGAGACCTTCACCTCTCACACACTTCACACACAAGAGCGCACACACACACACACACACACACACACACACACACACACACACACACACACACACACACACACACACACACACACACACACACACGTTGTGTTTACATGTTTTATGGGGACAGTCCATAGGCGTAATGGTTTTTATACTGTACAAACCTATTTTCTATCGCCCTACACCTAAACCTAGCCCTCACAGGAGACTGTGCACACTTTTACTTTCTCAAAAAAGTCATTCTGCATGATTTATAAGCCTGTTTCCTCATGGGGACCTCACAAATGTCCCCACAAGGTCAAAATTTACTGGTATTACTATCCTTGGGGACATTTGGTCCCCATAACGTGATGAATACCAGGTGCACACACACACACACACACACACATGTTGTGTTTACATGTTTTATGGGGACATTCCATAGGCGTAATGGTTTTTATACTGTACAAACCCTATTTTCTACCCTACACCTAAACCTAGCCCTCACAGGAGACTGTGCACACTTTTACTTTCTCAAAAAAACTCATTCTGCATGATTTATAAGCCTGTTTCCTCATGGGGACCTCACAAATGTCCCCACAAGGTCAAAATTTACTGGTATTACTATCCTTGTGGGGACATTTGGTCCCCATAACGTGATAAATACCAGGTGCACACACACACACACACACACACACACACACTCACTTACTTATAATACGGTCTTATTCATAGTTTGACATAAAAGCACATACTGGGGCACTGAATTACAATGCTGACATTGTAATATATTTATGATTTGTGTCCAGATCGAGTAAGGCTGCATTCATACCGTGTGTTCAGCTGCACAGCACTGCTGCAGTTATGGGAGCATCAGCTGAAGAGTTCAACGCGGCCAAAGAAAAGCTAGGAACTCTGAAGAAGGATCCAGGGAATGAAGTCAAACTCAAGCTCTATGCACTCTTTAAACAGGTGAGAAATAATAAATAACTTATTGGTCTTAATTAATATTGTACTTGAACAAATAACCTGGCTACAGAAGTGAGAAATCATGGAAATGTACGCATCAATAATCTATTTTGGATTAATTTGTTCAGCATGTTCAGGTGTTTTACTATATGGTTGGATTTTTGTTTGTTTGTTTGCATTTCCTTAGACTACTGTTCAAAAGTGTGGGTCAGTAAGATGTTATTTAAAGAAATAAATGGTTTTATCAAGCAAGGATGCATTAATTTGCATAAATATTTTCAACATTGGTAATAATTTTCTTGAGCAGCAAATCAGCATGTTAGACTGATTTCTGAAGGATCATGTGATACTGAAGACTGGAGTAATGATGCTGAAAATTCAGCTTTGCATCACATGAAAAAATTAGATTTTAAAATATATTGCAATAGAACAGCTTTTTAAAATTGTAATAATATTTCACAATATTACCAATTTTACAGTATTTTTGATCAAATGAATGCACCCTTGGTGAGCAAAGGAGACTTCTTTCTATGTAGTTTATTGTCTGTTATCTTTATGGCTACAGTTGTTTGCTAAAATGTAATAAATTAAACTATTATTACAGATTTCTGTTGACTCCATCTACAAGACCAGCTTGTCCTCATCTCTTAATTATGATGTATTTCTGTTTTGTAAATGATCAGGCAACACAAGGACCCTGCAACACCCCCAAACCCGGGATGCTGGACTTTGTGAATAAAGCCAAATGGGACGCATGGAAGAGTCTGAGCTCCGTGTCACAGGTGAGAGGAAACACTGTACAGGAACATTCATCATGAATGTGATCAATAACATCATATTAGTTTTCACTTTAGAGAGAATGTAAACAAAACCCAGTTTTGGTTCAGTTTTTCCATGTATTACTACAGGTTTCTGTTCAAATTGAAATGTAAAATATTATTAAAATATAATTATCATAAGTATTTTGTTTTGATTTAAATGTGTTTTATTCATTATTTTATTTTATTTATTATATTATTTTATTATGTATTATTTCTATGTTATAATAGTATATACTATTAAAATGTATTCCTTTTTTTAGTTTAAGTATCATTATTAGTAATAATAATAATAAATATTATTTTATTGTAATTGTTATTACTAAATAAAAATGTTTAATATTCTTATTTCACTATAAAAATAAAAAAAAGAGTTTAAAAATAATAATAATGCAACTAGTAATTTTATTTTATAGTACAACTTTGAAATTACAATACTAATATTTACAGCGTATTTATTAATTTTATTTTCATTTTCAAATATTAAACCATAAAGCTTTTATTTTGGTGAAAAAACACTTTTTTGGTTTATTTTTTTTATTTTATTTCATTTTTTTTATTTTTTTTTACCTTTCTAAGTGATTTGGCTTACTCTTTTATATGGAGAAATATAAAACTAACTAACTCCTGGTTTGTTGTGCTTACATGTAGGGCACCAAAATTTGGCCAGAAATGTTGTGAATTATATGACAACATGACTATGAAATAACAACAAAAAAAAATAATAGTAATAATAATAAATATTCACTTTATAATAATTGTTATTACTAAAAAACATTACACAAAACAGTAATTAGTAATATATTGAAATAGTAAAGATTTCAATATTTCACTTAAAAAAAAAAACAATGCAACTAATAATTTTATTTTATAGTACAACTGTGAAATTACAATACTAATATTTACAGCTGTGTTCATTTTTTTAACTTTATTAAAAATAAAATATTCAAATATAATTATCATAAGTATTTTGTTTTAATTAGATTATAACTTACATGCACATAAATAATAAAAGACAATAAAAGGAGTGTTATTATTTATATGTTATAATAATATTTAATATTTATATTTCATTATTTTTATTATTATTTAGTAATAAAGTATTAGTAATGTATTAGTACTTTTGTTATGTGCTTTTTTTGGGCTTTATTTTCAGTTTTAGTTTTAATAATTTTAGTACTTCAAATTAATCTATTTCAGCTGTAATATTTGTAATTTTTTTTTTAGGTTTTTTAAGTTTAAGTTCATCTAATATTTATTATTCATCTTTAATTCATGTAATATATTTATTTTATTACAGCTTTATTTCAATTACTGAAAACAGGCTTGGATTTGACAATATCCACAGGGTTTCATTTAGGTCTCAGGAAAAAGCCTCAGGCTCTAACCTAATAGTCTTGCAGATCTCTAAATAAAGAAAGAGCATGTATGAAACTCTGTGTATGTGTCCAGCATACAGATGATGATTGTGTGTTTTATGTTGTAATGTGAGTGTATTAGGAAGAGGCCAGGCAGCAGTATGTGGATCTCATCACGTCTCTGGTGGGAGCAGAAGCTCCTGCAGTGGCAGCGCAGCTGACCGGGAGCACAAAGGGCTTCCAGACCCTGATGGTCAGCACAGAGGACAACATCACCACCATCCGATTCAACAGACCCGAGAAAAAGAACGCCATCACTGTGGAGGTGCGAAAAGATAAATCTGCTTTTTTTTTATTTTATTTTGAAGGCTCAAAACTAATACAGTTATGTAGGATGGCAAGACATTTTAGACAATATTTTTTGCATCTTCTAGATGTACAATGAGCTAATCGAAGCTTTGGATCTTGCTGGAAAAGACGATTCTGTCATTACAGTGATAACAGGTGAAGTACTATGCTTTACCTTTCAGTTTTTGCTGATATTCCTCTGTAAATCGGTGTGCTCACCCTTCTTTTAATGTCTCTGAAGGTAATGGAGATTATTACTGCAGTGGAAATGACCTGAACAACTTTACAAAAGTCCATGCAGGTGGAGTAGAGAAGCTGGCTAAAGAATCTGGGGAATTACTGAAGTAAAGTCTAGTTTTTCTTTATTTTAAACCAGTTTATAGTATTTTTGAGGTTGATTGGATGTTATGATGGACGTATGTGTGCTTGTGTTGTTTTAGGAGGTACGTAGAGGCGTACATTGACTTCCCCAAACCCCTGATTGCAGTTATAAACGGACCTGCGGTGGGTGTATCAGTCACCCTGTTGGGACTTTTTGATGTGGTTTATGCCACAGAGAGGGTGAGCTGCTTTCCCACAATATATCTTCTATCTGTCTATCTATCTATGTCTGTATTTGAGCTTTCTGTCCCATTTGTTTTTATCTGTAGGCGACGTTTCACACACCCTTCAGTCAGTTGGGTCAGAGTCCAGAGGGCTGCTCTTCATATATTTTCCCTAAAATTATGGGTGCAGCAAAGGTATGAACATCCACAAAAATTTGAGATCAGTCAGTTAACTATAAATAAATATCACAATAATTGTAGTTCAATTTTGAATCAACTGACAACACTAATATACAGCAGGTGACATGATATGGGGTAAAAATCTAATTGTGATTTTTCTGATTTAAAAAAATATATCTGAAATAAAGATAAATAAATAAAAATAAAAATAATTTCACTATTAAAGTATTTTTAAAAAATTAACTAATAATGCAACAAATAATTTAGTACAATATAATACAACTGTGAAATTACAATACTAATATTTACAGCTGTTTTCATTTTTTTTTTTTTTCATTAAAATGTAAAAATGTAATTGCAACATTTTTTTCTAAAAATAAAAAAAAAAAAAAAAAATCTGAAACAAACAAACTCCAGGTTTGCTGTGCAAACTTAGAGCAGCTAAATTTGGCCAGAAATATTGTGATTTATATAACAGCATGACAACAAAATAACAACAACAACAACAATAATAATAATAATAATAATAATAATAATAATAATAATAGTAGTAGTAAGATTTGATAATAATAATAATAATAATAACAATAACAATAAAAATAAGATAATATTCATTTTATTACAATTGGTGTTACTAAATAAAAATATTACACAATATAGCAAATATTCTTGTTTTAATATTTCACAAAAAAAATTTAAACTTGAAGTATTAAAAAAAAAAAAGTAATATTTTTTTATATAAAAACTGTGCTTATTTGTAAGGCAGCAAAATTTGGCCAGAAATGTTGTGGTTTATATTAAAACGTAACTATAAAAAAAAAAAATAATAATAATAATACATTTATTTTATTAAATATAAAATATTCTTATTTCAATATTTTACTGTTAAAATAAAAAAAATTAAGTTTTAAAAAATAAAAATAATTGATAGTACAGCTGTGAAATTTACAGCTGTGTTCATTTTTTTTTTTTTTCATTTTAAATATTAAACCATCAAGTTTTATTTTGGTAGAAAAACACAATTTGTTTGTTTGTTTGTTTATTTTTTAATTTCTAAATGATTTGGCTTACTATTTTAGTGAGTGAAAATAACCATATAAATATCTATATATATATATATATATATATATATATATCCGAAATATCCGTCATTTGTACATCGACTTAACAAAATAGTGTAAAATAGTTTAAAAAAACTCAGAGTTTGTGTTGCAATCAAATCATTGTTCTGTTTGGAAATACAGACCTGCCCTGCCTAGCTACAGGTCAACCAATGACACGAGATTGGGGTGGAGCAATCTGTTTGGCCAACCAATTGCAGATAGAGGAAAAGCATTTAGGGAAACCTGTTTAAAAACAGTCATTATTTTTTCCAATTTCTTTTGGTGGCACTAGTGGCACAGAAATAACACACTTCATGTCTGTTAATATGTTTTCTCAGATATGTTCTTTAGAGTCTGTTTATCCCCTCTGTTCAGGCTAGTGAGATGCTGCTGTTTAATAAGAAGGTGACGGCCGCACAGGCCTGTGAATTGGGTTTGGTGACCGAGGTCTTTCCAGACAGCTCCTTCCAGTCGGAGGTGTGGACCAGACTGAAGGCCTATGCCAAACTGCCCAGGAACGTAAGTGCTCAGGCTGCTTGAATTGTGATGTACTACTGTAAAAAAATATTCTCAGGTTGTTGCATGAAAACAAATTCCACTTCTTTTGACACGGTCGTCTTCTCGTACCCCTTCAGTCTCTGGCTCTGTCGAAGCAGCTGATCCGCGGGGTGGAGAAAGAGAAACTTCACGCCGTGAACAACGCAGAGGTGGAGAGACTGGTGGAGCGCTGGCTGTCAGACGAATGCATGCAGGCCATCATGAGCTTCTTCCAGGCCAAGTCTAAACTCTGAGAAGAGTCCAAGGAACATTCAGCTTCCTTCCAAAATTAACTTTAATTTGCACTGGTTGTTTCAGCAAAAGTATATCCTACAAACAAAAGACTCACCCAACTCATCTGAACAATGTGTTTTTCAAAATTGTATATGATTTGTAAAGCATTGGATGATGTATACACATAAGACATTTTATTTATTCGTTCTGTCATAACAGTTTAATTAGACGACCATGTAATATAGTATTTTAAAACAAAACGAGCCGTCTGTTCCATTAACTGTATCAGATGTGCACTTAGTAGGTCGTAACACTCAGTGCCTTACTAATGTAAATGCATTTAGGGCCAAAATTCAGTACTTAAACTGTATGTTCAGTATCAGATGTATCAAAACATTAAATAATTTGTATAGTCCTGTCTTGAATAAAATTTTAATACCCACTTATGTACAACTTGTAAGTGTCTTATTTTATATATTTAATATAATATGAAATATGTACCATGTTGCTTGAAATACCATGAAAATTCCTCTGTATGATCAACTGCATTAGTATGTTCAGTGTTGGTTAGTAAGTGATTACATGTAATCTGGGTTACACAATTAGATTCTAAAAATACTTACTTAGATTATATGACATTTTACAATACGTAATCAGACTACAATTACTTTATTTATTATATGCAGAGGCGTAGCAATGGGGCAGGCAAGGCAGGCAAATGCCTGGGGCCCCGCATTTTAAGGGGGCCCCCGATGACCATTTAAATAAACAGAAATTAAATTGCTATACCACGCAGCGACACCTCTCTATCCCCACTATGAGGCCCTCTCTTTCATTACACTGATTACGCTTTTTGTGCCTCGGCCGCCTTTTTCAAACAGGTGCAGCGCATCCTCGCGATGCTGTAGATTAAAAAAATGCATGATCTGGAGTGGAGCAGAACGCGGGACACAAGCATTTTTAATCCATTCCTATGGAAGCTGAGTTTGCACAATTTAGGAGTGAACTGAAAAGATTTATAGACATGCATAAACACGCACGTTAAACATAACGACGTGGACAAATCTGACAGGCAGCCTGAAGTGAAAAAAAGAGGAATAAAAGAGGAAACAGGACAACTGTAAGCATATACTGTTTCTGCCCACACTCTATTCCACTAGCCAAATATAACACATTTTATTCGTCATTGTTTCCATGAGCAAATAATAATGGGCTAGGTTGTCATGCAACAATTGTGCCTTAAATATTTTAACATTCCCATTTTTACAGCCTTTTGTGATTGATAATAACTGATTAAAAATGAAAAAAAAAATATATATATATTCTCTCTTCGATATTGTGTTTGAATTCATTAGGCTCCACAAAAGATATAGTTTGTGTTTCGCGAAGAGAATCGCACAGACTGCCAATACACTGTTAAACAAAACATTCTTTTCATGAGCTTCGCCGCAACTCATTCACATGCTGATATAAAAAAGTTCAATAAGTACCTATTTAGCATGTAATTCAAATAACTATTATGCTAAATAATAAAATAAAAAACGAAAATTCACTGACCAATATCAGCTTGAAAATGCTAACAAGGATGGATCTGCAATTTCTTTAAAATCGAAAGGTACTCTCTGTGTTATTTCATCAGTCAGTCATGGAAGTCCAGTGGTTGATGGGCTTCTGGCAACAATAATTCCAGAAAAGAAGACAATTCTATAGATTTGATTGCACAGGTTTTGTGCATTATATGCTATTAGATGTGTTTTGTCCACATTTCATATGTTGTATAATTATATCACTAAACAACAAAGATGCATTAACCAAAAAAAAAAAAAGTCTTTTAGAAGGGCCTCACTGATTAATTTTACCTGGGGCCCCCACTTTATGTAGGTACGCCTCTGATTATATGATAACATATTATTCACAATACATTATTCCTAATTATTGATTATCCCTAATGCTACTTTTTCATTAAACTCACAAACCCCCAGCATTTTCTACACAAGTTTATTTTTGTGATCAATTGTAATTTATTCTGTAATTTATTTCATTATTACTCCAGTCTTCAGTGTCACATGATCCTTGAGAAATCATTCTAATATGCTGATTTGCTGCTCAAGAAACATTTCTGATTATTATCAGTTGTGTTGCTTCATATTTTTGTGGAAATTGTTTTTTTTTATTGAAATATTTATTTGAAATAGAAAATTGTAACATTATAATTGTCTTTACTGTCACGTTTAATTAATTTATTGCACCCTTGCTAAACAAAATAAGTTTCTTAAAAAAAAAAAATACTGACTGTATTTCTGTTTATGTAAGATAAATATTGCATGCAGTAACAATTTTATTTAACAGCAATTAAATTGCTTAATAATGTCAAGTCATAAATTTATTGCCTATTGTATTTTTTATTTATAGATAAAATATATATTTTTATTTTTTTCTCTTTCTTCTTTTGTTTTAGTAAATTATTTCTACTGAATTAACGTGAGGGAAGAAATCATGGCCACAAATTAAGAAGTTGTCCAAATGCTCTCAATTTATAGCTATGACCAACATATACAACATATATAATTTAATTTCAGTTTATCCATGTGAGAAAAATACACAGACAATCATTCAAACCTAGAGTTAATAACTGAAAGCAAAGTATTAATAGCTGAAATCAAAGCTCAGAAACTTAAGTTCAGAAGGAGTCTTCAGAAGTGTTGAACTCACGGTCTGAGAAGAGTAGATGGTCTTCAGAGAAGCTCCAGGCAGATGTCGGAGTATGTTATTTACAATTGTTCCTCATTTCATAAGGTTTACTTTTGAGGCCTAAAATACAACACTTTATTGTGCAAAAATAACATCATAAAGTTCCCAACTGCCGTTTTAACTTACATAATTCTTAAGAGGTTTTATGTTTCAGTCAGTAAATTATAGTTCAAGGTTATGAAAGCCTTCATGAACATTAATACTCTTCTGATTGAAATCAATAGGGAAGATGAAAATTCATGCTGATGAAATATCATAGCTCAGATAAAATGTTTATGACGACGTCTCCTTAGAGTAGTGATAATATAAAAATAGAGTTATAAACTAATAACTAGAAGAATCCTAGAATCCATACTAGTATCCATCCATACAGAATCAATACTTAAACTAAATGTAGTCAGACAGAGCCTAAAAATATGAGTGTAAAATAGAGCAGTTAAGATTACTTTGGGTGCAGTTTGACTAGATTGAAAAGAAAATGTCTCAATAATGTCATAAATTGGTAATAGTCGACCAGCAATGATTCATATGTCAAACCTGAAATACCACAAATAAAAAGACAGATACATCTGAGAGAATTTCAGTTGAATATATCAAATCATTTTGATGGATTACTGACTGAACTGATCACATCTGAGGCATTAAACTAGTTTTCAGAATTCAGGGTGTGTGAGATGCTGTTCTTAGAAAATTATAATAATTATAACATTATTACAGGGTGACGTTACACATATTTTGTCCTGTTGAGTCTCGTGAAGTGTCTCTGAGGGCAGTGTTAGAAAATACAGGGAAATGAAACTTGTGTTTGGCCCAAATGACAAGTTGCCATGTTTTTTCAATTTAACTATAATTTCACAAGAAGTTTGAAAAAACCATCTGATTCCAAAGGAACCTAAAACATCATTGTGAGAAATGACATTGTTCAGAGGCTGCATCACAAAAACAGGCTTAAAAAATAGGTAAATAGCAGTAACCTAATCAGTAGAAAAATAAATACATAAAATAAAATAAAAATGATGCAGGAATCAGCCATGTGTAAATTAAAAACTTTAAAACCCCATTTCCACCTAATCAATATTTTGTGAAGGTTGCAATACTGATTTTCACCAAAAGTCAATTTACCCATTAACTCATCATCTCTCTGCTTCAGACAAACTGATCATTTTAAAGAACTCTACCCTTTTTTGGCTGAAATAAACTGTATGGAGAGAAAATAAAGTAAATCTGTGTGTGTGTGTGTGTGTGTGTGTGTGTGTATCTGTTATTTATCACATTATGGTGACCGAATGTCCCCACAAGGATAGTAATACCAGTACATTTTGACCTTGTGGGGACATTTTTTAGTTCCCCATGAGGCGTATAACAGGCTTATAAATCATGCAGAATGAGTTTTTTTGAGAAAGTAAAAGTGTGCACAGTCTCCTCTGAGGGCTAGGGTTAGGTGTAGGGCGATAGAAAATATGGTGTGTACAGCATAAAAACCATTACGCCCCATAAAACATGGAAACACAACGTGTGTGTGTGTGTGTGTAGGCCTACATTTTATGAACCAGCAGATGGCACTGTTGTAAATATTCCAAGACACACTTTTCCACATCATATACTGTACATATTCACAAAGACACACTGTACACATCCACTAGCTGTCAAGAGAGACGTGATTCACCTGATTACTGGTCAAGAGACTGAACTCCTTTTATACATATTATTAAATATTTACAGTTAACAGCAACTGTTTGTTCACTATTCAGAAATTCAATACACCAAATTTACAACTTTAATGAATACATTTCATTCATTTACTGTGTCATGGCCATGTTTAATAGTCTACTTATGTAAACATTTCATTAGACCTATTCACTGAATCACTGGGCTAATGTGGCCGTTAATAAAATTACACTTTTAACACTTAAATTAATTTTTAATTTTCTTTGATAGCTTTCTCTAGTATGTGAGATTTTATTTCGATATTGATTTTGATCAACCTTTTGTCAACTAGTTTCTGTTAACGTGCGGTCATAAAATACCAGACTTACAATTTTGCAATGCTGCTGAGTTAACAGTTCTTTCTGTAGCGAGGAAAATTGCCATTGATCGTTGTTAAATGTTAATAATATATTAAATGTAAGTTCACTTTAGTAAATTTAGTTCTCTAATGTTAATTTAAATTCGTTCAGAACTAATTTACCGGTTAAATATTTGTTGTCAGTGCCAGTGGTAATGCTGTTGCCATCTAGTGTTTGTTTGAAGGACGGCGCTCAAAATTGACAATGGTTTGAGTGAAATGCTTGTTTTCTCTACAAGTTTGTTTCAAAACACCCTAGCTCAAATTAGAATAATATATATATGAATTATTTCATCCAAGCTAAAATTCAATCTGTAGCAGTTCTGCATATGAAAGACAAACCCAAGTCGATTGTTTTTGAACCGATATATGTCCGCCTTCAACTCGGGGAGTGAGTAAGATGACGTCTGATTGGCTAATGTATCGTTTAGTGGGCGGAGTTAGATGAACTGACAGGTGATTGACAGCTCAGCTTCCGAATCGACTGTCTTTTTTTGTTTGTTTGTTTTTTTCCCCGAATTGACTGGTAATGTGAATACAACTTTGATCAGTTTGCGTCAGCGTTATTAAGGCTGCTGTTATTGGACTTTTCTCTCTGTGGAGATTTGATCGTTTGGACCGGTAAGCGAAATTTTATTAGATATATGATGTGTGAAACTTAATTTTAAGCAGTTTCGTAGATGCACTAGATTAAAATTTGCAATATTTCCTTTATTGTTCTGAACATAATTGTGTAACGTTACATCTCGTTGTGCTTTGCAATAGAAATGCCTTGTGTTTACCTTTGACATTTACCCTACATCATGGTGCGAGATCGTCACCTCTCACACACTTCACACACAAGAGCGCACACACACACACACACACACACACTTATAATACGGTCTTACTCATAGTTTCCCATAAAAGCACATACTGGGACACTGAATTGTAGTGCTGACATTGTAATGTATTTAGGATTTGTGTCCAGATCGAGTAAGGCTGCATTCATACCGTGTGTTCAGCTGCACAGCACTGCTGCAGTTATGGGAGCATCAGCTGAAGAGTTCAACGCGGCCAAAGAAAAGCTAGGAACTCTGAAGAAGGATCCAGGGAATGAAGTCAAACTCAAGCTCTATGCACTCTTTAAACAGGTGAGAAATGAGCAGTAACTTATTGTATATAATATAATACTCTCACTCTTCCGTACTGGGATAAAAACCTCAAGTGAGAATTTCTTTTGGATTAATTTGTTCATAATGTTTAAATGTTTTACTATATGGCTGGATTAATTTTTGTTTGTGTTTCCTTAGACTACTCGTCAAAAGTTTAGGTCAGTAAGATGTTATTTAAAGAAATAAATGGTTTTATCAAGCAAGGATGCATTAAATTGATAAAACATTTTCAACAATGGTAATAACAATAAGTTTCTTAAGCAGCAAATCAGCATGTTAGACTGATTTCTGAAGGATCATGTGATACCGAAGGCTGGAGTAATGATGATGATAATTCAGCTTTGTGTCACAGAAATAAATTAGAAAACAGCTTTTTAAAATTGTAATAATATTTCACAATATTACCAATTATACAGTATTTTTGATCAAATGAATGCACTTTTGGTGAGCAGAAGAGACTTCTTTCAATGTTTATTGTCTTTTATCTTTATGGCTACAGTTGTTTGCTGTGGCCATAAATTTAATGATCCATACTATTATTACAGATTTCTGTTGACTCCATCTACAAGTTCAGATTGTCCTCATTTCTCAGTTCTGATGCATTCCTGTTTTGTAAATGATCAGGCCACACAAGGACCCTGCAACACCCCCAAACCCGGCATGCTGGACTTTGTGAATAAAGCCAAATGGGACGCATGGAAGAGTCTGAGCTCCGTGTCACAAGTGAGAGGAAACACTGTACAGGAACATTCATTATGAGTGTGATCACATACGACATACTTGTTTTTCACTAAAGACTGAATATAAAGAGAGTTTTTCATGTATTACTACAGGTTTCTGTTCAAATTTGTAATTAAATACAAAAACAAGCTCTCGTACGAAAACTCAAAATAAGCGCAGTAGAGGAAGACAATAACACACATAAGGTTAGTTATAGGAAATGCATATGGACATCATTTTATCAATATTCCTAAAACCTCCTCAGGTATTTTCATGATAATAAAGTATATTATTAATAATTATTATTATTATTAATAATTATTAATAATAATTTCGCACGAGAGCGACCTCTAGCTTTCGGGTGCAACAGTATTTTACCTATTTCACCCACAAGCTGTTCATAAATCATGTACAATATAATGTCTGTTAATCGTGACAGCCTTATTTGGGCCGGTCTGAAGTATCTGTTATTAATAATATAGGAGTCTAATAATAATAAGAAGAAAGCGATCAATAATACATACCTGAGATGACGTAACGAGAGGGACGCGCCTTTGTCCCTTGTACACACCCCAACCTCTTGACCCCTCCCCCACGTCAAATCAGGGACACAAAGCGAGGCGCATAGAAAAATGAAGCGCAAAGGAAAGCTTGCGCCGCAAAGGCACGGATGACTGAAACGCGGATTTAAAGGAGCGGCGCAAAGGGAAATATGTGTTGCAAAGTCAATGCTGCTGAAGTTTTACTTTGCTAAACTTTATTTTTCTCTCAGGGGTTAACTTTTCTTTTGCAATTATTTTTTTACTTGCAAAAAAGCAATTTTTTTTTTTCTCAATGCTCTATTTTTATTTGCAAAACATATTTTTTGTTTGCAAAACATTGTTTTATTTTGCAGATATATATGGCCCTATTTTGACTCCATAATTTTGTACTTCAACCTAAACTGTATTTCAGCTGTAATGTTTTTAATTTGTAATTTTTTTTTTTTTTTTTGTTCAAGTTCATCTAATATTTTATACATCTAATATTCATATTATTCATCTTTAATATATGTAATATTTTTATTTATTTTCATTTCAATTACTGAAAACAGGCTTGGATTTGACAATATCCACAGGGCTTTATTTAGGTCTCAGAAAAAGGCCTCTGGCTTTAAACCTAATAGTTGCAGACCACTGTGTATGTGTCCAGCATACAGATGATGATTGTGTGTTTTATGTTGTAATGTGAGTGTATTAGGAAGAGGCCAGGCAGCAGTATGTGGATCTCATCACATCTCTGGTGGGAGCAGAAGCTCCTGCAGTGGCAGCGCAGCTGACCGGGAGCACAAAGGGCTTCCAGACCCTGATGGTCAGCACAGAGGACAACATCACCACCATCCGATTCAACAGACCCGAGAAAAAGAACGCCATCACTGTGGAGGTGCAAAAAGTTGCTTTGGATAAAATTGCTTTTTAATTTTATTTAGAAGGCTCAAAGCTAATACAGTTATGCAGGTTAGCAACACTGGCTAAACATTTTAGACAATATTTTTTTGCATCTTCTAGATGTACAATGAGCTAATCGAAGCTTTGGATCTTGCTGGAAAAGACGATTCTGTCATTACAGTGATAACAGGTGAAGTACTATGCTTTACCTTTCAGTTTTTGCTGATATTCCTCTGTAAATCGGTGTGCTCACCCTTCTTTTAATGTCTCTGAAGGTAATGGAGATTATTACTGCAGTGGAAATGACCTGAACAACTTTACAAAAGTCCATGCGGGTGGAGTAGAGAAGCTGGCTAAAGAATCTGTGGAATTACTGAAGTAAAGTCTAGTTTTGCTTTATTTTAAACCAGTTTATAGTATTTTTGAGGTTGATTGGATGTTATGATGGACGTATGTGTGCTTGTGTTGTTTTAGGAGGTACGTAGAGGCGTACATTGACTTCCCCAAACCCCTGATTGCAGTTATAAATGGACCTGCGGTGGGTGTATCAGTCACCCTGTTGGGACTTTTTGATGTGGTTTATGCCACAGAGAGGGTGAGCTGCTTTCCCACAATATATCAGTGATCAATGATGTGTGAGTCTGTGTAATTGCATCTACATATATATAAATATAAATATATATATATATATATATATCTATATATGTCTGTATTTTGACTTTCTGTCCCATTTGTTTTTATCTGTAGGCGACGTTTCACACACCCTTCAGTCAGTTGGGTCAGAGTCCAGAGGGCTGCTCTTCATATATTTTCCCTAAAATTATGGGTGCAGCAAAGGTATGAAGAGATCAATCAGTTAACTACAAAAAAAAAGGTAATTGTAGTTCAATTTTGAATCAACTGACAACACTAATATACAGCAGGTGACATGATATGGGCTAAAAATCCAATTGTGATTTTTCTGATTTAAAAATTATGATTGAAATAAAAAAATAAAAAAATAAATAAAAATTGAGGTTGGCAGCAGAATTTGGTCAGACATTTGTGATTTATATAACAACATGACTATAAAATAATATTAATAATATTTCACTGTTAAAAAAATTAATTATTAAAAAAAATGTAAATAATAATGCAACTAATTTTGTTTTATAGTACAACTGTGAAATTACAATACTAATATTTACAGCTGTTTTCTTTTTTTTCCATTTTTAAATATTAAACCATCAAGCTTTTTTATTTTGTTGGAAAACCACTATTTTTGTTTATTTTTATTTTATTTATTTATTTTTTTGTTTTTCTGTGTTTCTGTTATTTCTGTGATTTGGCTTACTATTTTATATGGGGTAAAAATGTCTTTTTTTTTTCTGATAAATCTGAAACAAACTAACTAACTAACTCCAGGTTTGCTGTGCAAATTTAGGGCAGCTAAATATTGTGATTCATATAACAACATGACAATAAAAATAACAACAACAATGACAACCGTAATAATAATAGTAGTAGTAAGATTTAATAATAATAATAATAAGATAATATTTGTTTTATTATAATTATTACTAAATAAAAATATTACTCAATATAGCAAATATTACTTTTTTAATATTTCACAAAAACTAAAACATGAAGTATTTAAAAAAATAATTTAAAAGTAATATATATATACATTTTTTTTTTTTCCCTGATAAAAGAAAAAGTCATAAATAAATAAATAAATAAATACCTACCCCACGTTTGCTGTGCTTATTTGTAGGGCAGCAAAATTTGGTCAGAAATGTTGTGATTTATATAACAACATGACTATAAAATAATAATAATTGTAATAATAATAATAATAAATATTCATTTTATTAAAATTGTTATTACTAAGTAAAAATATTACACAAAATAGTAAATCTTTTCAGTATTAAAATAAAAAAATGAAATGAAAAATAAAAATAATTCTACAACTAAAAAAACTATTTTATAGTACAGCTGTGACATTCACAGCTGTGTTCATTTTTTAATTTTCAAATATTAATTCATCAAGCTTTTATTTTGGTGGAAAACCAAAATAACCCATTTTTTTTTTTTTTTTTACATTTCTAAATTATTTGGCTTACTATTTTAGCCAGGTGGGCGATTGAGTGAAAATAACCATTATAAATAATATGCATAGGTTACTCTAAGAAAATCATTTGTGCGTCGACTTAAAATAGTGTCAAATAGTATAAAAACACTGAGAATTTGCGGTTTTCTCAGATATGTTCTTTAGAGTCTGTTTATCCCCTCTGTTCAGGCTAGTGAGATGCTGCTGTTTAATAAGAAGGTGACGGCCGCACAGGCCTGTGAATTGGGTTTGGTGACCGAGGTCTTTCCAGACAGCTCCTTCCAGTCGGAGGTGTGGACCAGACTGAAGGCCTATGCCAAACTGCCCAGGAACGTAAGTGCTCAGGCTGCTTGAATTGTGATGTACTACTGTAAAAAACTATTCTCAGGTTATTGCATGAAAACAAATTCCACTTCTTTTCACGTTTGCGCTCACGGTCGTCTTCTCCCCTTCAGTCTCTGGCTCTGTCGAAGCAGCTGATGCGCGGGGTGGAGAAAGAGAAACTTTATGCCGTGAACAACGCAGAGGTGGAGAGACTGGCGGAGCGCTGGCTGTCAGACGAATGCATGCAGGCCATCATGAGCTTCTTCCAGGCCAAGTCTAAACTCTGAGAAGAGTCCAAGGAACATTCAGCTTCCTTCCAAAATTAACTTTAATTTGCACTGGTTGTTTCAGCAAAAGTATATCCTACAAACAAAAGTAAGACTCACCCAACTCATCTGAACAATGTGTTTTTCAAAATTGTATATGATTTGTAAAGCATTGGATGATGTATACATATAAGACATTTTATTTATTCGTTCTGTCATAACAGTTTAATTAGACGACCATGTAATATAGTATTTTAAAACAAAACGAACCGTCTGTTCCATTAACTGTATCAGATGTGCACTTAGTAGGTCGTAACACTCAGTGCCTTATTAATGTAAATCCATTTAGGGCCAAAATTCAGTACTTAAACTGTATGTTCAGTATCAGATGTATCAAAGCATTAAATAATTTGTATGGTCCTGTCCTGAATAAAAATTTAATAACCACTTATGTACAACTTGTAAGTGTCTTATTTTATATTTTTAATATAATATGAAATGCGTATCTTGTTCCAAATTCCTCTATATGATGAGCTGCATTAGTATGTTCAGTGTTGGTTAGTAAGTGATTACATGTAATGTGGATTATACAATCAGATTACAAAAATGCTTTGTAGATCATATTACATTTACAATACGTAAGTAATCAGACTACAATTACTTTTTTAATTTATTATATGATAATATATTATTGATAATACATTATTCATAATTATTGATTATCCCTAATGCTACTTTTTCATTAAACTCACAAACCCCCAGCATTTTCTACACAAGTCCCAGTTTACTTGACATATAATGTTTAATGCACTTCATGTTGTTAATAACAATGAAAAGAACATATTTTGTGTCTCTCTATATTTTTATATTAATATACCAGTCAAATATTTTTGAACAGTAAGATTTTTAATATATTTAAAGAAGTCGCTTCTGCTCACCAATCCTGCATTTATTTGATCCAAAATACAGCAAAATCAGTAAAATTGTGAAATATTTTTATTATTTAAAATAACTGCTTTATATTTTAATATATTTTAAAATGTAATTTATTTCTGTGATCAAAGATACATTTTCAGCATCATTACTCCAGTCTGCAGTGTTGGGTTATCCTTCAGAAATCATTCTAATATGCTGATTTACTGTTCAATAAACATTTATTATTATTATTATTATTATTGTTGTTGTTATTTATTTAGTTAATTTCAGTAATTTTTTTTCAGGGTTCTTGATGAATAGAAAGATCATTATTTATCTGAAATAAAAAGCTTGGAGTCAGTATACATACATATATATATATATATATATATATATATACACACACTTTTATTTAGCAAGGATGCTTTAAATTGATCAAAAGTGATGATAAAGACATTTAGGTTACATTCAGACATTCTGTTTTTTCTGAAATACAATGTCTGAATGTAACATTATAAATGACTTTATCGTCACTTTTGATCAATTTAAAGCATCCTTGCTAAATAAAAAAAATAAAAATAAAACAATAAAACAAAAATGCTGTTCTGAACTTTCTATTCATTAAAGAAACACGAAAAAAATTCTACTCTGCTGTTTTTAATAACAATAACAACAACAACAACAATAATAATAATAATAAATGTTTTTAAGCAGCAAATCAGAATATTAGAATGATTTCTGAACAATTGTTGACTGGGCGTAATGATGCTAAATTTCAGCTTTGTAATCACAAGAAATAAATTACATTTTAAAATATATTAAAATAATAATAAAACAGAAAACAGTTAGTTTAAATAGTAAAAGTGTTTTAGAATTGTACTGTTTTGCTGTACTTTGAGCAGAAGAGACTTTAAAAATATTAAAAATCTTACTGTTCAAAAACTTTTGACTGGTAGTGTAGTATCCTACTTAATGTGATAAAAAAAGTAATCTACGTTACCTAAAATGTGTAATGTAATGGATTACGTTTGACGGATCAGTAACGCACTATAATTTGCAAGTAATCTATCCAGCACTTTTAGTATTACTATCTGAAATCACTCATGTTACTCAAACTGGCGGTCATTACAAAGTAAATCCAGCAGATGGCAGAGCACACCTGTGAAAAGTTAGTGATCTTCTTTAAGTAATATGCAGCTTGTAGTGTGTTTTGGGAGATATTCCATTAAAATTGAATAGTTTAACAAGCCACCAATAGAAGGCGACCAATTACCAGTAGAGACCCACAGGGACCATCAGAGTTTCAATTAAAACCAGCACAATTCCCATTATAACCAGTACAACCATTACAAATTCTGTGATGGCTTCTACTGTTTTTTTTTTTAGCAGGGTGATGTTAATGTATTCATGTAAACCTATCGCTGTTTAACAACTATTTTAAACGTGTACGTCACACACAATGCTTTACACGCTGAAATAATCGTATTTCTATATCTGTGAGGTCTAACAGGTATTCCCGCACACGCTTTGCATCTCGCACTTCGTTTGCCTAACCTCTTTGTGACCGATAGCGAAAACCCTTTTCTAGTTTTGTTAGGGAAAGTGATGTCGCGTCTGAAAGGTTAGGAACTCTTTATCATCCGTGGGCAAAACTTCTGTCTGGACTTGGTGGGTATTGATTTGTCTATGTTAGGGTTCACTGACTCACACTGTACCGTATGTTGTCGGGGATTATGAATGGCAGGAACACATAATTCCACCGTCTGCGTCTGTACAGAGCGGCGGGAGAACGGAGCAAACCCGTGGATTATTATTGAGTCAATCGCGCTAGCTGAGTATTTTGGTCATATTCAAATTAGCAGACGTGAAATGCTGTGAAAATAGATACCACATGCGGATTACGTAACATGTTGATGCTATGGAAAAAGCAATTTGCATTGTGCTGGACTGCACAGTGAATGTCTTCAGCATGCAAAACTGGCATTAAAGTGGCCAAAACTTGAATAAAAGTTTATTTCGAAACTTCCTCGTAAGCTTTATAACACCAAATGATTTCTTAGTGACCACAATACTACACAAAGGCTCTCCATCTCTATATGCAATAACAGAATTTTAAGTAAATCCAATTTTACATGATGTTTGGACATAAATGTGTGTTTGCAGTGTGAACACAACCACCTTACAATGATAAGAATCCACCCGCTCCTTATTGTTTATCCTCATTAAACCAAATCTCTAATCTCTAAGCAATATGTGACATCACATTGTTTAGGCCCCGCCCACAGCCGCTGACTGACAGTCTTCCATTACCATAGTTCCCGCCCTTAGCGAATTGTCTTCCATTTTCTCCGCGCTCGAGCAACTGTAACAATGTCTCGTAAGACTGAAGACTGAGTCTTCATTTTCTCCCAACATCTGAGCCACTGAGGATGCAGTGGATTACTTATATTTTTCAAGGTAATGCGCCTTAAAATCTACCTAAATACGTTTGTCCGCCCGAAGCCTTTCACTCTAGACTGCTTTGTGAATGTCATGTCGTTATAGTGCTTGGCTAACATTTTAGCCATATTTGTTTAAGTACGTTATCTAAGTATTTTAATTAATCAGCGCCACTAGTTCAGAAACGTCCTTCCTGCGCTATCAAGTTGGTCACGCAGCTCGGTCCATTCTTCTGAAAATGGGGGAACATCGGGTTGCCGTGAGCGCAGTTGCGATATATGTCGACACACTAACCACGACGCTATTGGCGCCGACAAATAGCTTTTTTTTTTTTTAGACACACCCCAAAAATGCCAATTCCAGATGTTATAATAAATGATCTGTGGGGTATTTTGAGCTGAAACTTCACAGACACATTTGGGGACACCCAGGATCCAATATTAGATCTTGTAAAAAGGGACGTAATAGGAGCCCTTTAATATTATGAGTACTGTAATATTATTTTAATGGTGATATCCAAGACTTGGGTCTAAAGCACTGACTGGATGCATTTACTTATACAAAAATGTAATATATAGCTTATTGCCTTAGCTATATCAAGAGTTATGTTGCCATATATGTTACCTATAAGTCAATATAATTTCAACATGCAGTCTACATTCCCAGGGTATATAAAGATATCAATTACATATAATATATACTGTTTAAAATCCCAATATTAAAATATTAATAATATCTATATGATGCTGTTATATAGCAACCACATCATTTTCTTTATGTATGCAACTTTATTAAAAGTTTATATATTTAAAAACAAATCAGTATGTTTATATGCAAATATTTACATGCATATGATGATAGTATCAACATTTCTGGTTAAAGAGACAGTTGGCTCAAAAATGCAAAATCATTTATTTGTATAAAATATAGACATATAAAAAGGCCAAAAACTTAAACAAACTTAAACACTACTAGTCAAAAGTCCCTTCTGCTCACCAAGCCTGCATTAGTTTGATCCAAAATACAGCAAAAGCAGTAATATTGTGAAATATGTTGTACTATTTACAATAACAGCTTTCTATTTGAATATATTTTTGAAAATAATGTATTCCTGTGATCAAACCTAAATTTTCAGCATCATTACTCCAATCTTCAGTGAGGATCATGTGACTGGAGTAATGATGCTAAAATTCAGCTTTGAAATCACAGGAATAAATTACATTTTCAAATATATTCAAATAGAAAACTGTTATTTTACTGTTTTTGCTGTCCTTTGGACCAAATAAATGCAGGCTTGGTGAGCAGAAGAGACTTCTTTAAAAAAAACATTAAAAATCTTACAGTTCAAAAACTTTTGACTGGTAGTGAAGTATCCTATTTCCTATGTCTATATTTTATATAAGTAAATATATTGATCATCATATGCATATATATATGCATAATCTATATATATATATATATATATATATATATATATAATCTATGCATATTTGTGTGAGAATGTCTTGTCCCCCAGTACTGCAACATCTTACTAGCGATGTCAAATATAAAGTTGCTTTTGCTCTTGTAATTCTTTTAGGCAATTGTATGGAATATGCTTTCTACCATATAAGGAAGATCTTCTTTTCCAACCCATCTGAAGCTCAGCAAAATTCTAGGAATCTGACAGCAGGTCTGTGTTCAACTGTGGTTCTCACGGGGGTGCGGGTTTGAATCCGGCAAGCATCACATTCCTGTCACTCTATTTCATAAAAAGGCCATAAATGCCCATAAATACAGTAAAAAAGATCCTGGCAGCAGGTACTGTGTTCTCAGCTGAAACCGTGGCCTTCTGCTCGTAAAACACCAGAGGAAATGGAGCGAGGTCCGCACCTCTTTCCTCTTACTGTTTGACAGATAGCAGATAAAAATGCCGCCGCACAGCTGATGAACGAGCGTACCTGCTTACGTCTGGAATCACCCACAGGAAAAGGCCTACAGTTACCCTAATGCGTAAAAATGAGACCCTGTGGAAACTCGAGCAAAACGAGAGATGATTTCCTCCAGGCTGAGGGAAAAACTCTCCAGAGTCGAGGTCTAACCTCACAGCTGAGGACAAAGAAAAGCTACGCTGAGCTCTGGATTTCACTCCGTGCCCCAGTTTTGCTAAGACAGCCCAATATGAAAACCCACGAGGCATCTCTGTCCAAATTTTAAGCAGCATGGCTTCTCTTAAAGAGCGCATGTTTCGAGTTATTCACTAATATGCCTCCTCTGAAGACTACTTATGTCACCTGTGACAGAATCCATAATTCACTTTCCAGCTAAACGGATACGTTAGGTATCTTTCGGGTTGTCCTACAGAGACAGTAACAACGGACCTTTCCAAGTCACATAAAGCTGCAGGTTGTGATTTAAAGGCCATCCTCCTCCAAACCCAGACTGGGTTTCACTGGTCTGTGAGCTTTCTGTCTTTTTCACAGTCGCATTCTCACATCCATTGTCAGGATGTTCACTCCGCACGCTACTGCAAATATCAACTCCAGGGGCAAGAATAGGATACACCTTGTACAAACACAGGAATCCCACCAGGTGCTGGGAGTGTGGAAAGGCAAAACATCCATCACAGAGCTCCGCTATTGGCAGGATTGAGCACTGGCACACGGCTCAGGCCAGTGTTTGTCTAGCTGGGGTTGAGATCTTCAACACACTGGAGGAAACTATCAACATTTACTCATTATGTCATTCCAAACTCGTATGACTTCCCTTCTTCTGTCGCACAAGAAAGAAATTTTGAAAAATGTTTGCCCAGTTCTTCAAAAAGTAAAACCATACCATAAAACCATACTCGCAAAGTCGTTGTCGTATTCTAAAGAAGTGAATAAAGAAGAATCATGTGCTAAATCAGTGGCTTTCAACCTTTTTTTACTAGAAGTCACCCAATTTGAAACCCCTCATATTAATAGTTTTCAGTCATGTGACTGGCGTGCAGAACTGAAGGGCAAAACATTCACAAAACTGCAGCACAGGCCTGTCAATTTTCCATCCGTTTCAAGCCAGGAATATTTAGACATCCTCTCAAAAGAAGAAAAACAAAAATATGTGGACAAACTGCAAGTTTGTCTGCCACAGTATTTCAAAACAGTGGGACATTTTAAGACAAAGTCACGAAATGGAGAATCAAAATGTTCTTGGTATTTACACATGGGAAAAAAAACATACTGCGAGTTTCAGAACACAAAACTGACTCCGAATTTTAGAATTACTCTTTGAAATCAGCAGAATCGTCATCATATGTAATATGTGTAATTATGTCATATGTGTTCTAAACAACTCATTAATCTAGCGACTAAACAGTCTGTTCCTGTTAGAAGTGTGAAAACCATCTGTTATAGATATTGTGATTATTTTACAGTACATACAGAAAGCGATCAAAGATTGTTCTCTTTACAATCGCTTTTCATGATTAGTTCATCTTGGCAGCTGTCGCAGTGAAAACGCAGTAAAAGTTTTCGAGAGATCCACATGCAGTGCTCATTTCATATGCAAATACATTGGCCAATCAAAGCAGTGGGCGTTTACATTACACCCTTCCAATAGAATATTCAAATCAGAATAAAACTAAAATATCAAAAGAATAAAAAATATTTTTACAAAACAATATCGATTCTATAATTCCAAAAAAGTCTAGCCTGTTTTCAGTTTGTGAACGGAACATTGTAACGTGCCTCCCATCCAATAAATCGAAACAAATACACTGTAAAAAACAAAAAACACAATTTGTTGAGTCAGCTTAAAATAATTTGTTACCCTGCTGCCTTAAAATTTTAAGTTCAGTCAACTTAAATAAGTTTAGTCAACTTAAAATGTCACTTAAAAAGTGACAACTTAGATATTTGTGTTTGTTAAACTTAAAAGCAAGGTAAGTAACCCAGCTGCCTTAAAAATTTAAGTTGAATTAACTCAAGTATCTAAGTTGTCACTTAGTACAACTTAACATTTCAAGTTGAATAAGTTTTTGAGTTGACTGAACTTAAAATTTTAAGGCAGCCAGGTAACAAATTATTTTAAGTTAACTCAAGAAATAGTTTTTTTACAGTGTAGTCAGATTTCAAATTCTGTTCATTTCATTACATTATTCAAACAATAAATGCCATTTTGGCACAGTTTAATGTGGAGCGCCGCAAAGCGCACGTTAACTGATCGACTCTTCTGCTTTAATACCAGTTACAGCACAAAATAAACATGAATTAACGAACGTTTAAAGAAAGAGTACACGTTGTAACATTACCAGTAAATTGCCGGCAATATGTTGTGTGAACACGAGAGTAAGAGTTCAGAACACATCATCATGGCATAAGACGACACATCGACATAAGACGACTACTTTGGGTCAAACATAACATTCTGACGCAGATGATGCATTTACTCAGCGTTGTTTATGGAAGTAAAAAGAAATGTCGAAAGTCCTCTAATAAGATGTCTCTGGGCCAAAAGCAGCTGCATAAATGTGAACATTTGACACAATAATGAAAACATCAACAAAACATTGACCGCATTTACCTCTCCATGTTTACAAACACAACACCAGGAGGTGTTGAAATTTTGAAACTGATGTGTGAATGGTGCTTTGCTGGTAAAAAGACTGAATGTCGTTGCCTGTGTGAACAGCATTTACCGGTAAAGTCATTTCAGTAATTTTACGGCAATTTACTGGTATTACTGTGTGACAACAGCTAATATGTCACATAACATTACATTTACCTCAGAAAACCTCAGTGATTTCATTAGTCACTGAGTTCACCTCAGCAAACTCATTAATCAGCTAGAAAACGCTCTAGCGAGGAGCATTTTGCTAAATACAGCACCATATAACATATTCTTTACAATTTTTACTCTCTTCAGTATTTAATTTATGTTAATGAATAAATGTTTTTATGACAGCCTCCATTTAAATGTTCATATTTCAATAAACAAATTGGAGCAGAAATATAATGATGTAATTGTAAAGGTAGTATTATAGCTTTTACAAAGTTAGTATAAATTGTAAAGTATTGTACATTACTATAGTATTGAATGTTAAAATTAACTAATTTGTATATAAACTAGTGGCGTCAAACAATTAATCACGATTAATAGCATCTAAAATAAAAGTTCTTGTTTACATATATATATATATATACACGTGCATATATACATATATGTGTGTACTGTGTGTATTTATTATGTATATATAAATAGACATACATGCATATATATTTATGAAAAAATGTTATGTTTATATATTTAAAATATTAATATGTAATATCAATTATATGAATATAAATATGTACATGTAAATACACACAGTACACACACATATATTATGTGTATATTTTTTAAAATATTTTTACATTTTTTTTATTATTTTGGATGTGATTAATCATTTGACAGCACCAGTTTATATGCACATTAGTTAATTATAACATAAAATATTATAATAATGTAATACAAACTGACTCTCATGTATAATTTACAACATTAATTTCAATTTTCAAAACAATTTATTTTCCTTGAAAAAATTTGGCATGGAATGTACCAGATATATATCCAAATAAATAATCAATAATCAATATTGAATCAAACCGAATCAGAACTGAATTGCAAGCTTGTGAATTGTAATTAAATAGTGAAATTTCAATACCCAGCCCTGAATTGATATTGAAATTGAAATTATGACCGTTTGTGATAGGAAAAAACACACTTTACGATTATAAGTGCAAATCATTTAAAAAATGCATTTCATGACCTCTATAATATGCGAAACGCTTAATATGCCCAAATGCATGATGATGCATACAATATACAAGCAAACAGATGAACCCAGAATGTGAATGAAAATGCACTAAATTTCACGCTAAGCATTTTCTTTATAATGGGTTCTATAATGTAAATCTTTGTGCATTCATTTTCAGAGTTCATCAGCTTGCCTGTTTATTGTGTTTTACTGTATACTGCATACTAAATTTGGTCTTCTAATACATTTTTTTTAAGCAAAAACAGTATCTGTATGCCCATAGAACAAACACTGTGGAAGAATTCACAGTACAGGCCGTAGTATAATACCTGTACAAATCACTAGTATGTGCACTAGTAATAGTGATGTTTGAGTTAGCGTAATGGAAGCCAAAAGATGATTTTAAGGTCAAGATTAACACCAGACCATCAACATACACAGCAATGTCGTAAAAATGTGCTTTTTCCACCTTTTTTCCTCCTTAAAGCACAGTGTCTCATGGAAATACAGCACGTCTCTAGCAGGCACTGGCAAAGCACATTAAAAAGATTTGCGATGTGCATGACCTTGTGAATGAGTGCATGTGTTTACACATGACTGTGTTGTAGTTTAGTCCGTCAGCGGATAATCTTAGGAAGATCTCCGCAGATGAAACTGGAATATACTCTCTGACCTCCGCACGTTCCTCCTGAGAGGGATTTAGTGGGCCTTGCGTCCTGAGCCATTCACATGATGAACCATTCAGTATTTCTCTGTTTTTCTCTAGCACACTGTCGAGGCGGAGAATGTCCTGAGGTAATCCCTGCAACTGTGCCAACCACCAGACACACTAGAGACACACCAGATAAACCCACAAATGTTTATTTCAGAACTAGTGTAAACCCTGGCCCATTTACGAGAGATGTAGACGTGCAGTGCCGTTACAACAGGGTCACTTACGGCCAAAAGACATGATTATATGGTATTATAACAAACTGCTAAAGAATGAGTTCATCTGCACATGTTAAAGGACTCCTATAGGCTATAACCTACAAAAGGCGAAAAAAAAAAGTTGTATCGCATAAACGCAGCCTTGCTGAAAGAGACTTGTTCCAAAGCATTAACTAATCTTACCAACCCCAAACTTATGAGTAATACTGTAGGTTCAACAAAGCAAAATCAGAATCTTTTCAAAAACCTTCTTAAATCCTTTGGACCCCTGGTTGGTAATGAGCAAAATGACTAATTAACAAATGAGTATTACTTTATAGATATTTAATTCCATGTGGGCTGTAAACTTACTTGTTCCTTTTCACTCAATAGCTCTACTGCACAAAGCCAACTTTCACTGCCTCTCATTAGCTGCTCATGATTCACTGCATGAATCAACTCATTTTACAAGTTGCCATGTTTCATTAGAAACCCCCATGGAGCTTCAGCTTTGTCCAAAGGAAGCCGTTCCTGATTCAGCCGGCTGGTGATGTAAAGCGTGACCAATGCAGGTGTCCGTATGACAGAAACACTGAGCTACGCATCTGACAAATCCTGCCGCCAAAGCAGGAAACACCTCGTCTATCTGTGATGTCATTCTTTCATGTAGCCAGCCGTCTGTTATAGCTGTATGTGTTTAATAAGCGAGAGAGTTTTACGTGTTGAGAGAGTCTCTCAGGTGTGTCACTTTTCTACGCTCTCATCAAAGGGTTTGTGGGAATGAGGTATTGTGGTTTTAGGACAAACAACGACGTGGTGACACGTCAGGCTCCTTGAGGATGGTGTCATAAAGAAAGCATAACGGCTGTCCTATAGGATGTAATATGACTTGGCATCAGAACCCGGTTAACTTCACTCCACTATATGTTGACACAAAAGCTTTGATGTTCTTGTGTCTTTGGGAAACTGTAAATTTGAGAGGTGTCTTGAAAGAGGTAAAAGAGCTCATTCCCTTCATGTTCACTTTAAATCTTTGATCATTCTATTGATGTACATCATTCAACAGCGTCTCTGCCATTAAAGTGTAGACAGACATGCGGAGTCAACCTTTGCTGATTCAACTCTGAAGTTCTCCATTGATGGCCATTCAGAATTGGCAGTATATTCTTCTTTTCCTTCACAATTCTGAGTTTACATCTCACAATTCAGATTTTTTTCTTTCCACCACTGAATAAAAAATAATGGCTACTGCAGCTTTTTATCTTTTCTTAATTTTTATCTATTCTTAATTTTGACTGTAATTTAGGGGTCATACGATTATCGGTGCTGATATTAAGCATTTTTGGTTATTAGTATCTGTCATTTTCAAAACCGATTTGCCAATAAAATAATTTAAAAGCATTTATAGAACATTTTTGTCAGAGGCTTTGTTATTCAAAATTTTGACAAATTTTCATTTTTACACCAGATGTATATATCGGTTATCAGTCTACTTGATCTCTGTAATTATCAGTATTGGTTGACCCCTACTTTAATTCTTACAATTTTGAGTTCACAGTAACTAAAAAAATATATATATACTTTTTCATGGTGTTGCAAGATATAAACTCAGAATTCTGACCTTTTTTCTCACAGTTCTGTATTTACATCTCAAAATTCTTTTTTTTTGTTTTGTTTCTGCCACAGAATTAAAAAAATAAAGGCTATTGCAGCTTTTTATCTCAGAATTTGGACTGTAATTTAGGGGTAAATTGATTATCAGCACCGATATTAAGCATTTTTATGGATATCTGTGTAAGTCATTTTCAAAGCCAATAAAATAATTTAAAAGCATTTAAAGAAAGCTTTTGTCAGAGCCCTTGTTATTCTTAATTTTGACATTAATTTTCATTTTTACACCAGATGTATATATCGGTTCAAATGATCGTTTTTTGGTCTACTTGATCTGTAATTATCGGTATTGATTGACCCCTATTTTAATTCTTGCAATTCTGAGTTTATATCTAAAAACATATACTTTTTTCTTGCCGTTGCAAGATATAAACTCAGAATTCTGATTTTTTTTTACATCTCACAATTTAGATTTTTTTTCTTTCCACCACAGAATACAAAATAAAGGCTACTGCGGCTTTTTATCTCAAAATGCAGACTGAAATTTAGAGGTCAACCAATTATCAGCGCCGACATTAAGCATTTTTATGGTTATCGGTATCTGTCATTTTCAAAACCGATTTGCCAATAAAATAATTTAAAAGCATTTAAAGAAAGTGTTTGTCAGAGAAGTTTTTGTTATTTTAACTCACTTATTTTTACCCTAGACATACAGTATATAATGATTCAAAATATCGGTTATTGGTCTGCTTGATCTGTAATTATTGGTATTGGTCCACCCCTACTTTAAATCTTACAATTCTAAGTTTATTTCTGAAAATCTATACTTTTTTCTTGCTATTGCAAGATATAAACTCACAATTTCTCACAATTCTGAGTTTACGTCTCACAATTCTGTTTTTTCCTTGCTGCCATAGAAGGTAATTTCAACTTTTTATATCTTACAATCTCTGCTTCTCAGAATTACAAGAAACAAGTCATTGTTGTGAGATAAAAAGTTGCAATTACCTTGTTTTTATCCCATGGCGATCTGAATGTGTATAAATACTGCTAATTTCTTTATATGTAAGGCCTTTTAATCAGGAAGACATTAAACAAAAAAACAAACAAGTTTTAGGGACGGCAAAAGTTGTTACAATTATGAAAGATTGTGAAGACATTTATTTCTTATTTGGTCTGACATACAGTTGAAGCATAAGACTAAGAACATGTGTTAATGTAAATTAAGGTCAAATTAATGGTCAAATAAAGAGGAAATAGTAGATTAAATGCAAACCATACTGGATACTTCCACAGAAAAGCTTTACACTGGCTGTAAAGATGATTCAAGATATGAAATATTCTCTTGCGTTTACTTCTGTAGTATATGTATATTTGATGAATGTGGAGAAGTCATACGAGGACTGCTTCTGCTACACTGACCTTCTTTCAGTCAGCATGCCCTGCTGCTTTCAGGCAAAAAACGCAGTAAATTCAGCAAAATAAAGTCTGCAAATTTGTCACTTTTGGCTCCACGGCATCCAACTTGGCACATTCCCTGAAAAGCTCCAGGCGTTTTTCTGTACTTCCGCATCTTTATAGGCTGACAACCCAACACAATTTACATTTATGCATTTTGGCAGACACTTTAAGTGACTTCAGTCCATTCATTATATCAGCATAAAGTTAAATGGAAGAAGTATCAGTCATTTTTAAAATACACCATTAAAAAGGCATTTACACTGATGGCGATTAAATTGTTGGAGGTCGCAATGTCTCTTTGCTGTTAGGCGATGGATTGCTGTCCGATTCGTAGTCTGTGCATAGAGACAAGACTATCAGAGGACCTAAGACTAGATAACAGCAGGTCTTCCCCTGGATTCGCTCTTGTCATACTGTATTTTTAAGAAGTAAACACAGGCTTTGGCAGTGAGTTTGGTCTGGTTGGACTGTACTACACAATATGTCACAGGTCTGGATCTCTCTGCTGGATCTTTGAATCATGGCTGCTTCCCAGGCTCATGGAGGTCCTGCTAATGCTGACCCAGAGGAAAAAAAACGGGCCTATTTCCACAGCTAAGATCGACACTGCTTTCTGTCTCAGTGGATCTATGCAAAGCACAAATATGGAAATGTTGGACTGCCATCCAGTCCTGTCACTTCATTATGGGGGTCCCAGCCAAAATAAGCATAATAGTGATGTCTGACCATAAACAATTTTTTTTTTACATTATTTATTTAATAATATCTAAAATATGTAATGTAATTATATTAAATACAATATTACATGTGATTTATTGTGATTAATAAATCAGCAGTTGATTAAAAATTTCCAGCTCCAAAAGTAAGTTTCTGGTTCCATATGCTTGTTTCCATTTTGATCTCTAAATCGACCAGCCATGCATGTCTACATGAGGGATATATTTTATAGGTATTTATAGGTATTATACATTAGAAAATTCTGCATAAAGATGAAACGCTGCTTAAAAGCCAGACTAAATCAAGCCTACTCTGACCCACCTCAGCCCCTGCTATCAAAGTATTCAGTTGTAATTGTGTAAATGCATTTATGCCAACTCTGAGCAGCATTAAATTGTCTGTGTAAAGACACCTAAATGCCACCTCTGCAGTGTAAATTTGACATATATTATGCCTACCCACTTCAGTCCCTAGTATCAATGCATACAGTTGTATTTGTATCTGCGTAAATGCATCTATGCTGCCTCTTAGCAGCATTAAACAGTCTGCGTAAAGATACTTCTGTGCCACCTTTGCAGTGTAAATCTGCACTGGTTATTTTAGGGCATCTTTACACAGCTGAGTTAAGGCTGCTCTGTCCCAGCTCAAAATTCAGTGTAAAGATGCCACATAAAAGCCAGACTAAATTTTGCCTCTTTAGACCGACCTCAGCCCCTAATATTAAAATAGGGCAACTACAGCCAAGTTAAAGCTGCTCTGTGCCTGCTCAAACTTCTGTGTAAAAGGCATAATGCTGCATAAAAGCCAGACTAAATCAAGCCTGCTCTGACCCACCTCAGCCCCAGTATCAAAGCATACAGTTGTATTTGTATCTGTGTACATACATTTAAGCCACCTCTGAGCAGCATTAAACAATCTGTGTAAAGAAACCTAATGCCACTTCAGAAGTGCTTCTGTGCCACCTTTGCAGTGTAAATTTGACATTATTTCATTGACCATAAACTAACAGTCTACCAACGGCATCTTTGCACAGAGAAATTCTGTGTAAAGGCGTAATGCTGCATAAAAGCAAGACTAAATTAAGCCCGCTCTGACCCACTTAAGTCCCAAGTACCAAAGCTTACAGCTGTATTTGTATGTGTAAATGCATTTAAGCCACCTCTGAGCAGCATTAAACACTCTGTGTAAAGACAAGAGTAAAGATACCTAAATGCCACTAAATGCACTTCTGTGCCACCAGTATAAATCTGCAATGTGAAAATACTGGAGTTAGTTCACATTTAGTTGTAAAGTAGCTTAAGCCAAATTTTTACTGCAAAGGTGGCACAGAAGTGCTTCTGAAGTGGCATTTAGGTGTCTTTACACACTGTTTAATGCTGCTTAGAGATGGCATAAATGCATTTACACAGATACAAATATAACTGTATCCTTTGATACTACTGGCTGAGGTGGGTCAGAGCAGGTTTATTTAGTCTGGCTTTTATGCAGCATTACACCTTTACACAGAATTTTGAGCAAGCACAGAACAGCCTCAACTCAGCTGTGTATACTTTGATACTAGTGGCAGAGGTGGGTCAGAGCAGGTTTAATTTATTTTGGCTTTTATGTGCCATTATGTCTTCAGACAAAAATCTGAGCAGACACAGTGCAGCCATAACTCAGCTGTGTAAAGCTGCCCTTTGTTGACTGTTAGGTTATGGTTAGTAAAATAATGCTAAATTTACACTGCAAAGGAGGCACAGAAGTGTTTCTGAAGTGGCACTTAGATGTCTTTATGCAGACTGTTTAATCCTGCTCAGAGGTGGCTTGAATGCATTTATATAGATACAAATATAACTGTATGCTTTGATACTAGGAGCTAAGGTAGGTCAGAACAGGCATAATTCAATTAGTTTGGCTTTTATGCAACTTTACGACTTTACAGAAAAAAATAGCAGGCACAGTGCAGCCGTTATGTTATCGTTAGTAGAATAATGCCAAATTTACACTGCAAAGATGGCACAAAAGCGCTTCTGAAGTGGCATTGTTTTAGATTTTAGATTGTTTAATGCTATTCAGAGATTACTTAAATGCATTTACACAGCAATTCCAACTTGATATCAGGGGCTGAGGTGGGCCTGAGCAGGTGTAATTTAGTCTGGCTTTGATGCAGCGTTGCGTCTTCTCACTGAATTCTGAGCAGGCACAGAGCAGCCTCAACTTGGCTGTGTAAAGACACCTTAAGTTGGCATGCACTTCCAAAGTTACGTATAGTTAGTAAAATGTCTAAAGTGAATTATCATAATTAAGTGTTACCCAAGCGGGTGTCTATGTGAATCCATACTCCTCCATTCATTCCAGACAGGCCAAAAGCTCCAGAAGAGAAGGCTGCTGGTGAGAGAAAGATTACCATTTTATAACGGGCAATAAAACATGACTCGTGAAGAGCCGTGAGTGTCACTTTAAGTGCTTCAGTTCTCTGTTGAGAGGGCGTGTGTCTGGATTACAAGCAGGGGAGGATGTCGATCTCTCTGCCTTTGTGACAGATTTATCAGAAGAGCCATTTACCCGCGGACGACGTCCAACAAAGACACGCTCATAGACTATTTAAACCCAGCCATGGATGACATTATCACAGGTCAGAAAAATGTTGTCGTAAAACAGCTCAGGTCAGAGAATCCACAGATGCAGAATAAGACGAACTGTTTATGTGCATTTGGGAAAGCATCTGGATGGCCCAGAGGCTAAACACCTGGAGGAGTTAAGAGAGGCGTTTAGGAAATCGCTTTGAGGGGACAAATTAAAGCCTTGGCATGTGAGACTTCTACAGACTTTAAAGTCAGCTTTTGGCAGTTGTATTGGCCAGATAATACGCAACAAAGACAAAAAGAAATTCAATTATTTTGCTTGAATAAAGCATTACTGTCCTTTAAATATGTTTCACAGTGTTTTCATAAATAAGTGCCCTCATTCTCATTACTGTAATATCAAAACAAATTTCCTTCTTGATATACAAAGTATTGGCAAGACTGATATTTTTGGATGCAAACAGACAAACAGACAACTCCAACAAGAACGAGTCCCAGGATGGGCCAAAGAAACAAGTGTTGGATGTAAAAGTCAACAAAAACCTGAGGATTTTGAAATTACAAGCACTAATTAATTATTTCATGCAATTTCCAGGAATCCTAAAAACCAAGTGAAGAACACAAAACAGATCTAAAGCATTTGCCAGCAGAAGTGGTTTGCATTAAAGGAAATAACGTTTTTAAGTGGCTGTCTAGACATGCTTTCTTGGAAGAGTTTGAGGAGAACAATGCATTCATTACATAAAGCTTTTCCTTTTTCTTTATTAAAACGAAGGGAAATCACACCAATCTTTAATTATACATATGCAAACAAGAAATAAACCCAAATTGAACATGAGGGTGACAAATGGACTGTGGTTGGCAGAAGAAAACATCAGTGGCTTCGCTGAGATGTACAAGATGTTCGCCATTGTATTTGTGTTAAAAAAAAAAGATTAAAGGATTAGTTCACTTCCAGAAAAAATTCCTGATCATTTACTCACATCCATGTCATCCAAAATGTTCATGTCTTTCTTTCTTCAGAGGAAAAGAAATTACGTTTTTTTAAGGAAAACATTCCAGGTTGAGTTTTTCTCAGTATAGTGGACTTCAATGGTGGCCAGCGGGTTGAAGGTCCACACTGCAGTTTCAATGCAGCTTCAAAAGGCTCTACACGATCCCAGCTGAGGAATCGATCATTTTCTAAAAAAAAAAATTTAATTTAAATACTTTTTAACCACAAATGCTCGTCTCGCACTAGCTTGACCTCACACATTACACTGTCACATTATAAAGGTCATGCAATGAATTGTTTTTTTTTGGAAAGCGACAGAACGTTCACCTGCCTTATTGGCTCCCACTGAAGTCCTCCATATGGAGAAAAAGCCTGGAATGTTTTTTCTCAAAAAAAAAAACCTTAATTTTAGTTCTGGAAGTGAACTAATCCTTGAAGGTATGAAAAAAGGACCCAACGGCTATAACAGATATGATCCGTCAGCAAGCCAATTTAGATGTGACACAAAGCAGTTCACTACTGCAAACAAATTAATAGCAAGGAATTTCCTATTGACAGATACAATAAGCTGTTCATGAGAGTAACTTGGAAACCATTGTTGTTATTTCTGAAATTCCTCGATAACAATCCATCTGTTCTAGGTTTATTATCATAATGAGAGGAAAGGGAATGTTTACTTTAAAAATTTGAATAATTGCAGTGATCTATTATATTATCACTAAATGACAAAGTAAAATAAAGATATGAATCTGCTTCAAACCATGAGCAATTGGCTAATGTGTTGTAATCAGTTTAAATGGAACAAATGTTTAAGTAAATAAGTAAACCAAATGCAACTGGCTAACTTCATTGTGAACATTACCAAAAAAAAAAAAAATCTTCAAAGTGATTATATGATCATGATGTTTATTTTATTTTATTTTATATGTTGTTTAATTTAATTCAATTTTTATTATTTTATTACTTTTTAATTTTTTTTTTTTGCAGGGACTGTGTCCAATCAGTTGACGTAATGTTTTTGAATCAAGACTGTAGAAACTGACATTGTTATCTCTGTTTTTGGACATATTCTGTTGTTTTCATCTACAGCATGTGATGAAATAGAGAGCAACAGTATCCGCCCAACTCTTTGCTCCAAAGAATTTTTTCCATTCTTTTTTTTTTTTTTCGATAAAGATAAAAAAGGTATGTACCAACCCAGTCAGCCTCAAGATGAATTACTGCAAAATAACATTTTTTTTTAAATATTAAAAAAAAATGAAAAATCGGGAAAGACTAGCTATAGACATGTTCAGTCATTAATAACTATAACATGCAATATATTTGAAACAGTGCTATTTTAGTATCATTTGTATGATTTTTAATTAGTTCTTATGTTTTTCAGTTTATTTTAATTTTAGTAATTTTGTTTTGTGCTTTTGACATTTTTATTTGTTTTTTTTATATCTATATATTTTTTATTAATTTTGTTTTTAATTCATTTTTATTTGTAGTTATTTTATTTATCTGAAATAAAATGTGTTTTTGTATTTTTTTACATTTTATTTAAAAAGTAACATTTTTTTATGGTTTTGGTTTTAGTTTACTAAAATAACCATGATTTCACTGCAAAATATTCTACCATAAATATGTAATTGTTTGTGAAGTGTAAGGGGACTGGCAGTCATCTGAGTCGTAAATACCAATATGACAACCCTAGTGTAAATTTTCAAGCTGGTTAATGTAAAGTGCTGGTCTGGAGCTAATAATGTTTTCTGCTCTCCCTTAAACTGTGAATTCGGCAAGCAGCGGACAGTGGTGCCATGCCATCAGACAGATCGCGATTAGATCAAAAGTACAAACTTCAGGTGTGACGTACCTTCACTGACGCCACACAAAGGTGAATCACAGTCAGCCAGGAGGGTTGAAAATGACAGAAGGAAAGCGTCTGGCAGAGTGGAAGAGAAGCGTGGGAGTGTAGATCAAAACAAAAGGGATTGGGATTCCATCACTGCGTCATTCTTCCTCATCCATCTCTCCTGAAGAGATCACAAACATTTTATTCATTCAGAGTCACACAGCTGTAAAGCCACGGCTTCTGCTACTGTGCCAACTCACGACATTAATCAAGATGCACTCTCTGAGGCTGAATTGAATTGGGAACAATGACTGCAGATAAGTCATTTCACTGTCCCAAACTTTCCTGATAAAAATAACATATCTAACTACAAAAGACAGGAGAAAAGTAACCAAAAAAAAAAAAGGAAGAATGTAATGTCTCACAGATTAAAAGACATGATGCTTTTAACTTTATCAGAAATGTATTCAAATTGCAATGCATATGACTTTTTGATATATATGTATGTATGTATATATATATATATATATATATATATACATATACTTTTTGTCTGTCAAATCAAAGTCAAGTGGTACAAACAATAATGTTTTTGATGTTTTTAGGACATGACTTGAGGTTTTTGAATAAAAAAAGTTGTTATTGATACCATACACAAATTAAGAGTTTTGTTTAATTAAAATTAATTTTCAGATTCTTCTCCTGGGGAAAAAAAAGGTTTAGGATTTGTCTTTCATTTTTTATTTTCCCTCAGAAATCGCTAGTAAATTTAACAAATAATAACAAGGGAACTTCAAGTAACAAATTGAATTAAACATATTTTTTCTTTATTAAAGTAAAACAGACTGAAATAGTATTTTCTTGTTTGTTTTTTTTTACATTGACATTCTTGTTATTTACATTCATTTCATATACATAAAAAAGGTTTAGAATTTATTTTGAAACAGTTTTCACTCAGAAGGCTTATTTTACAAATAACTACAAAGAAATTAGTAAAAAGTTTTTTGTTTTTGTAAGATGTATTCAAATCATTTACAACTTTGGAAAATCTTTGCAAAATTCGGGAAAATCACAGCTTATACAAAAGTCATAATTATTAATTAGGTGAAACCATAAATGAGAATTCTTTCATAAACACTTTGTAACTCATGAGCTATAAAAGATCATACTCTTAAAGGAGAAGTCCACTTCCAGAACAACAATTCACAAATAATGTACTCACCCCCTTGTCATCCAAGATGTTGACAAGATGTCTTTCTGTCTTCAGTCATGAAGAAATTATGTTTTTTGAGGAAAACATTTCAGGATTTTTCTCCATATAATGGACTGCTATGGTGCCCCAAGTTTGAACTTCCAAAATATAGTTTAAATGAGGCTTCAAAGGGCTTCTAGTGAAACTATTGGTCTTTTTTTTTTTTTTTTTTGGTAAAATAAAACGTTTTATACTTTTTAAGCACAAAAGCTTGTGTAGCACAGGCTCTGGGATGTGCGTTCACGACGCTACATACTATTGAATCACGTCGAAAGGTCACGCGGAACTACAGACCCAGTGTTTACAAAGCAAGCGTGCAAAGACCAAGAAAGTGCAAGTAAGTTTGTAAACGCTGTTTACAAAGAAAAAGGTACAACGGTGTCCTCCTCTCAAGTTGTAGGAGAAAATAAGATGGAGTTTATCGCCATACTCAGTACACAGACGATGAACTTACACGTCATTCGTAGTAGTGATGGAAAGTTCAGATAATTTTACTGACTCTGACCTTTGAGTCTCGTTCAGCAAATTCGAATCAAGCGAATTTTTTGTTCATTTCGTTCATTTTAGCAAAATATAATTAAAATGTTACGTGTTACTTCCCTAACACATCTACTGCTTACACAAACGTTGATCACACTACAAACAAGACTGTAATGCTATAAGAAACAGAAAAGATTAATTCATTGTTTACCTGGATCTTTAGTCTATGATTAGCTCACCTCACCTCTTATCTGACAAGTTTTCAGGTTTGACTACCTGGTGAACTAATTCCAGTACAGAACCTAATAGGATGTTGCGTATGCGCAACTGAATGAATCACTCCCTGAGACGACTCGCTCTTCCCGAGTCACACTGAAGATTCTTTCAAAATGAAAGAATCATTCAAGAACGACCCATCACTAATTCGTAGCATCGTGAACGTGCATCCCAGAGCCAGTTCTACACAAGTTTATGTGCTTAAAAAGTACAAAAAAAATTATTTTCCGAAAATTGACAGATCGTTTAGATAAGATCACTAGATAAGACCCTTCTTCCTCGGCTGGGATCGTTTAGAGCCCTTTGAAGCCACATTTAAACTACATTTTGGAAGTTCAAAATTGGGGCACCAATCAAGTCCATTATATGAAAAAAAATCCTGAAATGTTTTCCTCAAAAATCATAATTTCTTTACGACTGAAGACAGAAAGACATGAACATCTTGGATGACAAGGGGGTGAATAAATGATTTGTAAACTGTTGTTCTGGAAGTGGACTTCTCCTTTAACAACTGAATTTTCCTTCAGGACCAGGCGTTAATAATCAAAATAAAAAAAGTTGAAGACAAAATTGATAAATTTGTCCATGCTATTTTTTGATTATGTCCATATGGAACATACTCTTTAGGGAGTGGCTGAAAGCTCTTTGAAATATGAAAGATGATTCTGGTGTGCATTTATGTTGGCCATACACATGGACAGCTTTCAAAGGAACAGGAAATTTTATACTGTTGCATTCTTTGTCTCTACGTATACATATGTTTTGATATCCAAGTGCACTTGTCAAAGGGTGGGAATCGACAACCGCTGCATATGGTTTTCCTCAGGGAATATTGGAAAACACGTTAAAGATTTTCATTGTTCAAACCTGGACTTTTTTTTAATGGAATGACACTGCATGTAAAGCCTGAGACTCATCTATAGTCATCTAATAATGGAGTGCTCAGTATTTTCCAGTAGAGCCCCAAGAAAAGTCATACCTCCAGTTCCAAATAACAGTGTAAACCAGTGTTTCACAATTAGGCAAGCAACTCATTTCAAAAGCGCTTCAGAGTCATTGACCTTAAAACCTGTGGTGTTGGGTGTTACCTGGAATCCTGTGTCATCATTAAACACAGAGACTCAGTATTTAACATCAACGCTGATATATTTCCACAGGAAGCTGAACTGTACGAATCACATCACTGTTTATATTATCTCTGTATACAACTAACCGCAAATATGGCAATAATGGTTCCATGTTTTGTTTCCTCACACGAGTCATCTGCAATGGAAGATCGACTCACTACTTGGCCTAAATGTGGGAACTTCTTAAGACTTACTGTAGATCCTACTCTCTCATAGGAACATTTTAGCAATCAACTCAATTTCAGTAGCATCAGTGGTCACTGTGAACACACAGGCATTAATGCCTAAACACTATTCCTCCGACTCTGACTTCCTATCTCTGTATTACCGCATATATAAATAAAGCGTGGCAAAAAGCCCAGGAAAATACATATTGTTCCAAAGCATTGCTCAGCAGTTGCTCTTTTATAGCTCAGAAAGCCTAAACAATAACTAATTCTGTCACCATTTATGTATTCTCTTGTTGCTCCAAACCTGTATGAATTTCTTTCTTCTTTTGAGCACAAAAGGAGATATTTTGAAGAATGTTGGTAACCAAACAGCCATTGACTTTCATATTTCTTCCATACTTATGGAGTCTTTGGTCTCATTTTAAGATGTTTTTTCCCCAAAAATACTTAGGAGAAATAAAAATAGACACAAATGAGATGAGACTTCTGCTGTAAGTGAAGCTGGATCATGAATGATTTGCACGAACATAGACGGATATACGTAGATCGGGAGACGCATTCCCTTCACAAACAAATGTAATCTACTGCATCTTCAGCGGCTCAGATGTCGGGAGTAAATGACGACCACTATGTTCATTATTACATCCAGCAACACAACACCTCAATCACTCAATCGGAGATATTCTTGTCTAACTTACATCCCTGCTTTGGCATCAAAACAAGGAAAATTACTGGACTGTGACAGCTGGTCTGAGGTAAGAGCTCATGTCAGTCAACTATCGTGGGAGCGGCCTCTGTGGGTGTGACGCCACACCGACAGGCATCTGAGAACGGATCAATTTAAAAAAGGGGATATTATTTTTACAGATTAATTAAAAACCACTGCATGGATTTTTATCATTATAGGGTAGATTTGTACATACACTGCCAACACACATTAATGTTCAAACAACATGAAAAAGTGAACTTTGCATCCGATGACCCCTTTAATGTTGAGATTTCTTGATGTCTTTGGGATTGGTCCAAATCTGAGCATAATTTGAGACTTTGTTAAGATTACTATTGAAATCCTGAAAGAGATACATGTGGGATTTCTCACATTTTATTGTCAGGAGATTTATAAAAGGCAAATTAAACCAAAAACAAAATTTCTATGATCACTTACTCACCCTCATGTTGCTCCAAACCTGTATTGCTTTCTTTCATCTGCATAAAATAAAATAAAATAATAGAATTCATTCAGAAACGAAAAACACCGCTGTGTTGCTCGGAGACGTTCAGCAATTCTGCTATAGCTTCAAAGGTAATATGTTCTCTGTAAAACTGACCAAAAACAATATTCTGATTAAAACACAATATCAACTTCTTATTTACTGAACTGTTGCATAAAATCATATTTAGGCTCGTGATAGATCGGGACAAAACCAGCACTCGTGTCATATTGCTCTTACTGCTAGTGTGATATGTAATATATATATAAATATGAGACAAACACATACATTTTTTGCACCAATATCTTGAATTTTAGGACATAACTGCATTTATGGAGTTGTTGCCCCGCATCATATTTGTCAATAAACTGTATGAAATATAAGATTATGTACAGTTATGGGGGCGGGGCCAGCGTGTTAACTGCATTAAAATATTTTAACCGCATTATTTTTTCAACTAATTAATTAACGCATTAAACTGACAGCCCTAATATATATATATATATATATATATATATATATAGAGAGAGAGAGAGAGAGAGAGAGAGAGCTTTTTTTTTTCTTGCATTCCACCACTGAAGAAAGAAAGTCATACAGGTTTGGTGCGACATGAGCAAATTGAGTGAACTATTTCTTGGCCCACAAGTGCTCTTACTGTCAATTTAGTCTGAATTACAAGAACAATCTATCCTTATTTGTGGAAAATTAGACAACAAGCTTGGTTTCCATACTCAGACCATAAGGATGTTTTTCATTTTCTATGAACAGAGGATGGAACACCGCAAGAATGACCACTTATAAACAACCAAGTAACGAGAGAATGATGAATTAGTACTTAATGAAATGTGGTTGATGGATTTTATTCTTATTTTGTCTTTCCATACTGTGAGAGATCTCGAAAAAGATCAAGAAAACAAGAAAAGACTCCATGTTCTCCACCAATCCCGCCGGCCAAATATTGTTTCACATCACACGTATCTGCCTGCCAAAATGAGGCGAGGGGAATTTCTGCAAGCACTCAGCATATCAGTCCTCACACTCACACACTGGTCCAATTAAAAATGAAAGAAGAACACAAAAGAGCCCGAAACACATTGTTCACTTTATAACTATTAAAACAGAGATTGGAAGCACAGCCAGTGCTTTCAGACTCACACAGGTGCTATACTTTTGTGTTTACCTCCGTCGTGACTCAGCGGCCAAACAAAACCCCATCAGCCCCTGATAATTTCCAAGCAGTGGGGTGGGGGTCAGTGATTCAGCTGATCAATGAATCAGATCAACTGGTAGCGCAGTCATACGTCTCGCCTCGGTATACGTCTGGACTGCCGGAAGTGAGAATGAGCCGATGCTCCAGCTGTGGTTTTTTACAGAAAGTGTTGCTTGAAATCAAGTTGCTTGTCACCACCAAAACTACTGTGTGGTTGAATGGAAAGCTGATGTCACATTTTGCTAGTAAAATAATGACCTTATTAGGCTAAAGTTAGTTTAGGCTTTGTTCACAGTGCAAAAAATGTGCTGGCTGTCCATACTCACATTTTGCACAAGATGAAATAAGATCCATGATCCATTTGTTCAGATAGTGTAGTCAATATTGAGTATGTCGGAGTCAGAGGTTAAACTGGGAGTTGTTATGTGGGGGGTGCTCTGTGGTTTCAGGCTTTTGAGGGGTGCACATGCATATGCAAAGCCTACTAAATCTTATATCAACTGACAAACTGTAAAATATAACAAGTTGAGAGAGCACTTATGAACACTAAAATGCTGATCAAAATGATTCTACATGCTGGCAGTGTGCAAAGCTACATCTGTCTGCAGGGTTTTTAAAAATCAAATTTAAGACTTTTTAAGACCTTTTTTAAGACCTGCAAAAACGAATTTAAAAATGAAAATAATACCTTATGAGCAGAGTAGGGAAATGTCTATAGTAACATTAAACTGTAAAACAACTGTAAAAACATGGATTTAATTACAGTTGAGATAGTTTTTTCACAAAAACAAAAAAATATATATATCTAAACTGATAAATTCACTCAGAAATACAGTTAATTTAAAACAGGGTTGTATGGGTGGATGGGAAACAGCAAACAAGCTTATTGAAAATCCATTTTGATTCTCTGCCAGTAGGAGGCGCTTTTGGAGCATCAGAAATATAGCAGTTTTCCCAGTATTGGCTGCAAACAAAGCAGCGCTGTGCACTACTTTATCAGATAACGAATAAAATGCAATCGAAACTCAGTTCCTTTCAGAAATAGATATATATAAAAAACGTGTGTTGCATCATTGCTTGAATTAGTAAGGGTTTAAAACTATAGCCTATAATGTTGAAAATGTACTAGGAAAGTCCTCTAATGAGCTACCAAGGTATGCCTATGTGCCGGGGCCTCGCCCCGGAAGGGCCAAGCCCAGTTTGGTATGTAATGGTATGTGGACACCAAAAGGGAAGTGAATATTTACATCACATTATCACTCTATTACTTACACTATGCTTTTCGTGTCATTCACATGAATAAAAAAACAGACTTGTAAATAAGCTCTTTACTTGCGTGACAATGTGTCATGTGAATTTTCCACTTGAGTTGAAAATTTTCAACTGCGTGGAAGATGCGATTGAGGCATGGTTGCAGTAATTGCGTCATCCAATTTGCATCATACGCCTTCCCTGGTGCAAATTTGCATCTATTTCCGTCTTCGCAAATACGCGATTAAGGCATATATCACATGTTTGCGTCAGTTGTGTCAGCCAATTCATGTCATTCACGTTGCCCTGCATTTGTGTCTTAATTTGTGTCTTTGCAATGACTTACGTTCGAATAATTACATTTTTAGCATGCACGCACCATAAGTCAGTAGTAATGAGTAAAACTATTTAAATAAATAAATAATTCTGATACAACCAGACATGTCAATAAGCTCTTCACTGATTGGCTTGCACAACAATGTATCATATGAATTTTCCACGCGAGCTGAAATTTTTGAACAAGGCATGATTGAGGTGTATATCGCGCATTCACAACAATCGCTTCTCCCAATTCACTGCATTCACATTGCCTGGGTCTATTCACATCTTTGCATCCACTCTGTACGTAATCAGTTCACACCAAAGGACTGTTTCCTCAACTAAACTCTCTTAAAACACACTTTTCTTATTCTTACTAGAATGGTTGCACTTCATTTCAATACTCCACTTTATACATTCTACTAACTTTAAGTAACTTTGCAACTACATGTCAACTAACTCATTAATTTGCAACTACATCAACTAACTCATTGGCTTATTAGTAGACTGTTAGATTAGGGTTAGTAGAATAAGTTGACGCACTTAAAAAGTTACTTACAGTCAGTGGATTTTCTGTTGGGGAACCATCAAAATAAAGTGTTATGAGGCACTAATGACTTTACATGTAGTTGCAAATTTACTTACAGTTAGCAGAATTTCTAAAGTGGATCAAAATGAGTCTTACCGTCTGTTTAATTTAATTTAGACTATGTTTAACACTGTATATACCTACATTACAGGATCGTGTTTATATTTGAAACTCACATTTCAAATGATATATTCTGTTTAATAGTATCCTGTGATGGAAATGAAACATTTTTAGAGTAAAAATCACTGACTCCTTTGTCTTGCTGAGGCTAATTTTACAACAGCTTGGACATTAAAGCTGAAGAAACATCCACATATCACTCGCTACATGACTGAATTAATTTAGGACACGGGTATAGGCACAACATGTCCCGAATGACAAAGAACTACTTGAAATCTGATCTGACCATTGACTAAGACACATTTACAAACATCTGACTTTAATTTCAAACCACCTAGGAGTGTGGGTTGGAATGGATTTGCATAAATTGATTTTCATACATTTCATTTTTTGTGTGTGTTTGTCTTTTTAGACTAACAGAAACTAAATGGACAGATGTAGCATATTGTATAATGTATTGTATTATATATTAAGTATTTGTTTAAAATTGTGGATTTTGAAGTTTTGCCATTCGGGCCCTAGAGGTAATGAAAGGACAGTCATCTGGGTCCTAAAAGGCATGACGCATGCAACATCACAAACAGCATTTGTAATGACGATGTATGCAGCAGAATTATGAGTGCCACACCCGCATACGTGCTGTCTAGCAGATCCACCACCCTTTTCCAATCACAGTCTTGTCTACACATCCGCACCCTGTCCCTCTTATTACCCCTCCAATCGTTCTGAGACTATGTCTTTGAATCCACTTTGAAAGCACCAGAACTGCTAGGGAAGTTTCCCATCTAGACAAACTTCATCTTATTCCCCACATATTATTGCGTGTATGAAGGAAGCCTACACTCCCAGAGCCGGCAGAGAAGCAGCTGTTTCTGATCCCTGAATATCCAGACTGCACAATTGGAACTGATACCATCGTACTTATTCATGTCAATATCCCAAATATGTTCCTTTCCAGCTTGGCTTTTAAAAAAAAACGTTTGCACAGGCACCGATGTGGAACGTCTGGGCCGATATCGCTTTATTTTTACTTTTTACTTTCCATTATTCTATTAAAATGGAGCGACTAGGTGAACAAAAGCTGCTTTCACACAGCGATTCTGGAAAATACACGGATAATGTGTCCCATGATTTGTCCCGGAATCTTTTGATTTTGGTTCATTCACACTGCTACTGATTTTCCGGAATCTGTACGTGGGTTTACACACAACCCGTAAAGATCCCGTAAAGACACGTGACATCTGGATGTGACCTGTAAAGCAACACAGAACGTGTCTAATAATCTCCGCTTCAGCACGGATAGTGACGAGTATGGCTGAAACGATTCCTCGAGTAACTCGAATACAAAAAAAAAAAATCGTTGAGGCAAATTATTCTAAAAAAAAAAATTATGAATTATGATCAAGACTCCTTTAATTAATTTGCATGAATTACTAACAATTTAAATATTATATATTTATTTAAAATCTAATATATTTAATAAACCAATTTTTAATATTAAAATGATGAAAAATTGGTTTAAATGAATGATTCAATGACTCATAAATACTTCACTTGTTTCAGTACTGGATGAATCAGTGGTTTTGAAAGAATCTCTTGAATGAATGATTCAATGACAAATGAATTTATTAACATTCACTTGTTTTATGGTTGTACCATAGACATCAATGTTTATATCTGAACTGTAAACTTTCATCCGAGTATTTCTGTGATAATATGACTGACTGCAAGAGAGAAATAATACTTTGTGGTTGAAAAGACAGTTTATGAAGCCATTTCTTACCTAAACACAGACCTATCGTCAGTTAGAAACGAGATTGTGTGGATGTTTGAATTCGAGATTGTGATCTTTTAATGATTAATCATGCAGCTCTAGTAGCCACTGACTTGCATTTTATGAGTCACTTGGACCATGATTTCAGCAAAAAACTTCTTGAAGAAAAAAAAACATCTACATCTAGGATGGCCTGAGGGTGAGTAAATTAACAGCAAATTAATGTGTATGAAGTTCCACATCGGTGCCTGTGCAAACGTTTTTTTTTAAAAGCCAAGCTGGAAAGTGTATGAAGGAAGCCTACACTCCCAGAGCCGGCAGAGAAGCAGCTGTTTCTGATCCCTGAATATCCAGACTGCACAATTGGAACTGATACCATCGTACTTATTCATGTCAATATCCCAAATATGTTCCTTTCCAGCTTGGCTTTTAAAAAAAAACGTTTGCACAGGCACCGATGTGGAACGTCTGGGCCGATATCGCTTTATTTTTACTTTTTACTTTCCATTATTCTATTAAAATGGAGCGACTAGGTGAACAAAAGCTGCTTTCACACAGCGATTCTGGAAAATACACGGATAATGTGTCCCATGATTTGTCCCGGAATCTTTTGATTTTGGTTCATTCACACTGCTACTGATTTTCCGGAATCTGTACGTGGGTTTACACACAACCCGTAAAGATCCCGTAAAGACACGTGACATCTGGATGTGACCTGTAAAGCAACACAGAACGTGTCTAATAATCTCCGCTTCAGCACGGATAGTGACGAGTATGGCTGAAACGATTCCTCGAGTAACTCGAATACAAAAAAAAAAAATCGTTGAGGCAAATTATTCTAAAAAAAAAAATTATGAATTATGATCAAGACTCCTTTAATTAATTTGCATGAATTACTAACAATTTAAATATTATATATTTATTTAAAATCTAATATATTTAATAAACCAATTTTTAATATTAAAATGATGAAAAATTGGTTTAAATGAATGATTCAATGACTCATAAATACTTCACTTGTTTCAGTACTGGATGAATCAGTGGTTTTGAAAGAATCTCTTGAATGAATGATTCAATGACAAATGAATTTATTAACATTCACTTGTTTTATGGTTGTACCATAGACATCAATGTTTATATCTGAACTGTAAACTTTCATCCGAGTATTTCTGTGATAATATGACTGACTGCAAGAGAGAAATAATACTTTGTGGTTGAAAAGACAGTTTATGAAGCCATTTCTTACCTAAACACAGACCTATCGTCAGTTAGAAACGAGATTGTGTGGATGTTTGAATTCGAGATTGTGATCTTTTAATGATTAATCATGCAGCTCTAGTAGCCACTGACTTGCATTTTATGAGTCACTTGGACCATGATTTCAGCAAAAAACTTCTTGAAGAAAAAAAAACATCTACATCTAGGATGGCCTGAGGGTGAGTAAATTAACAGCAAATCTTCATTTCCAGGTGAATCATCCCTTTAAGGGCATGAGGACAAAACAGACAAGTTACAACTGTGAATGACCCCCAAGTCATATACAGATGTGAATATTTTGTATAAATTTGTGCATAATACACCGCATGCAAGGCATATATAACGCCACAAGAAAACACAAAAAAACATCATTGGCTGCAATTCCTATAAATACTAAACTTCAACTGCAAGTTCTAAGTGTCAAATTCTAGCTCAGAATAACTTTTATTTGGTGAACAATTAACCGCACATGCTATGAGTTACAATTTGACCTCTCATTCAATGCGCCAACACAAAGGTCCCATGAGACATTTAATTCAGAGCTGAATATGCTTCATTTAATCGACAACATTTCCTGCTAATAAATATAAAGCTTAATTATTTAAACAGAAGTCTGTTTTTTTCCCTTTGGCTCTGTATGTCATCAGAGCACATCTACAAAAACACTGGAAAAAATCAACTACAAACCTACCAAAGACAACTGGTTCAGCAGATATACATAGTGCGTTATTAATAAAGATGTTTTTCAGCTAGGTTGGGTTGGTCCAACTTGAAAAGCTGCCGGTGAAGAAAGCCAGATTCGCATTAGACAAAGCTCTACATTTCAAAACACTCTGGGCTGTTGAGAATACAAATGTCTTCTCAGGTCAGGTGGGTTGTGGAGTGCTTGACGAATGACTGCACAGCGAACATACATTAATAAAGTCTTGTTTGCATATAAAACAACCGGAACACCCAAGAGGCTTACATATACTGTTGCAATAAAGCATGGTAAAGCCTGAATATAAGGGGCTTGACGTACATAATACATGCACTGTGCGAGTTACATTCCCACTTAGTTGAGGTTAGCTATTATGCAATGCTTTATAAAGCCATTGGAAATTATATTATATTATCAGTGATGGTTCGCAGATGCTTCTAGCATACAGAATCAGCCTAATGCGTCTAATGTGATAACATTTTGGAGATGTTGGTTTGGTAGCTCTATCATGTATAGCTCTAATCTTGAAAAAAGACACCTCAAAACACCTCTTCCCACAGTCAGAGTAAATATTGCATACCAGAATGCTTATCGTTTTCCACATTCACTTCCAAGGTTCAACTAAAGTCTACGACAGATGTTATGCTTAAACGGCAGAGCTGTGGATCTCGCCAAGGCTGCGGCCTTCATCCGGAATGAGAGAGCCAAGGGTGGTTAGGGTGCAGAATGGTTTATTCCCTATGAATAAATCAAAAAAAGCTAAAGACAACGTGAAACGGCATTCACGACCTAATTTACTTCCTTAATGTAACTTGTTTCTCAATTAAGCATCTGGAAGCTTGTTTCTGCCACTGAATTAAAAAAAAAAGGTAACTGCAACTTTTTAAATCTCACAACTGTGATTTTTTTTCCCTCGCAAATGTGAGTTTTAGTTTTGCAATTCTGACATTTTTCTCAGACCTGTGATAAAAGCTAACTTTGTGTGTTACATCTTGTTTCTGCCACTGAATAAAAAATAAAAAGGTAATTGCGACTTCTCACAATTCAGACTTTTTCCATTTCACAATTCTGACTTTTTTCTCAGAATTGCATGATAAAAACTCTTTGCAAGTTACATAAAATTACAACTTCAGAAATGCATGACATACATTATCATTTGTGTGTTACATCTTGTTTCTGCCACTGAATAAAAAATAAAAAAAGGTAATTGCAACGTTTTATCTCACAATTTCTGACTTTTTTTTGCAATTGCATGTTACAAAGTCAGAATTGTGTGATATAAACTCCCATTTGAGTGTTGTCTTTTTTCTTCCACTGGAAAAAAAAAAATAATAATAAAAAAGATAATTACGATTTTTTCATCTCACATTTATGACTTTTTGTTCCTAGTAACTATTAGTTTCTAGTTTGCCATTCTGAGTTTTTCTCATAATTGCAGGATGAAAACTCACAATTGGGAGTTACAAAATCAGAAATGCATGATAAAAACATGCATTTGCATGTTAAAAAGTCAGAACTGCGTGATATAAACTCTCATTTGTGTGTTACATCTTGTTTCTGCCACTGAATAAAAATTAAACAAGGTAATTGCAACTTTTTTCTTGCAACTGCAAGTTTCTATTTCAAAATTCTGACTTATTTTTCAGAATTGCACGATAAAAACAGTTGTGCAATTGTGAGTTACAAAGTCAGAACTGAGTAACAAACTCTCAATTGTGCGTTACAGCTTGTTTCTGCAACTGATAAAAAAAAAAGCAATTATGACCTCACAATTCTTACTTTTTTGTCAAAATTATATGATAAAACATACAATTGCATGTTACAAAGTCAGAATTGTGTGATGTAAACTTATTTCTGCTGAATCTTGTTTCTGCCACTGAATAAAAAGTAAAAAACGTAACTGCGACTTTTTCTCTGACTTTTTTTTTTTTTCTGAAAAATGAATGATAAAAACTTGCAAATGCATGCTACAAAGTCAGAACTGTGAGATATAAACTCTGAATTGTAATTACTTTTTTTTTAACCTATGGTGTAAGACATTAAGTGAGAAACAAAATTATTGGCAGGTGCTTGGAGGAGTTGAAACACAAAAGGGATTGGTGACATCAGAAATTATTTTATTCTGATTAAAGATTATAAAGACCCTAAATTTGGCCAACCAATGGCAGACGTGAGGAAACAATCAAGCACTGTAGCTCTGTAGTGTCTTCCAAACATTGCTTTTTCTGTTTGAGCACCCCAACCAGCATGATACATCTTGGTCATATCAGCTTGGATCTGCCTGACCAACCAATAGAACTTTCTGTATAACATCATTTTTAAAAAATTCTCTGTGGTCATGCTAGTAGCATATAAATTACACACTGCACCTTGAATGATGACATTTGATTGACTCTTGATTAATGAATTCAGAAGTTTGGGCTATGTGCTTCCAAGTAAAGTATAGGCTGATATACTAAGTATAGGCCGCATGGGAGAATGCAGCATAATAAGCATGACGAATGCAATGGTTACACAGATAGCGCGGGAATGTTTTGGCTCTCATTTCCCATCTTCGCACTTCTCCAACAGCAGAGACGCTAGGGCAATTGCCGTAAGCCTATCTGACCTCATGACTTGGAGATTTTCCCCGTGGTCTCCAATGAAACTCACACAGGGAGGTAGAGTCGATTCCGGTTTCAGATAGCGCGCGGCCCAGACAGCCTGACCTACAGCCTCTCTCCAGCCCCAATCCTGGAAGGGATAGACAGCTAGAGAAACATAGTGTGCGATAGAAAGTTTTGAATCCTGGAGACGCTCACATCTGGAGAAAGATTTACTCATGCAGTCCATCGCTTTCTCTAGGGTTGAAAATACATTTTCCTTGCTCCTTCCTCTCCCTGTTCTCCATTCACGTTTTAATAGGACGACATCTCCCTGCCGTGACGGTGAGGAATCATGTAACCCCCGTGTCACCAGACTCTCATCCCTCTCGCCGTTATGTGTCCCCTGATAAGAAGACAGAGGTGGAAGAAGGCCATCCATCACCTACTGGCGGCCCAAATCATCCAGACCGTCCCGCCGCGAGACATTTAGTTAAAGTTAAAAAAACGTTCCTCAGACAAGACTTACAAAATGTAATTGCTACAATAACTTTGCTTAAGACTATGCGGGAATGCATGACTTGTAATGTTTGGAGAATTGTCATTGATATCTTAATCCCCTACTTTGTATATTCAGCAAGTCAGTAAGTTCAGGGTGTTTATTGTTGTGCGATACAGACTATTACACCGTGTCATCGCGAGTCTGCTGCTGGCTGACGTGCTGCACTAAAGTAGTAACAGCTCTCCTGTCTCAGGTATGAGGCAGAGACTGCATTGGCTCATTTTAACAACCCTAATAAACAGCCAGTCTCCACACAAACATTCAGCGCCTGAAGAAAGAGAAGTTTCTGCTCTCCGTTCTCTATGTGAATAACTAGATGAAATTCCAACCATTGCGGAAAACCAAAAACTGAAAAACGGAACCACCGTAGTCATTACAACAACTGATAATTTTGGCCTCCTCAGACCGCAAAAAACATAACGTCAGATTTCGCAAGCACCGTGTGAGAATTCAGTGCAGTCATGATTTAATGGTATTACACAGCAGTGACTTCCAGATTTCCTCTTCTCTGTTGTCAGAACACAAGCCATGACTATTATGATTTAACTCTTTAATTCTCTTCTCCAGCTGTCGACAGGTCTCAGTCTAAACCATGTGAAGGGGAAACCGTATTAACAACAACAACAAAACAACAATCGTATTTAGAATCATCCAGTCTAGATAGTTTTCAAGCAGTTAGGTATCAAACAGTATGAAATTTCTAGAAACGAAGAGTAGATTTCCTCAACTTCATTAATTCATTCATGGTATCATCAGCAAGATGATTTCAAGGATCCTTGGAGCCAATTGTCAATTATTTATTAATTGGAAGTCACTAAAAAATACTAAAAAAGACTAATATTTAAACATGTTATATTTAAGCATGAATCAATACTCAGCTCTGAATTCCATACACACACACAAAAAAAACAGCAATTCTTGACTGCAGTGAGCAAATTACACCACAAGAGGGACTCCTTAGAGTGATATGTTAAATGTAAAAAGGGCTACAAATGTGATACAGAGGAATGGTGTTATCCAAATCAAGTTACATTCAAAAACACACAAATGTGGCATAAAAATCAATAACAACTATAGTAACTAAACAGTATTTACTAAAATATTGCTGATTAATAAAACCCAATTACATAACTAGAACAAAGACAAACACACACACGCACATACACACACACACAACTAAAGACTAATAGACCCCTTGATTCATTACCATAACTACATAATGTTTTTGCCCTAGAAGTTCTTATATTACAAAACCAAAAGCTGACTCTCTCAAGGCAGACTTTAGACACTGACTTCAGTCAGCATCATTGAGGAAGGGGGGTTCTCCTGAATCAGAACTTTGAGTAATCCTGATGTAGTACATCACCACATCTTTTATGGTAAACCGTCTACGTAACCCACGGCACATCATGACTCGTATGACTGCGGGATCCCTCATGCATGTTTCGGCTGATATGTAGACAAACGACCCACCAATGCCCTCGACTCAGCCTTTGATGATGTCACAACCCAGCTGGCTGTCTCACTGAGAATCCCAGACATCTGTCCTCGGCCAATTAAACAGGAAGTTAGCCTTCCGGGCACTTCCTGGTGAATCTGCGTGCAACATGTGTCGCAGCAGTAAAGGGAAGCGTGGAATATTTAATGCGCGCTGCTTCAAAAGTGACGTCAAGACGCTCTCACTTCAAGAATAAGGGAACTGTTTTAATGGGGAAAAAATGAAGTTCTCTGAAAATTATCAGTTGTAATCTCCAGTGAACCAGAATTGGCTAATACATTCATGATAAACTGCTATGCCACCACAAAACTCTTAGGTATTAGTAGAATAACTCAGCTTGACTATTTGTCACTTCTTAATACAGCATTTAAAAAGAGCAAGAGTCTGAAACTTGGACACTCTGCATTTAATCACTTGTCATGTCTGTCAAGCAAATTCCACTACGTGCTCGGTAAACCCTGCTGAGGGAAAGTTGCTCTGCCCTACAAATAGAACAATTAGAAAAATAAATAAAAAGGAAACGTAAAGAGAGGGAGGGAGCAAGGAAGAGGGGAGGGAGGGAGGGAAGTATAATTACTGTGTAAGAGAGAGGAGAAGTAGAAGAAACAGAGAGACAGGGGAGCAACAGCCAGCGAGAGAGTCCAGCCCACTTCAACAAAACCATTCAACTCCTGCACAGTGAGCAGTCCCAGACCTCTTACGAGCGCACTGCTTCCCTGGGGCACATCCAGAAGCCGACTGCCCATCCCATACAAACTTCCCAAGGACCTGGAGAGGGACAGAACTACTCCTGCTTTCCGACCAGCATCTCTTCTCGCAACTTACCAGCAAGGATTACACTTTTCGTCACTTTTTCCCTCTAGTAGTTTAGCTCTTACTTTTTTGCTCCCCTCAAATCTTCCACAATCTCATCCACAGGCAGACAGACTTTACTCCCAGCTCTCGGCAACCGGACGGATTCTTCTCTTACTTTGAAAGGAACTTTTAAAGTAAGTTTATCATTTTGCAGACTCCCTCCGACTGTCTTCGGCGACTGACACCTCTTTTAAGGATGTCCCCTCTCCCTGTTTTGAGCGGGATCTTCCTGCTGCTCATCCAGACTTGCTCCCTCAGTGCCATGGTCACCAAAGGGAGCCTGACAACGTCCGAACAGGCAGCCACGGACTGTCCGTCCTGTGCCCTGGCACGGCTTCGAAAAGGTGAGGACGAGGGAGCCCAGCAAGACGTGGTCGAGGCAGTGAAGAGACACATACTTAACATGCTGCACCTGCAAGAGCGCCCTAACATCACACACCCGGTGCCTCGAGCTGCGCTCCTCAATGCCATTCGCAAGGTACACGTGGGACGGGTGGCCAAGGACGGCAGTGTCCTGATTGAGGACGAGGCCAGCAGCCGTCTGGACACCGAACAGGCAGAACAGACGGAGATCATCACGTTCGCTGAAGCCGGTGAGTCCAAACTTCTCACAAACGTCTAGAGGGTGATCTTAGTCCTTAAATACTTTCAAGTAAATTGTTCGGTCTTCCCTCGCGGGATGAAACCGGAGAAGTGGGTTTATAAAGCAGTTCAACTTAACTCTGAAGAGTTCAGGGAAACCTGTTGCCACTGCACAAAGTCAGAGCAGTTAGAAATACGCTGCGGCAATTCACTCCCCCCTCTCGAGCAAACCTCCTGCTGTTTTAGAGAATCAGTAATTATCTGCGAGGGCCCCCCAGGCTTCTAGCCGTAAGCTCTGCACAGGAGCACTTCCTTGGGGACTGACAGCCTCCTGTGTAGCTTTCCGTATGTGACTGAAGAGAGTTAAAAAAAAAAATCATATCGCATAGGAATAAAAAAGCACTTCTCTGTATTATAGGAGGGAAAGGAAGGCTGTTCAGTTACTGCCTTTGTGTCGGGTTTCAAAGACAGTTAAAAGAGCATTGTCGGCAGCAGCGAGAGCTGTTCAAAGGTGCTGTCAAGCCCATGATGTGAGGAGAGATTGGGTTCTTCTCGGAGTCATGCAGCTCAAACGGGTCATGAGTGACACAGAGCCGCGGCGTGCTGCAGGAGCTCTCAACAGATGTGTCAGACGTAAAAAGCAGCAAGCAGAGCAATTGGATTGCTTGTCTGAAAGATGAATGTTTCATGATTTTAGGGAGCTGAGACTGTAACACTGCGGCCTTGTGGAGAGAATGATTATTTAAAATGACATTATAGGTATAAAAATGAATTATGCATTTTTGAAATGGAATAATAAGCATACAAGAGACATGACGTAAATTAGAGTAAGAAATAAACCTTTTAAGACAAGATGTCACATAAAATAATCCACTCACTCAAACTCTTAAAATATACAAAAATATGCTGGGTTACCCACACGTTTTTTCCCCTCTGAGTCATTCATGACTACTGCAAATGTGTTTTTTAAAATCATTTCATAAAGACTGCATTCACAAAGAGAATTTAGATATTTTAGAGTGAAACACAACTAGAAAATTCTAAGTTCAGTCATGTTTTAAGATCTTTCTTAGCACATCTGGACCTTTAAAATGCACTGATATTCCCAGGTTTTTCATGACCGTGAGAACCCGGTTTATGAGAACCATTCCTTGATAATGTTTTGGTGCCAGACTACAGCTTGTCACATTACAAAACAAATTCAGCTCATGCTTAAGGGATGACAAAAACCTAGTTATGAGACACAGAGCGAAGTCTGTTAACAATCAAATCTATATCAAACTTTTATCACGTAGATAAAGTTATTTCATTTTCTCAGTGTCTGACACATCTATTGAGTATTTGATGTACTGACTGGGGGAAGATGGACTGAAGATCAGGATTACAAGCTCACATTTGCAAAATGTCACATTTCTGACCATTAGTGGCACAAACTAAACACATGGACACACCATAGATCAGTTTCTCTGGGCAAAAATCAGACTTTTCAATTATATGTTAGGCTCCATCAATCATCTTTGACATTTCAAACACACTAAAGCAACCCACATAAGTATATATAGATTAAAGTATAAGCTTACCACATACTTCTCATCATAAAAGCGAATTAAACTAAATACAAAACTGCGAATAGAACAAAATAAGTCATTTGGATGTCTCATTGTTACTATAAACTGTGGGTGGAGTGTTTATTGAAGTTATGAGACTGCAGTACGTTCTGTCAGGCGATAATTCCGCGTCTAAGTTTTCACAAACACGACTCATATTTAAATCCTAACCAAATACATACATTTTCTCCCCTTATGTTCACTTACGTGCTTTTGTTACAAATGAATGGCAATCGTAAGCCTTAAAGCATTCCATCATCTCCTTCCGCCAATCCATCGCACAGAAACCTCGCGATAACTTTTTCTTACCCGAGCTTGTGCCTCGTGAAGATTCCCGCGCGAATTCCATTGTCGAGTCTGACGTGAAAATCCGGGTTCAGCTGCATCTGAGCTGTTTCCAAAAGAATTCAAAATAGAGCTGTTCTCCAGGTCCACCACAAGGGGGAATGCAATAAAGCTTGCTTTTGCAAAAATATAAAAAATACAAACCTTTTGCGGACTTTTATTGAGGCTGCTAGTGGGCTCCATCCCACTACTGGTGTTCAAGCATCATTTAGTCTGCAGTGTGTGGCACCAGGTAATATTTTTTGGCTTTGGCATCACAAGCAGAGACATAATTAGATTGATTTTCTAAATACTATAATGCATACAGTAGTTATGCATGGTGCTTATTTAATACTGGTTTGATTTTTAAGACACATGTTGCAGCGCTACATCACTGTAATGTTGTGTTAAGTGGGTTGTTTAGACAACTGTAATTATGTGTATGATGTAAGTCTCAGACTTGTGCATACACTGTCTGGAATCTTGTCCAAAAATCTGCTCGCCACACATACAGGTAGACATACACATATCTTATAAATCTATTAAGTATTGACCTGGTGACTGATCATATGTGACCCCAACCACAAAACCAGTCAGAAGGGTCAGTTTTTTGAAATTCAGATGTATACATCATCTGAAGCTTTCCATTGATGTATGGTTTGTTATGATTTGGATATTTGAAAATCTGTAATCTAAGAGTGCAAAAAAAAAAAAAAAATCAAAATATCGAGAAGATCGCCTTTAAAGTTGGCTATTGCTACAAATACACTCATGCTACTTACAGTAAGACTGATTTTGTGGTCCAGGGTCACATATAGGATAATATTTTTTTTTAATAATAATAAGCTTCTTCTTCTGAAGGTTAAATAGAATTAATGTTGTAATTTTCTTGGTAGTTCATAGCTCTCAATTTTCTTTGTACATGGCTGTTGCCCTCTTAAGTTACGTGCTGATTAGGTTCAGAAACCACCTTGATGAAGACATCAATTGGCAGACACAAGAACTGCTGAACCTGAGGCACACTGCATTTATTGTAGGACATACTTGTTTAAACCATTATCTCTAATATACAGCATTCTGGCTGAATGAGCTCTACATGGTAAGACTGATTGCACTCAATTTAAGTGTGTAGCCTGAAGGCATGTGCAATCAGTGCTTGTGTATGTTAGCATGACTTCAAATAATGAATAACTTCAGTCTGCAGACTTTCAGGCAGTAGAAAAGGGTAAAAATTAACAGCATTTAAAGTAATAAAAAGACTAACAAATGCTTTTTAAAGCAACCATATCTAAAGAATTTATTCTTGTCACTATTACTGCTAAAGCCTGAGAGTGCACTAGAGGTCATTCATAAAATTTGGCTTAACTTGCTGCAAAAGTTTCTTTTCCATCAAAAGTTGCAAAACCAAACCAAAGATAATGATTTAACACACAGTATGCACAATGTTCACTATTCCTTGTCATTAAATTCCACTAAAACCATGTGCAGAATCTTCAAACAGAAGACACGTTGATGATATCACTATGGATGCAGTGAATGTGTGTGGGCGTTTAGCGTTCGGCCTTTGTGATGTCATTCAGGCATGCAGGTTACATATGCAAAGCTTGACATGTTCTAAAACAATGACTCAATATTTACTTTGTTTCCTCGTTTTGATCTCCTCCTACTTTATAGTAGTTTATAGCAAAGTAATTTATCACAGGGAAAGCCCTATAATCACTCCCTCCAGTAATAGTTACAGCAAAGGAAAGATAATGTCTCAATTGTTCATGCGCAAACAGTTACGTTTGCTAGATAAAATACTGATTCATTTGCAGAAAAGAGAAGCTGACTTGCTTCTTAAATAATTCGAAGAATCGCTATTTGAAAGCAATTGAAATAAAGTAGGCTAATTCCGTAGTATCTTTTTCCGTAGTATCTGCGCTGCCAGCTTGCCAAACCTTGCATATTACAAAGCCGCAAAGCATCTCCTTTAAACACAATCCAGATTTGAGGACCACAGTAGAAAGCCTCCTTGTTAGCCGAGGATCCCTTAGCATTAGTGTGGTCAAAAAGGTTTCTCAGGTTGCAGGATTCGTCGCTGCTTGTGACATTTTGTAATATGCTACTTAAAGCTTTCTTGGCTTCAGGGTACAGTACTGTAGTGAAGAAGGGATGCAGCAGCATCATGCCAGCTATGCTCATTTATTACTTTGACAGCTGATGCATCATCCAAACCTGTTCGTGAGAGTGGGTTATTACTTGCAGATGTGGGCTTGGTAGAAGAGCAGCGAGCATCTCAAACCTACATCCAGCCTTGAGTCCTGAAAAATCGATCAGATAAATAAGTAAAATATGAATTGCGATCATCTGTATAGGTTGTCCTCCGTGCTTTGTTAAGCCGCAGTCTTGAAAGGGTCCGTCCTTCAGTTATTCAGCATGGCCTTGAGCCATGCTCTGCAGATTCTTACCAAAGGTTAGTAGGGGGGAGGCAGCAGTAACTCTCCTCGTTACCCTCGTGGTTCCCTGGGAGCTGCGCTGGCCTGCAGGGGCTGGCTGAGGCTGGTGATTCTTAGCCACTGGATGGGGTGTCTGACTTAGATGGGGCAGTAAATCAGGTTCACTGTTGGTGCCTGAAATGCCTGTGGGTGATGAGGACCAGATAAAGAGGGAAGAAGGCCGTTTGGGTAAGAGCATAACAAGCGTGCTTGGCCTTTACGGCACAAGGTGTGGTATCGTGAAACAGCTCGCCGGTGTTAGTGACACTCGCCGGAGAATGTATACAAGACTCTACAGTGTTATGGTTGGGAAATAAGCTTTAATTGCACTTTTTGTTTGTTTGCTTCTCATGCTGGGATGTAGAAAAGGCCATGCATGCAGTTGCAGCAACATGCTGTACACTGAAAGGAATTCTAGTGGTTTTCTGGTCGGTTTAGTGACATTATAATGTCAAAGGATGTTTTATGATTGCAGCGTAGGTCTCTGTTGTATATTTTCTCTTGGAATACCTCAGCCGCGATCAATTTTATTCTGTTTAGTATCTGATTTGGATTTGCTTTATAGTAGCAAGCGATAGTTATCTAGATGATAACTGATTGTTGTTTGAAATATGCGAATATCACGTGATACCACAGCTCACAGTACGCTCTAGTGAAAGAGTTTAGTCTGTGAAATCCATCCTCGCTGCTGACGGGACTGTGTTTGAAATATGTTGCATAACAGGCGAGGAACTCAAATCATTCACTCCCACACGCCATTAAAAGAGTCACATTTCCACCCTCAGCCTTTTATTTCTAATTTAATATCTTGTTGGGTCAAAGAAGAAAATCGGTCAAGGATCTTTAATTCCTGAAGGGATCCAGGAAGTGTTCTCATGTTAGCACCTAGTATCTTTCCCTTCTGGTGTTTAATGTGAGTACTAGCCAAGTTATGGTATATGAACGAATGCTACGTTCCACTTGATCCATTAAGCACCTGTTAGTGCTATGCTCTTTGAACTGGCATGTGTGATCTGCCTGGAAAACCTGTTGCCTTTAATGAGCATTGTCAACAAATTAGCCAAAGATAAATAGCGCATTCTATAACAGTTAACCAGGAAGAGTACAAACAAACGCCATCCAAAGAGGCGTGTTTCAACAGCCTTTCAGGTTGCGGACTGCAAAAGCATTCTTTGAGCTTCAAGCACTGGGGCATTGCGAGCCATACAATATGACAGGAGGCCAACAAGGAGATGAAAGAGGCTGATTCCCCCTAAGGTAAACCAGATAGAAAAGGGGATTATAGAACACATTAACTAAAGCCATGTTTAAAGAGGAGTGGACATCCCCCACAAACACACTTAAGTTCCCAGGTGATTCTATACTTCAGCCACCCGACCCTTTTGAAGACATGGAAAGGGGGAGGGGAGGAATGTGTAAATGTTATTCTCCATCTTTGTGTGCAGGACAGCTGTGCAAACTCTGCCCTTGCGGTTAAATTGGTGTTTATTGTTGAGGGATTACCGCGTGGCTCTTTAGTCTTTCTCTTCAAATTTCAAAATTTCTCTTTGCACTCCAGCAAATATATTCAGAAGCATGCAGAGTTGCAAAGCTCCAGTGGTGAGCTTTCTTCTTCGGGCCTGGGCCTCTGCTCTGAAGGGGCAGTTGGAGGGTTTACCCAGCTTAGCGAATGCTAACGATACCCGATTCTTTCACCGGCTGCAGATTAAAAGGGACACAATGCGTTAGCCACTGCTGGAAAAAAAGCCCATTATTTTTAGACCACATTTGTGAAGCTCGCCTGTGTTTGGACAGAAGGGCTTGGGCCAGGGATCCCTAAATACGCTCTCGCACACATACGCACTTGTAGCTTGATGCCATTGTCGTTACGTCGTAACCCTGTAGATTAGTATTTGAGCAATATTACCTGCTTAATTCTTGTTGCGAGAGTCTAGCCGTGACACACAGGACAAACCTTCAACAAGGTGGCCAGTTTTACAAGAACTAAGTAAGCAACAGTCAACTAGACCAGCCAGAAATAATGTCCCAACAAAGGTTTAGTGGCTTAAAAACGGGTTGAGTCAGTAAATGGAGAGGATTTGTTTAGAAGTACCCAAATGATCCGTGAACTGAGATTTTCCAGAGGCCTTGCCTCTGTCTATAACACGGTGGGAATCAAAGCCAAAGGGAGCAGTCTTTTACAATCCAGTGAGACAGCAAGCCACATGCCACATCACTGCTTCCAGCTGCATGCTGTATACTGTCATGGGCATTATGTGTTACCCTACCTTCAGCAAAAACTTTGTTCTAGGCCAAAAGACTCTTAATTGCTCAGTTAACCACCAGGAGAGGTGATGAAGTTGGTTTGAAACCCTCAATTATTTCGATCCCAAGGTGGTGCAGGAAGAAGCGAGTGGGAGGGAGTGTGTGTGTGTAGGAACAGCTGATTCACTGATTTGACGTGCAGGAAAAGGATGCACGGCTGCATACATCTATGCCATTTATTAATAGTCGCACAAAACAGAAGGCGATTGTTTTGCGGGAACCTTGAAAAACTGGTCACTGTTGGCACAGAGTTCCAGCGATGCCACCACTCCCAGTGTCAGCTCTGATGTGGCTGGCACACCATCTCCAAAGTCAAGCAGAGCTTCGGGCTAAAGTGAAATACAAGTACAATAACAAAAGATCAGCTCGTTTGACTAATGTCTGATGTTTCTTTCTCTTCCTGTCCCACAGGTGAGGCTCCGGGCATTGTCAACTTTCTCATCTCCAAGGAAGGCGGTGAGATGTCTCTAGTGGAGCAAGCCAACGTCTGGCTCTTTCTTCGACTGCCAAAGGGCAACCGCACCCGCGCTAACGTCACCATCCGGCTGCTCCTGCAGCAGGGTACGGGGGAGAAGGTTCTGGCGGAGAAGTCCGTGGACACGCGACGCAGCGGCTGGCACACGTTTCCCGTTTCGGCCAGCGTGCAGGCGTTATTGCAGCACGGGGGCAGCACGCTGAGCCTGCGCGTCTCGTGCCCGTTGTGCGCCGACGCCCGGGCCACGCCGGTGCTCGTGACTCCGGGAGGCGGCGAACGCGAGCAATCCCACCGGCCGTTCCTCATGGCCGTGGTGCGACAGATGGACGACCTGTCCCTGAGGAGACGTCGCAAAAGGGGCCTGGAGTGCGACGGCAAGGTGCGCGTCTGCTGCAAGCGGCAGTTTTACGTGAACTTCAAGGACATTGGCTGGAACGACTGGATCATTGCTCCCTCGGGGTATCACGCCAACTACTGCGAGGGCGACTGCCCCAGCCACGTGGCCAGCATCACCGGCAACTCGCTGTCCTTCCACTCCACGGTCATCAACCACTACCGCATGCGAGGGTACAGCCCGTTCACCAACATCAAGTCCTGTTGCGTGCCGACCCGCCTGCGGGCCATGTCCATGCTCTACTACAACGAGGAGCAGAAAATCGTCAAAAAGGACATCCAGAACATGATCGTAGAAGAGTGCGGCTGCTCGTAAGGCCGCTGCCGGAAGAGGAAGGGTAGGAAGGGAGAGACAAGGTTGGGTGGTAGGGGCAAGAACTGTGGTCCCAAAATGAATGAAAAAGAAGAGATGTAGAGAGAGGAGAGGAGAGCTCCTCTATCTTTATCTCACTGCCTCAAGACAAACTCTCACGTAGACAGGCCTCTCTTTCTCTCGACCACTTGTGCGTGGTCATCTTAGAATCCAATGGGTATCACGTTCCAATGGGTATCTGTAACTCAGAGTAATCTCTGTGGCACTTTCAAAAGAGAAAAGAAATATAATATATTTTTGTTACAAAGCAAAGGGAGCAAGGTCAGAGAGTATTTATGCGGCCTATTTTGCAGCGCAGACGTGCACTGCGGGAAGAGAGATGACGTAGATGAGGTGCCTGAAAAAGAAAATCTCAAAACTATGCAACTTGTCAAGTATTATGATATATTTTTCATCAAGGTGTTGTTTTGTTTCTTAACTATTTACTTTTACAAACTAAAAAAAAAGTTGACATCGGTTGACTTTTTATACCTTGTACGTGTGATGTACGTATATATATGTTCGTCGTGTGTGTCCGTGTACAAACGTGCGTGTACGTACAGTGTGCCTACGGGAGTATTCGTGTACGTTTGTGTGCATGTCTGTTCGTGTGTGTTGTTGAGAGATACTTGAAAGAAGTTTGACGGGCTGCTGGAACCAAACATTTCTCTATATATTGTTATTCTAATTATTCTGACTATTGTTAATAATGTTATTGTTTTGGTTTCTGTACATTTTTTTGTTATCTTAAAAATGAGACGTTAAAACGTTTACAGTTTTGCACTATATCAACATTTCGATCAGCGTAGCCACATATACAAATATGTTTATAGAGAAAGACTAGAAGCACTTCAGAACAGACGTACCTACATAGCATGAGTCTAACAAATGAGATTGTTCAAAATAAACAGGGAAGGGAAGGCCGAGATGACTAGCACTACATCAGAGGACCATGTATACACATGCATTTTACAAAATAGTGTTTTGGTTTTTTACTCAACACCAAAGAATTTAGGTTAGCGTCGCCTACCATATTAGGCTGTCTCCGAACGGTTGTTCCGAAGATACCAATATGTCTTTCAGAAGGTTGCTTTGTTCTCCCTACAAAGATGTCCAGGTTAGCAAACCGAAAGACCTTTAAAACAGTTTCTCAATGTCCCACCGCGGCTCACTCCTGTGTGTGCTTTTGCACTGCTGCACAGTCCATGCGCGACTGGCCATCTAAATGGTTAAAACAGCACTTAAACCAACCTTTTAGAGTTTGTTTTTAATTATGAATTGTTACAAAAGTGAATGTGCAGCATTGATATTTAATGACTTGTGTAATTGGGAGATGAATAACTATTTAGATATTTGCAATTTTTTCTCACCAAATATTAAAAGGATTCACAGCGATCCAAACAAAAAACAACAACAAAAAAACTGCTTTTGTTCTGCAGATGTTCATATTTCCGCTTCCCAACATGAAATATTTTACCACTGTGCAATGTTGAAAAAAAAAAATAATGAAGCAATTTGGGAAAAGAAAAGAAAAGAAAAGAAAAGAAAAGAAAAGAAAAGAAAAGAAAAGAAAAAAGAACTTTAGTGTTACATTTTGGACTTTAAAAAGTTTACTTTTTCATTATGTTCCTGATGGGAATGCGTACAAAATGTCAAAAAAAGAAAAACACTATTAAAATGGAAAAGAAAAATACAACTTCAGAAAAAAAAAATAAAAAGAAAGACATGTTGTATATGTTTTTGTTTGTTTTTGTTTGTTCGTTTGTTCGTTGTTATTAAAAAATAATTGACACTGAAATAAGTGGACTAAGAATAAAAAAATATATTTTTTATTCTGTATATATGGAAATCAAGATACCAATATGTTGCATTGCTTTGTTGTACAAATCAAAAAATGTGCTTGTGGCTATTTTTTTTAATCTAATTTATTCTACAGTATTTTGTCCTTTGCTTCACCATTAAAGTTAAAAGGTTGTACACCACAACATGAGAAAAGTGTCGGTTGTGATTTCTTGCACAAAACACACATGCACATAAACACATTTAATTTCAAGACACGTAAAATTCTGCAGAAATGATAAGGTATGTGTAAAGTAAAACAGCACTGACAAAGCACAAGCCCTACAAATATTACAGGCCTTGATGACCAAGGAACAATTTACATGACCAAATATGTACACAGTAATAAAAAAGGGCCCATATCTTCTCCATATTTCAAAACTAATCCCCCCCTCAGAAACGTCCAAAAACCACCTACGAGAGGACTACAGGAAAAAAGGACGACCGTTTAAATTATGATTATCGGGACAGAGAACCAGATGGTGTCTATATAAAGCATGTTGCATGCAGAGGTTTGAGTTAAATCACGGTGGTTTTGGAGGAGGTAGACCAGCCATCATGAACCATTACTGGTGCATGACACATAACCACAGTGTCCCCCAAGACACATGCATGCAAGAAAACATCAACAGCCTCGTGAACTCCAGACACTTTAGATGCGTTTCACACACCTCCTCTGTCTTAAAACGAAAAAGGTACTAGTTTGGATGACATAAAGGAGCATATTGGAGTTCCTGGTTAAAGCAGAGCTGTCTCAGGTTAATGACAGAGAGCAACAAACTGCTGGCAGTGATAATAATTCAGCAGTGTGCGATCAAAGAGCTGCAGCGATGGCATGCAGGAGCGCAGAGTCTGCAGACAGCAGACCAGAGGGTGGTTATTCATTTTAAATGCACATTTTTAAAATAGTAGTGCTTGCTAAGGTAAGCAATGGGGGTCATGCACCTTTTTTTTCTTGAGGGGGCATCAGTCCTGGCACACTTGGTGCCTCAGGCAAGATACTTGTGTGCTTTTACAAAGAGATACAGCTTCTGAATAGCATGTAAGGGAAGCTGGGTCCAATTCCTACCATTTTGTTTGTTTGTTTGTTTTAATAAGCAAGTGTAACAGCTGAACTTTATAGCCTGTGATCACTACGTACAGTAGCAGTTTGGACAGTTTGTTCGATGGAAAAAAGTCGTTTTAAATGACATGTGGATACGTAGTTTAAAGCAAATGATTTACGAAACATGCAACATGATTTGACTGACTTCAGTGTTTTAAAGTGGTAAACTTTTTTCGTTTGTTTTCGTTTTAAAGTAAATGTTAACTTTAAAGTTAAATTTTAGTTTCAGTTTACAATTTACAGTAAATGCAATTTTAAATGCATTTTTTAAAGGTTTTTTATTATTATTATTATTATAATTTTTCTCATTCCACTTGCAAACATATGCATGGATGGATTTCCATATCCACCACAGAAATTTTAAAAAAGGTAAGGTAAGGTAATTGCGACTTTTTATCTCACAATCCTGACTTTTGCACTTGCAATTCTGAGTTTATATCTCACAAATTCTTTGTTTATATCTCGCAATTCTTTGTTTATATCTCACAATTCTGAAGAAAAAAAAGAGAATTACAACATATAATCTCACAATTGCTAAGTAAACATGCAATTGCGAGGTAACATCACACAATTCTGTTTCTCTAAATTTCAGTGTGTGCTTGCAACTGTTTGCAAATGTCAGTATCCTCCTCAGAACTGGACATTATAACTTGCAGTTCAGAATGGCGAGATATGAACTCACAACTGCGAGATACAAACTGCAGTTCGTATCTCAAGAAAAAAAGTCTGAATTGCGAGATGCAAATTTGCAATAACCTTTTTTTTATTCGAGTTTATATCTCGCAGTGTAAAAAGTCAAAATTGCGAATTTATATCATGCAAAAAAGTCAGAATTGCGAGATGTAAACACAATTGCGAGAAAAAGTTAGAACTGCAAGATACAAACTTGCAATTCTGAGAAAAGGAAGTTAGAACTGTGAGATAAAAAGTCGCAATCAACCTTTTTTATTTTTTAATTCAAGTTTATATCATGCAGTTCTGAGAAAGAAAGAAGTTAGAATTGTGAGATGTAACTTTGCAATTGTGAGAAAAAAAAGTCAGGATCATAAGATAAAAATTAGCAATTACCTTTTTTATTCTGTGGTGGAAAATGAAATAATTCTGAGATAAAAACTCCGAATTCCAAGAAAAATGCCAGAACTGCAAGTCTTTTACTCGCAGTTCTGCATTTTTTCCTGCAAGAAAGTCTAAATTCAATTTCAAACTTATATATAAGTGACCCTGGACCACAAAACCAGTTTTAAGTCACTGGGGTATATTTGTAGCAATAGCCAAAAATACAGTGTATGGGTCAAAATTATTGATTTTCCTTTTATGCCAAAAATCATTAGGAAATTAAGTAAAGATCATGTTCCATGAAGATATTTTGTAAATTTTCTACAGTAAATATATCAAAACTTAATTTTTTCAAACTTCATTTGGACAACATTAAAGGTGATTTTCTCAGTATTTGGATTTTTTTGCACCCTCAGATTCCAGATTTTCAAATAGTTGTATCTTGGCCAAATATTGTCATATGACAAACTGACAAACTATACATCAATGGAAAGCTTATTTATTCAGCTTTCAGATGATGTATAAATCTCAATTTTGAAAAATTGACCCTTATGACTGGTCTTGTGGTCCAGGGTCACATATGATGTTACTTTTCAATTCCACCACAAGACGTATAATTAAGATGAACAGCACCAAACAAACAGAAACGTTTCAGCACAAACAGCAACCATAGTCCTGCTTCTAGCTCCACAAACCATACTATTAGCTATTAAGGTAACTGTTCTTGAAAGATTAGTTCACTTCCAGAATATAGATTTCCTGATAATTTATGTCATCCAGGATATTTATGTCTTTCTGTCTTCAGTCGAAAATACATCTTTTGGTTTTTGAGGAAAACATTCCAGCATTTTTCTGCATATAGTGGACTTCAATGGGGATCAACAGGTTGAAGGTCCAAATTGCAGTTTCAATGCAGCTTCAAAGGGCTCTACACGATCCCAGCTGAGGAATAAGGGTCTTATCTACACTGTAAAAAACAATTTCTTGAGTCAACTTAAAATAATTTGTAACCTGGCTGCCTTAAAATTTTAAGTTCAGTCAACTCAAAAAAAGTTTATTCAACTTGAAATGTTAAATTATACTAAGTGACAACTTAGATATTTCAGTTGAATCAACTTAAAATTTTAAGGCAGCTGGGTTACTTACCCATCTGTTAAGTTTAGCAAACACAAATATCTAAGTTGTTACTTCGTACAACTTAACATTTCAAGTTGACTAAACTTATTTTAGTTGACTGAACTTAAAATTTTAAGGCAGCAGGGTAACAAATTATTTTAAGCTGACTCAACAAATTGTGTTCTTTATTTTTTACAGTGTAGCCAAACAATAGGCCATTTTCTAAAAAAAAATAAAAATGTATATACTTTTTAACCACAAATGCTTGCATTAGGTCTGTGATGCTCGTCTACAACTTCATTGCATTACGTAATCACGCTGGAAAGGTCACATGTGGTTAATTCTTCATCTGTGTACTTTGGTTGAAAAAGGCGAAAAACTCCAACTTTAATGTTTTTTTACTTTTTTTTTAAAGGGTGTTTGAGTTCCTTTGCATGTTCGCTTTGTAAACACTGGTTCGGTACTTCCGCCTACGTCACATGTCCGTGATTATGTAATATGTGACGTCGAGCTAGTGTAAGGCGTGCATTTGTGGTTAAAAAGTATATCAATTCGTTTTTTTTTTTTAGGAAATGACTGATCATTTCACTAGATAAGACCCTTATTCCTTGGCTGGGATCATGTAGAGCCCTTTGAAGCTGCATTGAAACTGCAGTTTGGACCTTCAACCTGTTGGCCACCATTGAAGCCCACTATACAGAGAAAAATCCTGGAATGTTTTCCTTAAAAACTTTTTCATACATGAATGTACATAAATGACTGGTACATTTTGATTAGCCGAAGACAAAACAAAGCATCTAATAGAGCTTTGAATAAGCATTTGACTGTGTGTAATATCAAAGAGATAAGTGTAGTGTACGCAAGGCTTGAGAGGGAGGGAGAAACTAGTTGCGCAAGGTGTTGTCAAACCCAAGACTAGATTAGGATATCATCCGAGCTCTGCAAACAGAAACACTGATTTCCTACACACGTGAGACAATGGTGCTAATTGAATTTAATGGGAGAATGAGCCATTGACAACGATCTGCAAACAATACCACCCTTTTAAGAATAAGAATAAATGCTTATAAAAAAATGTTTTGGCAAATCTGAGTTGTCAGATCTAAACTAGCAGTTGAGAGAAAAAAAAGTCTGTAAGATTGTAATTGTAAGATGAAAAGTGTCAAATTACCTTTCCATTATTTGTTCTGTGGTGGTTAAAAAAAACGAATTGTGAGTTCATAGAACAGCATTCTGAATTTATAATTTACATTTTTTTCCTGAGAATTATGAGAAAAAAAAGTCAGAATTGTGAGAAATTAATATATATATATATATATATATATTTTTTTTTCAGATTTCTGTAATGCAAATGGGCTTCAATACATGTTTTCCCTTCTTAATTACAATTACAAAAATACTATTTTAACCTATCATTGCTTTATTGACTAATCAGCATACAAAACTGTAAATATCCATTTTAGAATTAGTATTAAATCAGTTCTTATTCAAACTCTGGTGGAATGAAAACACAGTGAAACGCTATTGATCATCCCTGTCCGGCAACCTCACGGAAGAGTCAAAGGTTCAAAGAAGATACAAAAGATATTTTGATATGAAACAAAATGCATGACAGCATCCAGAAGTAAGCTAACCTAGAACTGACCATGGCCTTGATCAAACATGGTTGAGAACAGACTGTTCCTTTATTTCAGAGAGAAATACAAGCCAAGGCCAAAATGCTTAAGTGAAGTTAACGTTTGGCTCAAAGACCAGTGTTTTTATCCATGTAAGTGAAAGCATATCACTGACACAAGATGAGAGATCTGTTATGTTAACTTAAAATAACTGTTCTGCTCTCCGGAAAAACAACACATGTGACTTTATATTGAAGAGGTAGAGTTTGTGGAATTTAAATCCAGTTGGAGCCAAAAGTCTGAGAACACACTGAAATTTTAGAATTTTAAAATTTTAAATTAGCAAATAAAATACAAATTGTAATCCGTTCTTGATTACAAATTCCATGATGAAACTTGTATTTAGTGCAGTAATATTTTAGATTATTCATTTAGGTATGTATTCCAGCTACTTTCAAATTACTTTTAGATTACTAGAACCTAACTTGTTTATCCCATAGATTTGAATGGGATTATTTTGTACCATATTGATATAAAATAAGAGAGAAAGTAAATATATTCTATTGTTTGTTAGCAAAAACATAAAGTGCAACAAGCATCACATTACATCAGAATTTCCCAGTCTTCAGTGTCACATGATCCTTGACATTGGAGATGAAAATTCAACTCTGCATGGCAGAAATAAATTTTATTTTAAAGTATATTAAAACAGACAACTGTTATTTTAAATTGTAATAATATTTCACAATATTGCTGTTTTTTTTTCTGTATTTTTGATCACATAAATGCAGTCTTGATGAGCTTAAAAGACTTCTTTAAAAATATTTAAAAAGTTACTGAGAGAGAAAGAGAAAGACAAAGACTGCTAAACAGAAGAATCTTCACTAATTGTGTTTGACACAGGGTGCAAAACTAAGCAAGATATTGATGTGTAAACCGCAATCTAAACCTAACCTTTCCAGTCCACTGATTTAGTAGAAAGCACAGAAGGAAAACATTCGTTATCAAAACAATAGGATCACGAGCGTTCCCCTCACTTGACATCCGAGATGTTTTCTCAGCCAGAAGCTAAACAGCCGACAACACATTTGTCAAAGCACTTAATAGATGTTCAATCCAAAGCATCTCTGATATCAGCCTCCCCACAGTCTGAACTGGACCACAGTCAAACTCAGCAGCACCGCAGAGCTTTTCATGTCTTCTTATGTTACTCCTGCAGAAGAACAGACAGATGTGAAGAACACATTCCACTGATTCCAGTTCAGCTCACTCCTGACAACATCACTGTGATGACGACATCTTCATAACAATCACAACCAATGCATATCATATAGCTGTTATGTAGTTTTAATATTGTATATTTGGTTAAAAATGTATATATATAATATATATTAAATCTATTCACACAGGAAAAAACGTGTTTTGGAAAGAAGGCTCTTTTGCTCACCAATGCTGCATTTATTTGACAAAAACAATAAAAACACAGTAATTTTGTGAACTGTGTTACATGATTTTTCAGAAATCATTCTAATGTGCTGATTTGCTGCTCAAGAAACATTTCCGATTATTATTAATGTTGAAAACAGTTTTATTTCAGGATTTTTTGATGAATACAAAGCTTAAAAGAACAGCATTAATTTGAAATAGAAATCTTTTGTAACAACATAAATGTCTTTGCTGTCACTTTTGATGTAATGCATCCTTCCTGAAAAAGGAAAAACAACAACAACTGTGAACTATATATACAGAGTATATAATTAATCATTGAAAATAAACTAGCACTAACCAACATAAACCAGTCTAGTTCAACATGGAAATACTGGTCTAATGTGGTCTTGTTCAGCTGGCCAGATTTACTGTAACATTTCATACCGATAATAGCAATCCATCAGATGATATCAGCACAATAACATGTTTTATCCAGTGAAAAGCACCAGAGAGGCATCGCTTCCTTTGGCATGATTATCAACAAAGTATCGGCCTGTGTTCAGCTCTGTCTGGAGACAATACTGCCTTATCAGTTTGGAAACAGCCTCAGCCTTCAGAAAAAGAACATTTTCTATTCATTTTCATACATTTTGATCGGAAGTGATGCTTTCACAGGAAACATTGATTTTGTGTGATACAGCCTGGAATTTGATGTATCCATACGTGTGCTGGATCTTTTTACTTTATCTCTGGATTTTACTTGGAAAGCATAAAATATAAGACCTCGACCTTCACTTAGCATTCACCAAAACATGGTGACAACGGGAACAAAACTGATTCTGAGAATAGCTCCAAAAGAATGTCATTTTCCAGTTCCACTTCAGGTTTTTCAATTCAGTTCACACCTGCTTCGCTTCCACTCCGCACTACCTGCATACTCTGGTTTGGAAAACTGAACACAGTATGAGAAAACGATAAAACATCCCAGTGCTTTTATACTAAATATGATAGTTTGAGACAATATGCAACAGTGGCAGAGATTAGCAGAGTTTAACCATGCCAATTCTTTTAGAAGAATAGGTACAAAAGCAGTCACTGGAGTGGTATACCTTTTCAAAAGATGCACCTTTGTACTTTATTTACCTCTAAAGAGTGCATGTAAATACCTTAAAGGTAGATATTAGAATTTATAATGTACATATGAGTACTTAAATGGTACATATTTGTACCTCTTGAAAGGGCACAGTCCCTGTGACAGCTTTTGAACCTTTTTTCAAAGAGTGAAATAAGCACTGTATACAATGACAACAGCCTTTCTGTTGTTATGTTTACCAAATCTTGGATTAAATCTTTTCATAAACTTGTTTTCTTTCAGGTAGGGCAATTAGGTTTTGTATTTTTTTTTTTTTTTTTTGGAACAGATGGAACTGATTGTTCGTAGGCCTCATTAAACTGAGCTTAAATACAAGATTTGCAAGCAATTATTCGTAAGGTGGTCACTTTTGATCGGAAACGCCACAAGTATAACTAGGTAAGGAAAAACTCTCTAAAAAGTACAAAAACGTTATATATGTGATGATATACACTGCCCTCCAAAAGTTTGGAAATGCCCTAGAAAAATGGGTTTTTGGACAATATTGGCATGAATCCTTTTTAATTTGTGATAATTTTGCACTGATAAGGGACAACACAAACTACGAAAAGATATTTTATTACATAAATAGTTTAACTTAAAATAAATTCATTCTATTCTAAACTTAATTGGCAATCAATTGTTGAAGCTATTAAGGTGTGCTGACCCAAAAATCTTTTAAAAACCGGGGCCAAGTTTAAACCAGTAACCAGGCATCACAGCTGGCAAAGGGGCATGTCTGATTTTGACATGTATATATTGCCATTATTATGTAATCAAAAAGAAAATTATTATTGCTGGTCTTCAATGATAATGTCAAGTTACTTTAATGTATTTGCACCAAAAAAATATAAGGATTTATGCTGGTATCGTCCAAAACCACACTGTGCCAGGGGTGTTTCCAAACTTTTGGAGGCCAGTGTATATATAGTTTTTGTACTTTATATACTGTACTGTATATATATATATATATATATATATATATAGTTGTTATACCAAGTGTTTTAGTTCAATATGATATTGCAATATTAACTTGCAACTTAACTTGCAACACTCTAAAAAATAAATAAATAAATAATGACATAAATATGCATTTTAATCTAATTAATGACATCATAAAATCAAAATTAAATAGATTCATTAATAAATACAGGAAAAAAAGTGTCAATCATTTAAAGCATGCATTATAAAAAAAAAAATATTTCCAGTCCCTTATTATGTAATTCAGTGGTCAGGGATCTTTCATTCTTTCCTTCTTTAGTTAATTGCTGAAAATTTACATGGATCCTCTGCAGTGAATGGGTGCCGTCAGAATGAGATTCCAAACAACTGATGTAAAACACCACAATAATTCACAAGTAATCCACACCACTCCAGTCCATCAATGACTGTCTTGTGAAGCCAAAAGCTGTGTGTTTGTAAAAAACAAATCCATCATTAAAATGTTTTAAACTTCAAACCGTTGCTTATGGCTGAAATATGAGTCCTCTTTCCATAATATTGCTTTCTCCAGTGAACCATTTCCACAGTTCTCAGAAGCGGATGTCGTCGTAGATGGAAAACCTTCTGCAGTGTGGAATAGGAGAATATACTGAATATTATTTTAGCATTCCCATTTGCTAACACCAAAAGAAAAAGAAACTATTAACACCTGGAACTTCCCTAGAAACTGCTCTTACACCAAAAGAAACTATTGCATTTCCATGACTTTCCAACTGAGGAACAAATGTGGAGAGCTTGATTACAGTGCTCAGAATGTCAAACTTACCATCATTCCCTCAGTAGCTGTATTAGTAACCCCATCACAGCAGTGATGAAATAGATATTTGTAATTTAATGGCACAATAAACAAATGTACATTACATTAAAAAAAATACAATATTAAGACAATTTTGCAAGATTAACCACAATAATTATTACATTTAAATGCATCATCACAGTCTGTGAAAATTGGCCATTATTAAATGTGTTGAGCCGGTGCTCACAATATGACCTTCTATTAGCACACTTCTCCATCTTTTCCATTCAGTATGTGTCAAGAGATACAGAACCAAACATCAAATAAAGTAAAATGTCACTACATATTTTTAGAGCATATCTGCCTTTCCCTCAGCTCCACTGTAAATATAATGAGCGACGGTCGCTTTGCATACAAAGTCAGTTCAGCCAAGACACGTGGCTACACAACTGCAGACTGTTTCTTATCCCATACCCCATCTTTTATTCATTTAGAAAATGATCCACGACATGTGCAATGCAGCAAAATGTCACATGCCACAGCTGAGGAGATTCTCTAAAAGACACATGAATTGCTATGTAGGCAAATCCTTATATTTTCAAGTACCATGACCTCATGATCATAAGTGAGGCCTTTAAACTTCCAAAGCGCTGAGTGATTATATTAATGATGATGCTTAGGCTAAACTATTAAACTATAAGATGATTAACTAAATGTAATAACTTACTAATTACTAACTCATTTTTTGTCCAATAAAAGGAATGAAAGTCAATAGGGTTGTTATTTCGGCTCCAGAAGGAAACGCAATGCATGTAAACTTTTGAACAGAATGAAGATGTGTGCATTTTTCTTATTTGACCTAACTATCATATTTTTGTCACTTAGTACTGCCCTTCAAAAGCTACAGAAGATACTTACATGTTTCCCATTAGACAAAAATTAGACAAAAAAAGTTTACCGTGATCTTCCAATTTCAAAAGTTTTCACCCCCCACTCTTAAAGCATCGTTTTTCCTTCTGAAGCATCAGCAAGCATTTTAACTTTCTGTAATAGTTGCATATGAGTCCCTCAGTTGTCCTCAGTGTGAAAAGATGGATCTGAAAATCATACAGTCATTGTTGGAAAGGGTTTAAATACACAAAAATGCTGAAAACCAAAGAATTTGTGGGACCTGAAGGATTTTTCAGAAGAACAGCAGGCAGTTTAACTGTTCAGGACAAACAAGGGACTTATGAACAACCTACACCTAAAAAAAAAAAACAGCTGTGGATCAATCAGGTAACAACAAGTGTATGTAAACTTTTGAACGGGGTCATTTTAATAAATTCAACTATTATTTTGTCTTGTGGACTTTATGTAAACATCTTTTATGTGAAATATCTTTTTCAGTTCAGTACTAAAAAATAACATGCATTTTGTATAATCCTTCTTATTTTGATAGAATTTTGCAGATTCTGCAAGGTGTATGTAAACGTTTGACTTCAACTGTATCTTCTTTTGTCTTCCATTAAAGAAAGTCATACAGGTTTAAAATGGCTTATGGGTAAGATACAGTTTCCACAACTCGCATTTTTCTCAAAAAAATACAGTTGTTTTTGCAGCTTGTCTTCAGCATGTGGCCTTTAATCAGCTCATAATAAAATAGTTGAACGCTAAAAGCTGGATTCCATAAAAAAGCTAACAATTTAGGGTAATAAATCCTTTTGAATCGCTCATTCTTCCCTCCATCTATTTTTGTCTGATACAAACACAGGACAGCTGGGTCATTTTCACACATCCACGGCCACACAGCCTCAGCGCACTGCTATCAGGTACTGTAGCTGGCACTGGCCCCGGTTTGAGAAAAAGACTCAACAACAGAGGCACGTCAGCACCTGACCCTGGGCCAGTATTACTTCTCCACACACAAGCATCATGGGAAATCAGAGAGAGGTCAGTATAGCTGTGAAATGATTGCCAAAACACTGAGAAAAGATCTGCTAATCCATGTCTGATTTGAGGATGTCTAAACATTTTTCCTAAGCGAATGATTTCGAATCGCTGGGAAAGCAGATAGTTTTTAGTGGCACGTAGCACTGGATTCCTCCCCTGACGTGATGTGTCGTTTTCAAGGCTGAGAAAGGCATTTATTCATTAGTCACATGTTATGTATGCGTGTGTTTATCTGTGAAGAATTCATTCACGATTCTTTCTGATCAGTTTGGAAATTATTGAAATCCCAGTTATGCAATACCGATGTCCGGACCGGAGCCTCTCCAACACAAACCAAATACATTTTATTGCTGAGAAAGTGTCTGTTTTAAATCTTTTAAGTCTTTAAATCTGAATTTCTGAATTTTTGCATGCACCTCTGGTATTGGAATCCAAGGACAACTAATAAAAGCATTTTTATTGTAAAAATATCACACTGGATATAGGAACAGTCAGAAGGCACAAAAGCATGACATAACTCAGAATACCTTTAATATAATATTATATTTAATAATATACTATAATATGCAATAATAATATTATTTAGAAGAACATACTTAATGGCGAACTAAATGTATGTTTTCAAAGAGTTAATTGCATGTTATTTGCACTTAAATAAAAATGTATATTTAATGTATTTTGCTGAAATTGAGGTTTTTTTTTTTACATAATTCTAAAAAAGATGATTTAAAATATACACTACCAGTCAAAAGTTTTTTAATGTTTTTTTTTTTTAAAGAAGTCGCTTCTGCTCAACAAGCCTGCATTTATTTGATCCAAAGTACAGCAAAAACAGTACAATTCTGAAATATTTTTACTATTTAAAAGAACTGTTTTCTATTTGAATATATTTTCAAATGTAATTTATTTATGTGATCAAAGCTGAATTTTCAGCATTATTACTCCAGTCTTTAGTGTCATATGATCCTTCAGAAATCATTCTAATTCTGATTCGCTGCTCAAGAAAAATGTATTATTTTTTTTTTAGGATTCTTTAGTGAATAGAAACATTCAAAGACCAGCATTTGTCTGAAATAAAAAGCTTGTAACATTATACACTATACCATTCAAAAGCCTGGAGTCATAATGTTTTTTAATTTTATTTATTTATTTATATATATATATATATATATATATGATTTTTTATTTTCTTGTGGAAAGAAATTATATTTTTATTTAGCAAGGGTGCTTTAAATTGATCAAAAGTGATGATAAAGACTATTATAATGATACAAAAGATTTCTATGTCAGATAAATGCTGTTCTTTAACATAATATTAATAATAATTTTTTCTGAGCAGAAAATCTGAATATTAGAATGATTTCTGAAGGATCATGTGACTGGAGTAATGGTGCTAAAAATTCAGCTTTGAAATCACAGGAATAAATTACATTTTAAAATATATTCAAATAGAAAACAGTTACTTTAAATAGTACAAATATTTCAAAATTTGACTGTTTTTGCTGTACTTTCGAATAAATGCAGGCTTGGTGAGCAGAAGAGACTTAAAAAATATTAAAAATCTTACTGTTCAAAAACTTTTGACTGGTAGTGTACTTATAAACGCACTTAATTTGACATTATTACAGAGTGCATTTTCAAAAAGTACATATATTTCCAAGTGCACATTCAGTACAATTAAGTGCACTACTTTTTCATAAGGGAACTCTTGGCTGAGGTAAAGAATTGTATGGGAAATCCACACTTGCAATGTGGAAAAAATTACAGATCCTTCCAGTTTACATACATCATGTATACTTACTTCAGCTAACCCTCTTATAGAAAATTAACAACCTTAAACCAGTCAAAAATCAATAAATCAGTCAAGTAATTTTCGTTCCATGACTAATGTCTGATATTTGACTTCACTGTGGTTCATATTTCTTGTGGGGAATGAGGCTGTGGCTTCTGCTATGTGTCTTGGAAGTGAACTTCTTGTTTCAGGCATTTGGTCTAGGGTATATTTTCCATCTTGCTCAAATGCGTTATTACTAAAAGTGGCTCAGGAAAATACTACTTGATTTTAGTAATCTGTGATGAGTTGTCAAGCATGTTTGCGCTAACTTCGCAGGTGTTGGAACAATGTCATCCCGCAGGCCAAAACCTGTCAACAGATTTTGCATTTCCAGGTACAGTGAGAAAACAATCAAAACAAGATTAAGATTGTAATAAGTTACAAAATTCAACATGAAGCCATTCTTTGCCCAAAAGGATATATCAGTTAGCGCATCACTTTAGTGTCTGGGGTGCATATCATAATCCTCGCCATAATCGATGTGAAGTGTTGCAATGCCTGAAGCCAACAGAAAAGAAAGGAATGTCTGGGAGAAGAATTCTCATCTTTTATTTGTCTGCAAAGTGTCTTAGAAAGTGTATTTTTCATCTTGATAATAGTTCAGTAGAACACAAAGGAATTCTTTTTTTTTTTTCTGAAACAAAAGTTGTGTTGTGATGTCAGTACCCTGTAGTTGAAGCCAAAGTCCTTCACCTTAAGATCACTGGTCACCCAGCTTTATCTAGACTGATGCATCACCTAGACCTGCACTAAAGCAGAATAAAGTGTGAGTTTAATATATTTCATTATAAATGTATTTCTCGTAATTTCAACTTTATATCTCACAAATACAACTTAATTTATTTCTTTATATCTTTGTCATAACTGTGATTAAATCACAGCTGCAACTTTGAATCTACTAAATTGTAACTGTGATGTTATTTCTCATCATTTTGACAAAAAAAAAAAAGACTTTAAATCTCACAGTTGTGGCCTTATTTTTCATAATTGTGACTTGACATATTCATTTCCTGTAACTGTGACTATAAATCACTATTCATGTCTCACAGTTGTGACTACATCTGGTTTGACTTTATTTCTCTTCATTTTGGCGTTATATCTCACAACTGTGACTTTATTTCTCATAATTATGAATATCAATTACATCTGTGAATTTTAATTATTCTTAATTATGACTATATCTAGTAACTGCAACTTAATTTCTCATAACATTGACTTTATATCTCACAATTATGAATTTGTTTCTCAAATATTTTCAAATTCAAAACTTAAATTCTCCAAATGTATTAAATTACAATAATTGTGACTATAAATCACTTTATATCTCACAAATGTGGCAACTTCTGGTAAGTGTGACTTTTTTTTTCTTAATTTTGACTTTATATTTCACAACTGTGACTTTATTTCTCATAATTATGAATATAAATCACATCTACAAGTTTTTATATTCTTAATTGCAACTTTATTTCTCATAACTTTGACTTTATATCTTACAATTATGAATTTGTTTCTCAAAATTTCTTAAATTCAAAAATTAAACATGCATTAAATTCTCAAAATGTATTACATTCCAAGAATTGTGACTATAAATCACTTTATATCTCACAAATGTGGCAACATCTGGTAAGTGTGACTTTAATTTTCATCATTTTGACTTTGTATCTCACAACTGTGACTTTATCGTTCATAATTGTGATTTCACATATTCATTTCCCGTAATTGTAACTATAAATCACAATTCATGTCTCGTAATTGTAACTACATTTGGTAAGTTTGACTTTATTTTTCTTAATTTTGACTTTATATTTCACAACTGTGACTTTATTTCTCATAATTATTAATATAAATCACACACGCAATTTTTATATATTCTTAATTATGACTATATCTAGTAACTGCAACTTTATTTCTCATAACTTTGACTTTATCATTCGTAATTGTGATTTCACATATTAATTTCCCGTAATTGTAACTATAAATCACAATTCATGTCTCATAGTTTTGACAACATCTCGTAAATCTCACTTTAATTCTCTTAATTTTGACTGTATATCTCACAGCTATGACTTTATTTCTCATTAATATTATTATAAATCACATACATCAATTTTATATATTCTTAATTATGACTAGTAACTACAACTTTATTTCTCATAACTTTGACTTTATATCTCACAATTACGAACATGTTTCTCAAAATTTCTCAAATTCAAAAGTTAAACATGCATCAAATTCTCTAAATGTATTAAATTACAATAATTGTGACTATAATTCACTTTATCTCACTTTATATCTCACAAATGTGGCAACATCTGTTAAGTGTGACTTTATTTTCCATCATTTTGACTTTGTATCTCACAACTGTGACTTTATTTCTCAAAAATAACCTTAAATCTTAAAAAATAGAGCTTTATTTCTCATAATTAAGACGTTATATCTAAAATCTCCGTAACTGGGACTATAAATTACAGCTACGGCTTTATATCTTCTCAGTTGTGACTAAATCTGGTAACTATGACTATATTTCCCACAATTTTGACTTTTGACAAAATATCAACTTTATATCTCACAAATACAACATTATTTCTCATTATTGTGACTTTACATCTTTAATTCTCATAACTGTGAATATAAATCACAACTGCGACTTTATATTTTTTCAGTTGTGACTACATCTGTTAACTGTGACTTAATTTCTCATCATTTTGACTTTATATGTCAACATTACAAATGTATTTCTCGAAATATCAACTTTATATCTCACAAATACATCTTTATTTCTTATAATTGTGACATTATTGTGACTTTATATTTTCTCAGGTGTGGCTACATCTGTTAACTGTGACTTTGTTTCTCATAATTTTGACTTTATATCTCGCATATGACTTTATTTATCAAAAAATGTACTTTTATTTTTCATAATTGTGACTTTATATTTCCCAATTGTGACTTTATTTCTCATAATTTTGTCTATAAACTACAGCTGCGACTTTGTATTTTCTTAATCGTGACTGCATTTGTTAACTGCAACTTTATTTATCTTAATTTTGATGTTATATTTAGTTTTCAAAATGTCAACTTTATATCTCACAAATAAAACTTTATACAACTTTATACAGCTTTATTTAAATCTCACAACTGTGACTTTATTTCTGATAATCTCACACTTACAAATTAATTTTTAAAAATTTCAACTTTTTATCTACAGCTTTATCATAACTGCGACTTTATGTCCTAATTTCTCATAACTGTGACTGTATCTCTTTACTTTATTTTACTTTACTTTATTTCTTCAAAAATGACTTTAAATCTCACAATAGACAGACTTACGCCTATATATCTCACAACTGTGATGATGTTTCTATCAGATAAATATCCATTCATGAGATTACAACATTAAATACACAACTTGGGGCATTAAAAGAAACAAAAAACATATGACGGTAAAAATGATATTGCATTGAAATTTTGAAATAAATTGTCAGTGCACCAATATCCACTGTAGAGAGAATAGAAAGTGTGACAAATAAGAAAGATGAAGAAAGGAAAAGAAGGTAGTTGGAGAAAAAACAAACGTTGAAGAATAATACCCAAAGTGCCACTGACATCACGCAGTCTGATTAGAGCGTGTTGAATGGCCATCTAATTGTGGTGTGTTTGGAGTACTCCCTTCAACCATTAGCAAAACATAACTCTAGCCCTCTGTTCTTTCATCAGGACAATGACAGAACACAAATTCAACAGATCAAATCTAAGAACGGCCCGGTTGTTTTGAAACCCCACCACAAATAGTTCTCGTCAAACATCTAAAACAATAGCAGTGCCAATTTTCGGCTAGAATTAGCATGTTCCTGCCGTGCTAAACCGACACGTAAACGATCCGGTGTTGCTTATTGCATAATGTCAGCCTGAGACATTCATGGAATATGATAAACATAACCCTGAGTGGCAATGCCAAGCTTTGTTTGGGTTTGACCGAGCTGAATTCAAAACACAAAGCTGGAAAAAATAAATTAACTACTGTGTGAAAAGACTGATAGTGCAAACCAGACAGATATCGGTACAAAAGGAATGATGCAACAGTCTTGTTTTCTCGATGACATGTTTGTTGGTCTTTTAGGAAACGAGAAGACATGTAGCATTGATTTAAATCAGAACATCATCTCCTAGTGGATGCATGTGCTGTTGAGGAGGCGATGTGGATGGGTTAAGGTGGCCCCTGCCTCACATGAACTTGACCCCGGAGTCTCTGGGTAACTGTATAAACAGAGACGTCAAGTCCAGGCAGATTTATTGTGCTAGGAAAGCCTTTATGGATTGTGAAAGATTGAGGGCCTGACACTGCCCGTCAGAGAGTGGGAGCTGGAACATCTGTCTAAGAAACTGGACAGCTCAAGCTTTCACAGACGCTAACAGACAAAACAAAGAGCAAAAATTTAAAAATAAAACCACCTTAATTTTCTTGCGTGGATGAGAGCAGGTTGCCAGGCAAACCAATAAAAAGTAAGGCTGGGAGCCTAAAAAGAATCCATCCTTTCATTCTGATGCTTTGGGAGAGTTTTAATAATCATTCTAATTCTATGAGAACAGAGAAAGTCCATAACACAACTATAATGATAACAACTAGGGATGTCACAATACTCAATATAACAACCGTTCGGTATGACATCCAATTCAAAAACCTCTAAAGTTCTGAGGCCAATCAATAATGGTATATGCTTTTGTTAAAGCCATTACCTCTCATTATTTTTTACTTATGGTGACACTTTAGTTTAGGGACAAGTTCTAACTATTGACTAGTTGCTTATTATCATGCCTATTACTAGCATATTGGCTGTTTATTAGTACTTATACAGCAGTAGTGTTGGGTTCAAATCCACTTAAGTCGAGTCCGAGTCTTTAACCAATAGATCCTGAGACGAGTCTGAGTCCAAAATGGGTCGAATCATTCGTGATCCAGCTTCACTTACAGCAGAAGTGAGTATAAAGTTTTTTTATGAATCTTTGCGATTGCCTTTCCTTATAACGTGGTAGTTAGGAAGTTTAGCGGCTAAATGCGTTAAATGCGGCTAAAGTAAACAGGCTCTTCACTCCACAGAGAGAAGAGAGGGGGTGGGGCGAGCAGAGCTCATTTGCATTTAAAGGAACAACTCCTTAGAATGAGATGATTTTTGCAGAGCTCATTTTGACAAGGTAAAAAGGGTGTTGTTTTACACAACCACTGAGAATTTTTAACCAAAGTATATTAGAGACTTTTCATTAAGACCCTAAAGAATCATATCAACTTGTGGAAAATGGGCATCCGATGACCCCTTTAAGAAAAGCAAACCTCTAGTGCAGTGGTTTTCAAACCGGTCCTGCGAGCACCCCCAACACTGCACATTTTGTAGGTCTTTTATATCTGACAAACCCATTTCAGGTCTTGCTGTCACTACTAATGAGCTGAAGAGTTGAATCAGGTGTGATAGATGAGGGAGACACAGAAAACATGCAGTGTTGGGGGTGATAGTAAATGTATAAATTCAAGGGTGGGGGTAAAGGAGTAGGTATCTTGGTGAATGGGACCTTAAGAGCAGAAAATGCACCTCTTATATGTGAATGTGGCTGTGTGTGTTTTGGGTTTTATATAACAAATTAGACCTGAGAAAGGACATTTTGAATTTTTGTCTTGGATGAATGTGAGGTTGTGAAGAATAAGTCTAGTCTTTACAGCAGCACACACTGTGTAGGCTATAAAAGCACTACATATACGTTCCGTAGGTCACAGCCAACTCACACTATTTTATTTTGAATGCATTTATAGTTACATTAATTACAATAAATTACATTATGTACATTACATTAAGGATTAATTGATGACGGGCCATTGAATTATTAGAAAATCATGCACACCCAAGGTGGTTTTGGACCCATACAAACTACTGCTGCAAAGGTGGTGAACTGCCACCATGTTAAATAATAATAATAATAATAATTTCAATACAGCAAAAACTAATAAACTAATATAAGCAAAACATTTAGTTACTGAAGGCTGTTTACTTAAACACCAAGTATTACTTACAAGCAAAAGGATAAATAAATATGTTAATCAAAAATACAAATATGAAATATTTATAAAAATAGAATCTTTTTTAAAAAATATAATTGCTTTTTTTTTTTAGTTTTTCAGATAGGCCTATCTAAAGGCTATTACAGAAATAGCCTACTACAGACATTTCATGAAGTAATAAATGTAAAAATAAAACACTTCAAAATCTTCACTGTCTACATTAAAGAAGATTCTAAAAAGTTAATAAGTGATTCTATCAAGAACATTGAGTGCACTGTAAAATAATTCACAGTAAATTACTGGCTACTAGTTGCATTACTTTCACAGTAAGTTACCGTATCATTTTTACAGCAAATAATTGTGAAATGACAGCTGTATACTGTGACCGCAGTAGTTATTCCATACTGTGATTTAGCAGTATGGTCCTGTAGAATTACAGTATGTAGCTGTGAAGTTACAGTTAGTGCAATCAAATTACTATGATTTAGCAGTATGCCCCTATAGAATTACTGTATTTAGCTGTGAAGTTACTGTTAATACCATCAAATTACTGCAATTTACTGTAATAGCAATGCAACTCAGTAGCTAGTATTGTGTTTTTAATTTACTATAAAATGTATTGTTAATTAAAAACTTTACATTTAAAATGTACTGTTAATTTATCATAAAATACTGTAATTTTGACATTTTTGAAAAAACATTTTGCAATTTTATAAATTCTGTTTAAACTTTCCAGCACAGAGGTTCAGACTGTCATGCTTCTCTCCACTGAACCAGGACACACTACAGAACATGTTCAGTGATCATCTAACTGCATGACAACATCTACCTTAACACAAAGCCAGAGTTAGGTTTGTCCATTTTGGCATTGGAACATTGTTTACACACTAGATTGACATCCATTCAAACTCAACGAGTTTCCTGATCAGTGTACAGACTTGCTGGTTGATATGTTCTCTCTGCCTCCATGAGTTTGTGCCTGTCTCTGGATCGATGCCCAAGAAGTACCTATAAAGAAAAAGGCAGGGAGGAAAGCTAATAGTTTCTTTCAGGTGGGATGAAAAAGGTGTCAGTTGCCAGCAACCACCTTCAGGGGGTCACTGCTGTTGCCGTACAGAGCAAAAAGGTGACAGAACAAGGTGATATTAACCCTAACCATTTAAATAACAGCAGCTTAAAAACATTTCCATCACAAACACACAGTCAAGAACCGTCCTGCAACAAAATAGAGGTGTGTGATTTATCCAGCCAGAGCATTTGTGCACAACAGAGTACATAATTTTATATGTGCTGTTTGCAGAGGATGGAGCATCCTTTTAAAAACAGCTTTCTTTCTGGTCTCCAGTACAGACACAAAAGTTGAATCTGCAACACATCACTTGTTTGAGGGGGAGAAGGGGGGTCGTGGCTGCTGTGGTCCTGTGTGGCTCGCAAAACCGCAACCCATCCAAACAATCCTTAACCCACTGAATAAAAAACAAGCCCTCAAGTAAAATAGTAGAATGTAGAAATTACCTTTGGTAAATTCCAGAGTGCAAGAAGTAGCTTCATCATGCTTTAGCCAGACCAGTTATGAAATCAACTTGCAGTGACCTTGCAATGTCAGCATCCATGCCCTCATCTTCAATGTGTCACCTGAAACAAAAACAGATATACTGTTACCTACTGTTCAGAAAAGAAATCAAGATCTATTTAAGAAATTAGAGTGAAAGGAGTAGTGTGGCGGCATACTAAAACTACTGAGTTTTAGATGACTAATTTTAAAGGAACACGCCACTATTTTTGAAAATAGGCTCATTTTCCAACTTTCCAAGAGTTAAACAGTTGAGTTGTACCACTTTCAAATCAAATTAGCTTAGCATAGATCATTGAATCTGATTAGATCGTTAGCATCTCGCTCAAAAATGACCAAAGAGTTCTGATATTTTTCCTATTTAAAGTCATGAAAGTCGTGACGTATTGTCAAGTATGGTGACCCATACTTGAAATTTGTGCTCTGCATTTAACCCATCCAAGTGCACACACACAGCAGTGAGAAGTGAACAAACACACACACTGTGAACATACACCCAGAGCAGTGGGCAGCTAGGAACTATACTCTCAATCCGGCATAATAATCAAGGAGATAATGATTTTTTTTTTTTTCTGAAATGAGGCTCTAAAAATTAGCTAATGTCTCACAGTTAGTTACTAATGTAATACAAACACTACAACCAACTTCTGGGTTTATGGTTTTAAAAAACTGGCACGCTCAAACCTACATGAGTAAGCTAAACGCTAAACGCTAACAAAATGACAACAGAACCTACAACTAACACTACTTGGTTAATACCTTTAAATTACATGCACTATCATATAAAAAGGCATTTAGTTTGACATTTCAACACTTCCTGCTGAATTCGTCGAATGAGAACACTGAAAAAAAACCTTTTTGCTTCAAATCAAGGTTTGTAATGTTATGATTCTCCTCATAGCTGGTTGGTTTGGTTCATGGCTTATAGTGCTTTAAAAAAGGCTTTTTAAAAATCCCTGTGGGAAAAATGAATGGAAAAATTACTTCCAGACCAAGTCCTGTTGAAAAAGAGGATGGGCACTGCTACACTCTATTCAAGTTGATGAACTATGAAAAAACTGGCAACCATTTGAAATCCACCAAAATTTAAATAGCTTGAACATTTAAACTGATACATAACTAAACTGCAGTTCACTTACAATAAACAGAACTTTATAGTCCATTAGTTTGAATGCTAATATAGTTATCGTTTGATGTGAATGGGACTCATGTTTATTACCTCAACTCAGAATTAATAATCTCAGCAGCTATTAATGAGGAATCAATTCCAGTGACTTTTGATTCCGTTCTTTAAATCGAACTAAGATTTGTTTAAAACAGAGTTGTTCATTGCTAAAATACTGTAATAATCACTGTATTTGGATAGATTTTAAAGGAATATTGCAGGTTCAATACAAGTTGAGGCTTATTTTACAGAATTTATGCTGTAATTGTGTTGACAGAGTTTTGACTCGCCCCTCGTGTTATGTAAAAATTAAGTAAAAATACAATGTGTCATAACACGAGATGAAAGGCGCAACACAAAGATGAAATGCAATGAAAAGTCTTTAATATAATCCACACGTAAATCCACAAAAAGAAGGCAGGAACACAGCAATTTATAAAGATTGGCTAATGATAGACAGACAGGTGCAGGTGATTAACTAATGACAATAACAAGAACAGGAACAGGAACACCATATATGGGCACATGTGGGAAAAAACCAATACAAATAGTCCAGGGGTGTGACAGTTCTCCCTCCTCCCAGAAGGCGCGACCTCGCGCCATAGAGAAAAACAAAAAAAGGGATGGACGGAGGGGACATAGGAGGTGGACAAAGGAGTGGACGTGGGATGGCAACAGGAAGTCAGTGCAGGAGGAGGCTCTGGCGGAGGACGGACTCCCGGGAGGAGGACAACAAACAAAGTCCACGGTGGTGATGACAGAGGGAGGAGCCAAGGAGGAGACAGAAGGGTCCAGGGCGGATCAGACAGAGGGAGGAGCCAGGTTGGAGACAGAAGGGACCCGGAGCAGGAGGAGCCAGGCGAGACCCAGGCCGCAGCCATTATGGCGGCCCACGGCGGAACCGACGGAGGGAGGAGCCGTGGTGGAGGAAGGGCTGACGACTCCAGGGGGCCAACCAACGACGGTGGAGCAAGTGGAGGTGGAGCTCGAGGCAGAGAGCCGGCGAGTCCAGGCGACACCGGAGGTCTGCAGTGGAGCTGGAGCAACAGAGGACTGAGGTGAAGCTGGAGGGAGGAGCCAAATGGAGCCAATGGGACGGAGCTACAAGGTGCAGCCAGAGGAGTGGAGTCCTGAGGCGATGGCGGGACGACGACCGACCAAGGCGGAGCGGGAGGGACGAGGGAGCCCGATGGAGCTGATGGAGCTGGTGGGCCGATGGGCGACAGTGGAGACGAGGGAGCCAGGAACTAGGGCGGAGCCACTGGGTCGAAGGCCAGAGGAGGAGTCCAGGACTTGGAGGCTGGAGGCGGAGACGAGGGATCCTCCAGCCACGATTCCGATGGAAACAGGCAGACCCACCGCACAGATGGTGGGCGGAGGGTGAGCAGTGGGGCTGTCAAGAGACAGAGGTGGTGTGGCTGAGGCAGGGATGAGTGGATGAGTCAAAAGAGGGAGGGAGGGTGGGTGGGAAATTCAGGCAGGCAGACAGGTCAGGGCAGACGGAAGGTACAGGGTAAACAGATAGTTCAGATGAGGGTGGGATAAAAAGGGGCATGTCTGCATATATATCCTCATTGAAATCGATTAAATACTGTTCAAAATACCACAGTCCCAGATCCAGTTTCCGCTCACCCTCAGCAATGGTGCAGTGGGTGGGGCTTTCCTCAGCACCCTCACACTCCACTGTAACTTCCATCGTCGCGCGTGATGTAGCCGGCTCTCGCACCTAGTCGGACGGCGAACCTCAGCACTGTCGCTCCATTTGGCCATGGCTTGTCGGTCGTGTTGGGCTAAGGATCTCCGTCCACGGTGGGCTCGGGCTCATGCTCCGCGAATCGGGGTGATGGTTGGCTGGGCTCTGGGTCAGGAGTGGGGCTTTGTGCCACTCCACAAAGGCGGTGAGGCTCTCTCGAGAAAGCAAGGACGGCCGAATCATTCATAACCAAAAAAAAAAAAACAACAACAACAACAACAAACTGACAAAAAACGAAAACAAACACAGTGCTACTCTTTTAATGGTCCGGTCTTCTGTCACAACACATGAGAGGTAATTGCGCAACTCTGACCTTTTTTTTTCAAATTTGCATGATATAAACTCACAATTGTGAGTTATAAAGTCAAAATTGCGAGACATAAACTTGCAATTCTGAGAAATAAAATTTGCAATTATGAGAAATAAAGTCAGAATTGTGAGATATAAACTCGCAATTATGAGAACATATTGAGTCTTTTTTACCCCTCAAATTTGGACTTTATAATTTGCAATTGTGAGTTTTTATCTCACAATTTAGAGAATTGCGAAAAAAAAAGTCAGAATTGCCAGATATACTCGAAATTGTGAGAAAAAAGTTGGAGTTGTGAGAAAAGAAAGTCAGAATTCCATGTTTTTATCTTCCAGTTCTGACTTTATTTTTCTCAAATGTCAGTTTATATCAAGCAATTCTGAGAAAAGTCAGAATTGTGAGTTAGTATCATGCAATTCTGAGGAAAAAAAGTCAGAATTTTGAGATAAACAGTCGCAATAACTTTTTTTTTCAGTGGCGGAACTGGGCTTCCATAGGTAAGTTACTTTGTTTAAGATTAGCGAGTTATAAACTTGCAATTCTGAGATATAAACTCTCAATTCTGAGAACATATGAGTCTTTTTTACCCCTCAGAATTTGATTTATAACTCGCAATTGCGAGTTTATATCTCAGACTTCAGAAAAAATCTGAATTGTAAAAAAAAGGCAAAATTGCCAGATATACTTATTATACTCATATAATTGTGAGAAAAAAAAAATCAGAATTGCGAGAAAAGAAAGTCAGAACTGCAAGTTTTTGTCTCACAATTCTGACTTTATTTTTCACAATAACATGTTTTATTTTTTATTCAGTGGCGGAAACAGGCTTCCATAGGTAAGTGATTTTTTTTTTTTTCACACTAAAAGAATATTAACAAGCATTTTATTACATTGTTTGCCTATACTGTTGAAATAGTCAATTTAACAGTCATTTTAACATTTATACATTGTAAGCCAGATTGTTGTTGTTTTTTACCTTTATTTATCATGGCATAGAAAAAATCTTACAAAGAATTGGTTTAAAAACGCTTCAAAAATGCTTCAGAGTCTGCCAGGACGAATTACAACGCAGTGCCTTTGTAACTGTGCAAGGGTGCAAAAACATAAAAACAGTTTTTCCAGTAGCTGTTTTTCTTTTAGATGAGCAGCATCATCATAATGCAGTATGCTTTTGAGTCATTCGTCCACTTTCCTGCATGTTTGCAGAAGGCCATTATCATGAAAGGTGGCAAGAAAATTGGAATTAAAGTGTAACAGTGAGAGCCGGTGGAAATAACCCTTGGTGATGAGATGACACAGTTCACATGGTTCATCCAGCACGAAGCCAAGTATTTGAAGACGGCGTAGTCACACCGCTCGCTTCCGTCGCGTGGACCATAACACCTATTCCACCAGTTGTGAGTCACTGCAGTGGCCCCGGTGCCAGGCACTGATTGATCTGTGTAATGGGATTTCATACATGTGGAAGGAGGGGGGGTTCGGCACTTGATCATTAGCATGTTGATGAGCAGCGTTCACTCCATTATTCACCAGTGTGGAGTGAGAGCTTGAAATGAAACTCGTGCTCCACGGGCCAAATGGGACCCATCTCGAGATGGGTGCGAGACGGAATTGGAATCGGCAATGACGTCAAATGGCATAAATGAGGCCTTGCGAGCGCTGGACGCTTTGAAATATGTCACTTAGGGCACCTGTCATCATTAGTGCCAATGACTGTTTTAATGGAATTTTTAAAATGGAATTTTCACAGCCTAATCCGGATGAAGCGTGACATTTAATGCCCACTGTGGCATATTTTCTCCCTGGAGTCTACATACAGCTCCCGGTTCATTGTGTGCTTTCTCTAATTATTATTGAAATGTCAAGTAAAAATGATTGGAATCAAATGAACTCCATTGAATAGTCCCATCTATTTGGGGGCACAACTACGGCGATCGAAATTGCAACTGACCACCCACGTTACACGTCACATGCTATTTAAACCCGTCTCATGTTACTTCTTTCACTGGAGTTTTAGGCCTACAGATCCGAGAGGAAACTTTGGTGGCGTTTTTGTTAAAGTAAACATGAGGTAAGCGCGAGCGAAAGCAACAACGGTCCTCGCAGGCCCACTTTTATCAAGAAGAGCTTTTGTTCAGCGAAATACTCTTCGCCTCCTTGTTTCTCCTCAGAGATTTCTCTGAAGCGGTGCCGTTTGGCAGCCTCGGAAGGAACAATTGTACATCTAGGAGCTTTGATGTGGAAGAAAACGGCTTTATTTGAGCGAGCATGGTGATCAATGGCTGCTCCCCAAACCAAGACATCGTCCTTTTCCCTTTCCCATCATCCTAAAGCAGCCAGATGGCAAAGTGATAGGATTGGAGACAGGCTGTAAATCTCCCTTTGAATTTAAGATTTAGCCACAGTTACAGATCTGACCAGAGCCTTGACCCTCAAGCACCCTTGAGTCGTATATTACCTAGCCGGCCGAATGTGTGCTTTCCTGGCCAGATCCGCCACAGATGGTTTATTTTTGAAATCCTACAGGCCGCAGGAAGTTAAAAATAAAACAGAATACTGGGAGAAGTCCATTGCTGGACTCAGGAAATCTCTTAAACATTTTTCAGCCTCTAGCTACTTTTCAATAATGACTTATTAGTGGTCGTTGCTACAGCAAACTTCACTATTTATTGTTATTGGTGATACAATACTTGAACAGACCCCTAAACTAAAGTACATAACATATCCAAGACACAAGTAAAGCCTTGAATCATGCTTAAATAGAGAAGTATGGAGGAAAACTGCAAAAATAATAAAGACCTGAATAAACAAGTGTGAATGATACATACAAAGTATGTATACCATACAAAATAAATGACAAATTTATTTATTTATTCATTTATTTACCGCTGTTATTTCCTATCAAATATGATAATGAATGAATGAAAGAATGAATGAATGATGTAATGGCAAATTTATTTATTTATTTATTTATTTATTCATTTATTTGTTTATTTATGTATTTATTCATTTACTGCTGATATTTCCTATCCATTATGATAATGAATGAATGAATGAATGAATGATCTAATGGCAAAATGTATTTATTTATTTATTTACTTACTTACCACTGATATTTCTTATCCAAAGAATGAAATATAAGTAAAGACAAAAATAATGAATGAATAAATGAATGAATGAATAATTGTATTATTTATGTATTTATTTATTCATTTATTTATTGACTACTATTATTTCCTTTTCCAATATGATAATAAATGAAAAATAATGAATGAATGAATGAATGAATGAATGAATTATCTAATGGAAACATTTATTTATTTATTTATTTATTTACCAACCACTGATATTTCCTTGTGATAATGAATGAACTATAAATAAAGACAAAAATAATGAATGGACTAATGCCAAAATTTATTTATTTATTTATTTACCACTGATATTTCCTTTTCTAATGTGATAATGAATGAAAGAATTAAGTGAAGACAAAAATGAACGAATGATCTGTTGACAAATATATTCATTTATTTAGTTTTTAGTTTAGTTTAGTTTAATTTATCTAGCTATCTATCTGCCTATCTATCTATCACTGACATTTCCTAAAATAATAATTGAATTTTTAGGCAATTACAGGGATAATTTAAAATAACAATACAACAAAAATAAAAACAAGCCGGCAAAATACAGAGGAAGAGATATCACAGACATTATACAACTTTAGATTATACAGCTCTTGTTATACAACAATATACAAAATACAACTGAACTGGAAAAAATAAAGATCACAGCATACATAGCATTCTGCAAGCATTGTTCGAAGAAATATTTAAGGAATATGCATGTGTAAGTACCCACAGGCACTCATAAATCCATTTATCCACTCGACTTCATCTCTATCCCTTCCACGCTAGACTTTTCATTCCCAGGGATAACGTATGTTCCACCTCTACACCTAGATATTTCAGAAAGGGATATTATTACTAATTTAATGAAAACTATAGTAAATTAATCAATAAATTTGACAAACGTATTAAAATACAAATACAAATTCCCCATGTAATCAATGAATGAATCAATAATTCATTTAAATCATAATAATATAATAATGAGAAAGCATAGGAAAAATCTGTTTAAATACTCATGACATCCCTTTGAAATGATTCCCACCCAAATGTAACTTCACTCCATTTCAAAGTTTCATTCTCTGACTAGGAGTGTGGGTGTTCCATTTGTTTTGGATCCACCCTTATATTTAATGTAACATAACAACCTGTAGCTAAGGACTGCTCCCAGACTGGATGTGGGAGGACGAATCAAAAAAGACCTTTCAAAAAGCATCAGCCCTGTTGTGCCTCAGGACGTAATCACGCTTGTATAAAACGGCCATTGTTGTGCTCCAGGAACCTCATCGGTAATATGAAACTCTAATGAATGGCTGATTGATAGCACGGGTTAACATCAATTTGCTTCCAGGATTGGATTCACAGTTTGACCTCCCCAGGTTCCTGCAGCTCCGCTGGTCCAAACCTCATTCACTTCCAGCTGCTTTAATTGTCTCTCCTGACAGTAAGTCGGTAAGAAGTTTCCACGCTGTAATTAAGTGTAAGATCCTCAAGACAGGCAGCGCGAGTTCCTGACAGAGACCACAGGTGGGTGGTGAGATTAACCTCGAGAAGACTATTAAGGAAAACCATGAACATCTCGAATAAATCTAAGAGAGGGATATTACGGTGTGAGAGCAAATCTGTGTGTGTGTGTGGTGTCAAAGGAAATCTCCTGCGGGTGGGACGAAAAGGAACAGCTTGATCCTGTGTGTTAAAAATGGAAGCGTTAGTTCCTCAGAGAAGGAAGAGGTAGAGCGATCGCACAACTGTTTTCTCCATCACGTTTCATTTGTGCCTGCATGTGAAGGAAAAAAAAAAAAAGAGAAAAAGAAAGTAAAGTCTGTAAGCTGTTTGGAATAGCCAATATTAAAACTCTGGAAAACTGGAGAAACACCTGCTTTTGAAAGTGAAGACAAAGTGGAGGGCTCAAAGGATATTAATGTTTTTGTTGCGCTTTTTCACAGTTCTGGGAATGATATTAAGATGTCAATGGGAGAAGTGTGCTCGGCTATTGGTAACGTAATCATATTCCAGTGCAGAAACCTAGTTTTCTCTTACTCTAACACATTTGTGTTTCTGTTACAGCCTTGCGTGACCTGAGCTCACAAGTCTCTGGCGTAAAACGCCACACCCGTCGTGTGTCCCTGCACTGAACGGAGGAAATCTACACTTGTACGCCAAATAAGCCATCAATACTCTAGTATGCGTTTGTGGAAATTGAAAAAATTGCTTGTATTATTTACATCAGCAGCCTAAAAGTATATAAATTGCTGTTTGCCTATTGTTAATATTAACCAACAGACCACACGGACTGGTGACGTCAGACCAGATATAAAGTAGTTTCAAAGGCGGAGGACGTTATTAAATTTTAATGAAGACAAACATGTATTTTCTTTGGAATGACATGCACAGATGAATCAGGAGCAGAGAGTGTATTGAGAGAGTAAATACAGTCAGTTTTGTCTTTATGTTGACTTGAGTGTCTCATGCTTGAGAATTTTTTGCAGTTATTACGGACGCTTAAGGGTAAAATGCTTCTGCGTGATGTGTGCGTCGTTGATATCCATCCTATTCAGATTTTAAGATGATAGACTTTATTGCCATACTTATGTTTAAGTATATTTTTTCATAAATTTCTCTCAGTGTGCTTTATGAAAGTAGCAAAAATGAAAACCTTAATTGTACAATAAAGATGAGACACTTGGATCACTCACGTCCTCAGACTCAGAAATTATTAGTTTCTTTTGGCAATGCTTGTAACATCAAGATGAATAAATGTACAGGTTTTTTTTTTGTTTTTTGGAATTATTAGGAATTATTGGAATTATTACTAGAAACCCTGGAAAGAAAGCACAAGGGCACCATCAGCTGTAATAAAACAGTAACATATGTTTTACTAAAATATGTTTTTCTTGTTAACTGAATCCTCATTATGATCCTGTTTCCTTAAAAAAGAAAAAGAAGAAGAACAGAAATCAACTTCAGCATTCTTTTTATGGAAATAATATTTTATGTTATTTAGTTATACATTTTATATATTTAAAATTAAACACTATATTTTATTTGTGATCTTATCTTCAGCTATTTTTTTTTTTTTTAATTTAGTCCACACTGTAACAGACAAAACATAGCAGATGGATAAAACAAGAGTACAAATGTAATTTTACACATGGATGACAAATGTGTAAAAGGATAACTGCAGAAAGTGCTACCAATACAAATACATTCAGTGTTATTTTATTTTTAAGCCTTATTTTGATGTAACAAAGTGGTTATATCTAAGTGTGTGAGTTGTATAATTACTTTGTTAAATTAGTCTTTCAATTAACGGCATCATATTGTTCATTCAGGCGGATTTGCTAACGTGGAATGCGCACAAACATAAGAGTTTTATCACTCAGAGTTTTATCGGTTTTTATCACTTGAACCAATCACAGCCGATCATAACCAGCCATATCCAATCATATCGCAATGGAGGCATTGCCTCCGCTCACATGACTTTTCCAACATAGGCTGATTGGAAATACATGCCTCATTTCTGCAAAACAAAAAAAAAAAAAAAACAAAAAAACATATTTATAATGTACAAATCACTGCAGTTTCAGTTGAAATGAACACTAGGGGCAGTAAAACTCAGACTTTTTATTATTTTTCACACAAAGTCTGATTTAAAGGCACAGAGTTTTGATTAAAGGGGTCATTGGATGCAAACTTCACTTTTACATGTTGTTTGAACATTAATATGTGTTGGCAGTGTATGTACAAATCTACCCTATAATGATAAAAAATCTATGCAGTGGTTTTTAATTAATCTGTAAAAATAATATCCCCTTTTTCAAATCGAGCCATTCTCAGATGCCTGTCGGTGTGGTGTCACACTGTCAGAGGCCGCTCCCACGATATTTGATTGACATGAGCGTCTTACCTCAGATCAGCTGTCACAGTTCGACCTCCATTGTTTCGATGCTGGAGCAGGGATGTAAGTTAGACAAGAATATCTCCGATTGAGCGATTAAGGTGTTGTGTTGCTGGATGTAATAATAAACATAGTGGTCGTCATTTACTACCAACATCTGAGCAGCTGAAGATGCAGTGGATTACATTTATTTGTGAAGGAGAATGCAGCTCCCAATCTGCATAAATGCATCTATGTTCACGTAAATCATTCGTGATCCAGCTTCACTTACAGCAGAAGTGAGTATAAGGGTTTTTTTATGAATCTCTGCAATCACCTTTCCTAATAATGTGCTAGTTAGCAAGTTTCGCAGCTAAATGTGCTAAATGTGGCTACAGTAAACAATCTCTCAGAGCAGCAGAGAGAAGAGAGGGGCGGGGCGAGCAGAACTCATTTGCATTTAAAGGAACAATCCCTCAGAATTGGATGATTTTTGCAGAGCTCATTTTGACAAGGTAAAAAGGGTGTTGTTTTACACAACCATTGAGAATTTTTAACCAAAGTATATTATAAACTTTTCATTAAGATCCTAAAGAATCATATCAACTTGTGGAAAATGGGCATCCGATGACTCCTTTAATAAAGCCTAATTTACACACAATTACTTGCAGAATATTATGACTTCAAAACAATTGTAACATCTTGTGCGATTTGAAAACTTTGTTTTATGGTAATTTCAACATTATGTGAACCACCATTGTTCACACAGGCAATATACAGAACATACTGACTCAATAAAGTGATGCCATTCTATACTGGCAGCGCTAAAAATTCACAGACAAGGTACGTTTTGACTCATTTACAAATTTAGATTCTTACTTAAAGTCTCTACCATAGTTTCTCCTAACAGTCCTGTGATTTAGAGGTTATACTACTGGAGCTAAAGATGTTGAATTGTTGCCATCCTTGTTTCTTCTTCACAACCAAAACTTTGGTTTGCTACGGTTATGTCAACTATATCAACCATAATAATTTTCTCACATAGTGTCAAGTATGAAAGCGGAAGAACTGACCGAATGTAAATCAACTGTGGGGACTAGAGCGAGAATGATTTATAAGGCCTGAAAATTATGACTCGTGAAGAGCGAATGAAAAAGAAAGGAGAAAGCCAAAATATGAATGAGAGAGCATAGGTGGAAGTGAAGAGAAGAGACAGAGAAGGTGATGAAAAGCGCTGGCTATTGAGCACGAGCAGTGAAAGAGGTAGTGTCTCTGAGTGCTTGATGAAGGAGATGAGCTTGTGTCCCTTTGTGGGAACAACAGTCCAGGCCTGCTCCAATTGTCTTGGTCCTCTCAGATTTCCCTCCACTTCCTCTGTTTCTATCCTCATCACAATCCTTCAAGACAATTCCCAAACCCAGCACACCGAGTTCTCTTATGGCTGCAAGTTCACACTGTGTGAAACTGAGCCAGAGTGGTCTCCGCATGTGTGCAGTTTGCAAGGACATGGTAAAAAAAAAAATGTAGATAAGTCATGGGGGAGAAGATGATTGATGGTGTTTTGTGTCGTGGTGCCTTTGGATCAGAGACAGTGGGGTAGTTGAGCAAAAGGTCTCGAGACAGATTTAAGGCATTGATTCAAGGCTTCTGAAGTCTTATGCACAACTGAATAGAAAAGTGGTAAAATTATATAGATAGATAGATAGATAGATATAGATATGGATATATATTTTAAGTAAATAAGTAAATAGAAATTTAGCTAAGCAAATTAAGCACAAGTGAGTCATATTTAATCAGTTTTTAAATTTCAATAAAACATCTTAAACTTTGGATTGTAAAAACTAATCATGTATTACATATTGTTGTCTATCGTTTTTAAGAGAAACAATTTAATTAACAAGAAGTAGTGTTGATTTGTTCCTGAATTAATCAGTGCTTTTGAATGAATTGGTTGAGTGAATGATTCAGTGACTCACAAATAAAGACTTTTGTTTAATTCCTAAATGGATCGGTTTAGTTAAATGAATTGGTTGAGTTAATGGTTCAGTGACTAACAAATAAAGAATTATGTTTTGCTCTTAAATGGATTAATGTTTTTAAATGAATTGGTTTAATTAATTAATTGAATGAATTAGTTACTAACAAAAAAACTTTTGTTTAATTCCTAAACGTTTTTTAATGAATTAATTGAGTGAATGATTCAGTGGCTTTTTTTTTTCATTCCTAAATGGATCAGTGTTTTTGAATGAGTCGGTTAAGCAAATGATTCAGTGACTCACAAATAATAACTTTTGTTTAATTCCTAAATGGATCAGTGTTTTAAATGAAGTTCCAAACGTAGGTTCGGGAGGAGCTTAAACATTCAGTCCTGTCAATCATCATTACAAGCCTATATAAGCAGCTCTTATTGCACCGTCACAGCCTCCGTTCTTCCGATATCCCTCCACCTCCCCTTCTCCTCCTCTGTTTCTGTTATTCTCCCTCTAGATAATATTGCAATGGGGGGGTCGAACTCTGCACTCAAGCCGAGCCTCGGGTTCGAGCCTCCATTAAGGACAGCAAGCCAAGCTTGTTTACCATTGCCCATCAGGACTGGATGGGCAGGCGAACTCGTGAAATGAATAGGCTGAGTGAATGATTCAGTGACTCACAAATCGAGACTTGATTCAATGACTTGCATATAAAGACTTTTGTTTAATTCCTAAATGGATCAGTGCTTTTGAATAAATTGACTGAGTGAATGTTTCAGTGACTCACAAATCAAGACTTTTGATGCAGTGACTTACAAATAAAGACTTCTGTTTCGTTCCTAAATGGATCAGTGCTTTTGAATAAACAAGCTACAGATAGTCCAAAATGCAGCTGCTAGAGTCCTTACCAGGTCAAGAAAATATGATCATACCAGGTCAAGAAAATATGATCATATTACCCCAATGTCTCTGCACTGGCTACCTATTAGGTTCCGCATCAGCTACAAAATATTACGTCTTACCTATAATTCCCTTAACGGTTTAGCTCCTGCGTACCTAACTAGTCTTCTACCACGCTACAATCCATCACACTCCCTAAGGTCGCAAAACTCCGGACTTTTGGTAGTTCCTAGGATAGCAAAGTCCACTAAAGAAGGTAGAGCTTTTTCGCATTTGGCTCCCAAACTCTGGAACAGCCTTCCTGATAACGCTCGGAGATCAGAAGCATATAATGTATAAATCATATACATCTTAAAGACCATTACTAAATGTTTATTTAACAACTGACAGGAAAATGTTGCAGATGAGCACATCACAACATGAAAGAGACATTTAAGTAAGTGATGTACGTTAAGTGTGCTTATTATGTAGAATTCATTGTTGTCAACACTGCTTTAGATGAATGTAAGTAATGTAAATAAACACGTACATAAAGTAACTAAACATGAGTTATCTATTTCATTTCTCCATTAGTACTGTTGATAAATTGAGGAGAGTATGTATTGGATAAAAAGCCAGTTAACACATCAGAATGAACACTACCTCAAAATGTAAATGCAGTATCGAGCACATAAATCACAGAGGTAACTGAATCTTGTAAGGATGTTACAGGGACAGAAGAGACACACGTGTGCTTACCCAGTGCAGAGCTGACTGATGAAGGAATGAAGGAAATTAAAGGCTTTGAGTGAGTTGCACTACAGACATCAATAAAACATCTTTTAAATCTTAAGTTTCAAAAAGAGCTGTTACATCACTTTTCTAATTCTTGATTTCTGTGCCTTTGCTACAGATCTTTTGTGGACCTTCAAGGAAAGGTGACAGCAGCATTTGTGGAGGGGGGAGCCTGAAACAAAAATATAAAGTAAGATCATTTTGTTACTTCTAATACAGAGATCAAATGATATTGTGCTATTAAAATGACAGCTTTTTAATTATATTTGTGCATCTTTGTATGATCTGAAATGCACTGAGAAAGAAGAAATCCACAGCAGCATCCAGGAAATGGTCTAGTGCCATGGATGAGACCCTCCATCACTCCACCTGCCCTTGATGCCTCATCTGGGCCTGATGTTGCTGTGGCCTCTTCATCCTCAGTAAGCTCAGAGCCAACGAGAGCATCTAGAAACAGACTAAAAGACACTGAGGATCTGATTTTGGTTCTGCTGAGCTCCACTGACTGATGTTGAACAGAAACCAGCAGGACAAACTTGACCAAAATCACCTTATGTGTTCAGAAAAAAACAAAAACAGACACAAGGATTGGACAGTGTGGAGATGAGTAAATAATGACTGAATTTATATGTTTGGGTGAACTAATCCTTTAAAGCCCCAATTGGAAATTATATAAAATGTATGAACGCATTTATATTATAGTAGTACATTGAAGAAATAAACTTTAAGAAATGAGCAGCTTTATTGTGTGTTTGTGCCCAAAACATAAAAATATACAAAAATAATGTTTACACTTATGCATTTGGCAGATGCTTTCATGCAAAGTGACTTAAAGTGCTCTTATTATAGGGACCCCAGCAAAGACGAATGTGAAGGTGGGCACGGTGAGCAGCTCACAAACAAAAGACCTCTGTTTAATTACTTAATGAATCAGTGTTTTTGAATGAACTGGATGAGTGAATGATTGTGTGACTCACAAATAAAGACTTTTGATTTAATGACTCACAAATAAAGACTTTTGTTTTGTTCTAAATGGATCAGTGTTTTTAATGAATCGGTTGTGTGAATGATTCAGTGACACACAAATAAAGACTTGTGATTTAATGACATACAAATGAAGACTTCTCGTTTTTCCTAAATGGATCAGTGCTTTTGAATAAATTAATTGAGTGAATAATTCAGTGACTCACAAATAAAAACTTTCATTTTGTTCCTAAATGGATTAGTGTTGTTTAATGAATCAGTTGAGTGAATGATTCAGTTATTCACAAATAAAGACTTTTGTTTTGTTCCTAAATGGATCAGTGTTTTTGAATGAATCGGTTAAGCAAATGATTCAGTGACTCACAAATAAAGACTTTTTTTTCATTCCTAAATAGATCAGTGTTTTTAAATGAATTGGCTGTGTGAATGATGCAGTGATTCACAAATAAAGACTTTTGATTCAATGACTTACAAATAAAGACTTCTGTTTTTTCCTAAATGGATTAGTGCTTTTGAATAAATTAATTGAGTGAATGATTCAGTGACTCACAAATAAAAACTTGTTTTGTTCCTAAATGGATCAGTGTTTTTAAATGAATCGGTTGAGTGAATGATTCAGTGATTCACAAATAAAGACTTTTGGTTCGTTCCTAAATAGATCAGTGTTTCTGAATAAATCGGTTGAGTGAATGATTCAGTGATTCACAAATAAAGACTTTTGTTTTGTTCCTAAATGGATCAGTGTTTCTGAATGAATCGGTTGAGTGAATGATTCAGTGATTCACAAATAAAGACTCTTGTTCCTAAATGCATCAGTGTTTTTAAATAAATTGTTTGAGTGAATGATTCAATGACTCACAAAAAAAGACTTTTGACTTAGTGTCACACAAATAAAGACTTTGTTTTGTTCCTAAACGTATTAGTGTTTTTGAATGAATCGGTTAAGTAAATGATTTATGGATCAGTGTTTCTAAATGAGTTGGTTGAGCGAATAATTCAACAACTCATTCCTAAATAATTTTTAGATATAGATTTAGGTTTGAGATATGCAGGATTTGACATAGAATAAAATTACAGAATAGTTTTACAATTAAAATCCTATAATCAAACCAAAACTAACAGGCAGTGTATAATGGAATGCGTCCTGAAATTAATACACACATGGCATGTGATCAGTGTGCGTCTCCATACTAATATCATAACTTACTTTCTCAAAAACTGCCCCTTTAACCTAATATTGCGTTTCTAACCTCAACAAAATGACTTTAACATAACAATACAAACGGTTGCAGCGAAGGAAGTCATAATCTAGATAAAGGGAAGTCAGCTTTCATCACCAAGGCTTTATTTACCTGTCATCTTGGAAACCCATGGGTTTGGCCCCTGCAAATATCCTTCCAGGAAACCCTGTTGAAAACATTATAGGGTGCAGGTAACCAAACCACAGTATGGAAGCTCAAGTGTGGCTTTAAGGAGTACTGGTTATGCCTGTGAAAGTATACTGTCATTTAAATCACTTGGTTTGTTTGTTTTTAAAGGACCACAAAGAAACAGCACAGCTCAACTGAGGGCTTTCTTTGGAAAAGCATAGTTTAAAGGAGGTAAAACATGGAGGTGAATCCCAATGTATGCTTCACAGTGGGATGTGGAGACCAAGGATGGGAAATGTCTATCAATTATAAGGTGCTCTGAGTACAATGTGTGCCAGAGAATATAAACCAGCGCTAATGAGACAAATGCCTGCTAACCTTAAATGCACTGTACTTTTCTGGATCATTTTAGGGGTCTGAGGGAGTTATCAGACTTCAGTCCATCTAAAAAGAAGCAAACTCAGACCCAGGAGCGAAATAAAGACAGTTATCTTTGCAATTGCTTTGCAGATGACCTTAAAAGTGGATTTATTTATTTATTTATTTTTAAATATTTGTGAATGCTCCAAAAGAACTTGAATTGAGTCTATGTTCCCACATGTAAGGACTCGGGAAACACAGGATTGTCAGCTGTGTTTTGCAGCTGTGTGAACATGGCCCTCTTTCCTTTTTAGGGTCACAATGTGCCTGACTTTGTAATAATATAGCTCAAACAGTAGTGTATGATGCTTGCAACACCAAAAACATGGATTTGAGTTTCTACCAAATGTAACTGTCTGATCTGTTTTGCACTTGTGGAACCCTCATCTAAACATTACATAATATCTAATAGTTATTATACTGCATATTTGAAAACAGCTGAAGATCCTGTTAATCCACCCTATTAAATTTAACAGTTTGCTAAAATAAAACATTCCTATGCAGTTTGAATCATCTCCAGGTGTCTGAAATTACAGTATAAAGACACTGGGCTCCAGATGTTGTTTTAAAATAGTTTTTAACATCCTTTCATTGGCAGTTTGAGTTGAAAGTGAGTGAGATGGATTTTGTTTCTCTAATGGACCACCTGCCCCACAACAGGCTGAATTGACTAGGATACTAAATATTTTTGTGATGGAACTTCACTTAAGAATTAGTCAGCAGAGAGTAACTCACAGGGATAGAGAAAGAATAAATAAATAAATACAATTAGACATTGAAATATCACTTTTTAGTCTAAAGAGGTTAATGAAATTTGTAAACGTTCAGCATTCAAAAATTGTATCAGTATTTTTATTATAAATAATTATTATATGAATGTATAAAATATATTATTAAATTATATAGAAATCATTATAATTATTGATTATTATTATACATTATATATAATATTATAATGTATTTATATTAATACAATTAGTTATGCATGTTATCTAACTTCAATCCCTGAAAATAAATAAATAAATAAATCTTTTATTTTTAGATGTCCCCAGACTGAATATGTCAAACGTAGCCACTTCTAAACTGTCCCCAAAATGTAGCTACATAAAACTAAACACACATACACAAATCTCTATGTAAATGCCTCTGAGAGCAAACACACTTGCATTAAACTCTGTGCAATCATGAAAATCTGACATTTCAAACAAATATACAGAGCATGTACCTACACCAATTGTTTGGACATCTTCCCACACATGCTTGGACATGCTTATGGGAATGCTTGCTGCTAAGTATAAATGTTCAAATCAGTGGAATGTTAAAAATGCTCTCGTTTATATGCCTCCGGCAAATGGCAAGGCTTGTGTTATGTAGCCATTTCCCAATGCCACAGGACAAAGCGCTTACAAATTGCCTTTGAGTAAGTGGAATGCAATAAAAAAGGTCCTGTGCTTGATTCATACAAAGCATCTGGAGTGCTGAAGAGAAGTCTGAATCAACTGCATAATGCACGCCGCTCAACATTATTGCCTCAAGACTCTTCAGATTGCTTAGCAGATGATGGCTTTTGTATAGTACTCAAGCGTTTGCAGAGAAGCATACATACTCATGCACACTAGCTATCTAATTCTGACGAAGTGATGTTTGTTGAAAAACAGACTTTCGGGCACACTTAGGACTGCGCCAAAACTCTTGAAAATTATGCAATCATTTTCTGGGAAATAACGGCTGTGTCCAAAGGTGTTTACATACTGTAAAATACATAAATGCTTGTCCTGGAAAAAAGAAAATGGAAGAGAAAAAAAGGGTGACAGTAAAAATGACGCACAGTGCTGTTTTTGTTGCTCCTGATACATCTATAAATGCAACATCACGTCAAAGAAAAAAAATTCCACTCTCCACTGTTGATACCGTACACTGTCTACACTCTTATTTATTTATCTCTTTTTTAGGTATTAGGTAAGCAAACTTGCATAACATTTCCAAATAAAATTAAGGAAATTTTCAAGCATAAATGGCATAAAATCCCGAGAATGCATACAAAATTTCAGTGCTGCAATGATGACAACCCAGAAGTTTGCCTCGTCCAATATAATTTATCCATTGCTTTTGGATTATAGCAGAAAATAAGCTCTGTGACCAACAAACGTTTATGATTCCAACATATTTTGTTCATAAATCTTCACAAATGGTCACTGAAGCGTGAATATGTATAGAGGATTTGCACTTACATCACGGTTTGATCAGTTAGCCCGGATGTACAGCTATATACTTGGATGTAAACAACAGCATTGATTGCACAGTTAAGGGGGTGCTATTACGCTTTTTCACCTTTTGAACTTCAGTCAGTGTGTGGTGTGTATCTTTGGGCATAAAAAAAGATCTACAAAGTTACAAATCTCAAAGTCCAATCCAAAGGGAGATATTTCATCTTTAAAAAATCCCTTTTCAAGAACTACAACAAACGGCTCCTTTGGACTACAGCGTTTGTTTTCCGCATGCAATGATGTCACAACGCGGTCCATTAGAATAGCATTAAATTAAATCCCGCCCACGGAAATTCGAATTGTTGGAGGGAGGGTAGGGAGGAGGTGGGGGATTAGCCAAACTTTAGAGATGCGCACCGCAGCGGGTATAAACACAAGCATTGACTAGAGTGGCTGCAGAAGTGTGCAGTACAGTAGGTTGAAACACATGCTGAAGCTGCGATCTACTCCGGCTGCCGCATCGGAGACATAACACGCCGTGTGCAGTGTCTGGTAAGACATTTATTCATCAAACAGTGTAGAGAGCTTCACTTATAACACAAGTGTTTTTTAAAATGTATAAACTTGCACTAGAATAGGCTAGGCTAATCAGTGATGATGTTCTTTGATAATGTTAGGCTGCTTTTAGCCTTATGCTGGAGCTGGTTTCGGGCAATGAAACTAAGTATGTAAAATAATTAAATAAATTAGCACGATAATATCATGTATTGGTGATCTCGCCGGCTGATGATAGGACCCAATACTACTGTAGCATATTATTTACTCACCCTCCATGCATCCTAGGTGTATATTACTTCCTTCTTTCAGACGAATGCAATCTGAGTTATATTAAAATTTATCCTGGCACTCCCAAGCTTTAGAATGGCATAGACGGGTGTTTTTCTTCATCAGTTCAAAACAAGTCCAATAATGTGCATCCATCCATAATAAAAAAGTGCCTCACACAGCTCCGGTGGGTTAATTAAAGACTCCTGTAGCAAATCGATGCGTTTTTGTAAGAAAAATATCCATATTTAAAACGTAAGAATCACTTTAGCTTGTGCCAACAGTTGTACACAGAACTTGCTTCTTTGACAAGGGGCGTGGCAGTACTGAAACACCATCTAAGCTGTTCACCAATCGCAACGCAGTGGGTGAGCTAACCAATCACAACACATTTCGTTTTTTAAGTAGGCGGGCCTTCATTAAACCCAAAACTAATCGAGCCTTATGTGCCAGGCTGGGAGAAAGGTATTGTAATAATGTAAATTATGTTAAAAATAATGCGTTGCATAATGGAAGCATGTTCTAGTATATCCCCAAAACAAAATCAAGACTTTATAAAAGAGCATAATAGGACCCCTTTAATGTACTATTGAACCATGGAAAAATAATGTGGAACCTGTTAAATCATATAGAGAAGGACTTAGTAAGTAGGAAAGGGCACAGTATTTTGACAAACTAAAGTTAATAGATAGTAAAGATACACACCCCTATTGAAAAAAACAGCATATGCTGGTAGGTATGTTTTGATGCTGGTTTAAGCTGGTCCTTTGCTGGTTTATGCTGGTCCTTGACCAGCAACATGACCAGCATAAACCAGTAAAGGACCAGCTTAAACCAGCATCAAAACATACATACCAGCATATGCTGTTTTTTTCACCAGGGACCAGCAGTATTAATTAAGTAACAGCCTAATTATTTCACCTACCTGAATGGAAATGATAAGAACAAACACGAATGTTGTCAAGATTCTTCCCCTGAAAATCCTGGTTTGGCCAACCACAAATGGCTTTCGTTCCTCAGACAGTTTTTTGCAAACTTCTTTTTGAGTAGTTATAACTTTTGTCAGTCTGTAGTACTCCAAATGTTTTTCCTGGTCTGACCACTTAGTACAGCCCAAAGCATGACAATAATAGACCATTTTCAGCAGCAATAATCGGCAGATTATGTGAGGTTCATTCGGTTCAGTGGCGTTGTTTACATTCAGTGCCGAGTGTTTGCACCGACATCACGTTCTGGTCAGTTCCCCGGATGTGCCGTAATTGCAGCGATACTCATGTAAACAGCAGTGGGTTGTACATTGCAATATACTACCGAAAACACGGTTCTAGTAATTTCTTATGTCTAAACCATGGAAAAAATGTGTGGAAGCTGCTAAATCTTTTAGAAGAGAACTTAGTAAGCAAGAAAGGGCGTATATTTTGACAAACTGAAGTTAATACAGGGCTCAGCACTGAGCAGTAATAGCGTTTCCTTGGTTACTGCTGTATACAAAGCTGCATTATGCTTATTAACACTGATTTATAATGCATTATACAGATGCTAGATCAAAAGAAAACACCATCTAAACTTTCTGAAAACAGACAGTTCCCCTCAGAGATACATTCATATGAACTCCTACCCTAAATTCATTATTTAGGAGTTTTTTTCCAATATTTTGTCCATCGTGGACAGTGAGATTGATCTGCCTGTTACAGCATGGAGGAGAATGGTTTTCCTTTGCTTCTTTTGCTCCTGTACACAAACATTGGTTTTCACAAGACTCACAGGTGCAAAGGCAATGTCTACGTCATGCGTCTGGAAGAGCTTCCGTGTATGACCAGCGAGCGCAAGCTAGATTAAAGTGATTATTACGTTGTAGATAATGTCACAGTTAAGCTTCTGACATCTCCTTCAGTCTCTAAAACATTTTGCCTTGAAGTTTGAGTTAGAGTATTTAGAGTTAGTAAGTAAATGAATTTACTTTTATTTAATGTTAAAACTTCATCTGTAGTCCCATTTGAACACTTTATCAAGCCAGGTAAAAGCTTTGAAAAAAATCACAAGGGGTAATACTTACGTTTGTTTTTTTGTGAATAAAATGTAAAAATATCTCGAGCTTGTGTTAAGCAGACCTTAAATCAGACATTTAACCAAAAACCCCTTGACTTTGGGACAATGGAACTGAAAATGCGAACTTGTTTTCATGTTTTGGGCTACAAAAATACGTCATCCCTGCAGCGCTCCATAAGGGTTAGTCACATAAAGTGGGTAGTTTTAGTCATCTTAACTTGGTGGCTTGAATGAAGGCCTTTATTGTAAAAACACTCGCTTCGCAAGATTAAATATTAGGCCTACCTTTGTTTTTGTAAAGTATACATGAGTTGTCAGCTTTATGTTGGTTTGTAAAGAAATGACATTATCATGGCAACTGTATCTGTCTGACAAGCAGAACCAAACACTCAAATCAAGCTTTGCTTTTTTTCGAAATAATGTGTAATTCATCACATAATCCATATTTGACACATGTATAGGGATCGATGTCACGAGTTGATGGAATCAATGTGGCCTTCTAACAATCGCTGATACTAAATCTGTTCGCTTGGCAACACATGAAACGTTCTCACCTGTTAAGCTTACAAACGTTTCTTCAGTGCCATTTATTAAGGCTTCACTTGACAGATGTTCCTGCAGGTTCCAGCCTGTTATTATTACTGAAGCGATGGCAACTACCGGCAAAATATTAATATTTACCTTCTCTGGTGTCCCTGCTCAGTTTACATTTGTACCATGATTAATGTGGACAGAGTTGTTGTAGATGGATCAAAACTCATTTTTCAGCCGAGTACGAATATGAAAAGAGGTTGCGGATGCTGAATTGGAAGTGTTTCAAGACTGAGTGTGAAGTGATGAATAAAAAGCCATATGTGTGCCTCGTATACATCCTGTCTGCCGGATCACGGTAAAACACGGACCCTGGGGCTGCGAATATGAAAGGATGTGATAATCGCCCACATGTCTGAGCTGAGTTCATCAGTCAGACATAAAGTGAGGCTAACATTGATCACGGCTATATTTAGCAACACAGACAGGTATTTGTAGGTTTGTGGGGTGGGGTGCAGATGATTCTGTTTTGGGAGTGTTCTTCTGTCAGACCCGGTGCGCGTAATCGCCGTGACTCAGTAAAATCCACCCCGCGACTGTCTGAATACGAGTTATGTCCTCTTAAGGAGAAATAAATATTCATCTTCGTTCCTCCGGGGCGCGACGCCTCCTGTTTTGTAATCAACCTTTTGACACCGATGTTAGGAATAGTCCATCCGAATATTAAAATGTCACAATATGGAAACAGCGCAGTGACAGAGCCCATAAAAATTTCCGCCACAGACAAAACAGATGGAGTCATGCTCGCAAATGTAAACAAACATTTTGTCTGAAATCATCCAAGATGCTACAAAGCGCTTGGTGTACTGCACTACGTGAAAGATCTTGCTTCAGCCCTTTTTTCGTGATTCATCTTACTGTATAAATATTGCTATTAAGACACATCAGAAGTTATGAATGCCCCAATAAGCCCATAATAACCCTTAAGGATAAACATACACACTTATGCACTCTCAAAAAGCCACAAATGACATCCCTTTAATATCTCAATTGTTTCCTCTTGGCAGCAATGGGTTACAATAGAATTCACTTTATAGGAATCTCAAATGCCTTCTTTAGAATTTCAAAAGAGCTCTTCTATAAAAGAGAAGAAATAAACACAAACGGTAACACTTTAGATTAGGAAACACGTGCATATTACTAGCATATTGGCTGTTAATTTGTACTTTCAAAGCACTTGTTAATGCATGACCATATTCTAGATCCCTTAACCTGAACATGCGTTCTCTAATCTTAAACGTTACCACACAAATATTGTGCAACAAATTCTTCTGCGACTAAATGAATAAATGACGTCAGCCACATTGAGTTTATAGGGTTTTATTCATATAAAACCCCATAAACATTATTCATCAATTGTCTCAGTTGTCTGTAACAAAGTTAACTTTGTGATAAAGAAGCGTGTGAAAAAGAAGTATTAAACATACACTTGTGTACTTCAAATCTTAAGTTATGTTAAAAAACATAATTTTAATGAAATAAGATGAACTTAAATTGCATTCACTTTTATATTTCTCAATGCACTTTAGCACACTTTTAAAAAGTGTGCTTTGTAATAATTTGAAATTAAAAGGTTTAAACTACATTTTAACCCTTTGGGCCTCTTTAGTGAGTTTTAACCTAAAATTGTAACATTTTGAATTTTTTATTTATTTTTTGCCACATCGAAATGAGAGTCATTTGAGTCATTTGGTGACTTTTGTTGCATTCGCTATGAGAAGCCACATTAAAAAAAACGACCATGATCTGGATATGTTAAAAGGTTTAAATGTGACCTTTGTGGTCAAAAATGACAGACACTGTAAATGAATGGAAAAAAATAGCTAATAAAAACTGTATAAATATTGCACAGTGTCATTAAAATCCCCCCTTAATTCTAAATGATAATTTAAAAAATATTATTAAAATTATTGAATGAAAACATATTTAAGTTTTAAAAAGAAAAAAAAAAAAAAAAAGAGTTACATTTCAATGTTACATGAAGGTACAAAGTGTGACCCAAAAATGAAGAGGCCAGAGAGTTAAATTATGTTTGAATAATTGTTGTGCTTTAAATAAGTACACTTATTTTGATGTGTTAACTAACATAATGAAGCACATATAAAGTACTTGTATAAAGTTATGTTTCACATGTAAATATTATAATTCAAACTACAGTGTGTTATTCAATATTGCATTTAAATATAGTTTTAAATGTACTAAACTGCAGCTTGATCATTGCAAATGTGTACTGTGTAACAAACATATTTAAACACATGACATACATATTTCAATGGAAATTACATTTAAGTATATTTCAGTTTACCATAAGTGCTTGTCAGTGCATACATCCTAACCAAATTTTAAAGACAATTTACATATAAAGATGAATTTGTCATACTTAGGCAGGTCAAACAAACACTGCAAAGTTCAGCTAATTGCATTTAATACATTTAAACTATAATACGTTTTCATTTAATTGCAATTATCATGCAAGTAAGCAATTAACATTCAGTTCAAGTATATTATTCATGTCTTTCTGAAATATGCTATAGGGTCCATTAAGTCTCCTGAGCTGTGAAAATGTTTATACTCTGGCTCCCAGCAAAGCATAAAGACTCTGAGACAGCGCCACCTTGTGTTTAAACAGTACCCTATTCCAAACACACGGGTCAATACCTAAACCACCTAAAGAAACTGCTGTTGTGGCGAGAACATGAAGGGTAGTAGGGAGAGATATAACATGACGGCTGGAAATAATGCTTATGAGTCATTATGACAGGGAAACCCCAAACTGTCATTCACCGATGTGACTGGATACATCTGGATTCGGACTATTAATCATTAATGTCGTCATGGCAAGAAAACAAAACAATCATGCCAGACCGTAAAACGATGGATCACTCATGAACGGCTTGTCTTTACCTGCTCAAACCAGGTGCTGACGTGGAGGTATTTTAATATTATTTTATATTCATACATACTAAATATCATATCACCATGGATCTAAAAATCATGAATAAACGCTGTTGGAGAATCATCAATGACCAGGTATATAAACCGTGAAGTCAGAGACTTGACTGGGAATCTGTTTCAGCTCTAACAATAACATATCATAACTGATAAAACGTGTTTTATATTTGCGACATAGTGTCTTTGGCAACTCTTCTGACTGAAGAGTCATTTGACATAAACGCTTGTAAGCCCATCTCTAGAAGATTGGTGTTTACAATACTCCACCATTCCCAGGCAGAACAATGCGCCTCTTGTGAACACAGATCCTTTAATAAAGGCCACATTGAGAAAGCAAATCCTGGCCAGAGAAACTCAAAGTTATCCAATCTATAACTGATGCTACTTTGGTGACCATATAGAGGAAATTTTGGTTTTATAGGTGTATCATACAGCTTCTTGAGAGCTTCTTTGCCTTGTGAAAAAGAAATACACCTATAGCAATTAAAGTTGCAATTAAATGAAAATGTATTACATTACATGCAGTTAGCTGAACTTAGGAGTGTTTAACTCACTTAAGTAGTGCAACTTATTATTTCATACTTCTTTTGTCTTTGAAATGTGGTTTAATGTTTTCTGACACTTAACTGCATGTTAACTGCAATTAAATGAGAATGTTATAGTTTAAATATATGTCATTAGCTGAACTTTAGAGTGCTTTTTGACTCATTTAAATAGGATTTCAGTACATCTGTATATGATTTTTTTCAAAATTACTTATGTTAAAAAAAAAACAGTAAAAATAGGCTACAGTGTACTGTAATAATACGAAGGAACTTTCTGTATTGATTTTACCTGTATTTTGAATTTTGCACTGTGCTGTGTTGTGTTTTAGGGCTATGGAAGCCTGTTTCCGCTGCTGAATAAAAAATATCAAAAAGGTAATTACGACTTTTTATCTCACAGTTGTGAGATAAACTGAGTTTACGTCTTTTTTCTCAGAATCGCATTATATAAACTTGCAATTGCGAGTTATAAAGTCAGAATTGCAAGATATATACACAGTTCTGACTTTTTTTTTCTCAGAATTGCTTGATATAAACACAGTTGCAAGTTATTGTCAGCATTTAAACTCACAACTGCAAGAAGAAAACTCAGAATTGGAAGATTTCAACTGATTTTTTTCTTACAAGTGTGACTCACAATTCTGACTTTTTTCTCAGAATCGTGTGATACAAACTCGCAGTTCTGAATTGTGAGATATAAACTTGCAATTGCAAGTTAAAAAGTCAGAACTGCAAGATATATACTCACAGTTCTGAATTTTTTCTCAGAATTGCACGATATAATTTAGAACTGTGAGATTTAGACTTTCAGAAATTAAGTTGCAATTCTGACTTTCTCGGAAACCTTTTTTTTCTCAAGTTTAAATCTCACAAGTGTGACTCTATTTCTCAGAATTGCAAGTTAATATCTTATAATTCGGAGAAAGAAAAAATCTGAATTGCAAGTTACAAATCTGAGGGGAAAAAAGTGTGAAATTGTGAGATTAAAAAGTTTTTTTTATTTAGTGGCAGAAACGGGCTTCCATATAGGGCTAATGGAAACGTCTGTAAAATTAATTGATAATGTCCTGGCAGAAAATTACCAGTGCATTTTCCTTTGATTAATTAATTAATTAATTCAATTTATGGTCATTAAAATGTACTTAAATTATATTTCTTTTGAAACTTGAGTGTGTCATGTATTTAACTAATTACACGTTCATGATAAAGTTGCAGTTTAGTACATTTGAAATATACTAACCTTCAAATTTGTCAAATTAACAATTCAAAATCATAATATTAAACACACAAGTACTGTACATGCACTGTACGTAAAATGACTGTGAATTTAACAGTAAAAACCTGTTAAATGGTTAATGGTAAAAGACTGTAAAATTTATAGTGAATAACCATAAATTGACATTCCCAGAATTCCATGCGTTACATTTTTTAAAATGTGATGTTTTTGTTTTTTTTTCTTTTGGCTGAAATAACTCTTTCTTCTTAGCAGTTTTGTACATTAGGGTTGTATGTTACATCAAATGTTGTTAAATTAATGTTTATTGCATTATTTCAGTTTCATATGTGTTACCATGATGGTATTTAGTGTTTGTGTGAATGACACTGTGCACCTTCTATATATGTTAATATTTAAAGGGGTCATCGGATGCAAACTTCACTTTTTCATGTTGTTTGAACATTAATGTGTGTTGGCAGTGTATGTACAAATCTATCCTATAATGATAAAAATCCATGCAGTGGTTTTTAATTAATCTGTAAAAATAATATCCCCTTTTTCAAATCGAGCCATTCTCAGATGCCTGTCGGTGTGGCGTCAGACCCACAGAGGTCGCTCCCACGATAGTTGATTGACATGAGCGTTTTACCTCAGACCAGCTGTAACAGTCCAGTAACTTTCCTTGTTTCGATGCCGAAGCAGGGATGTAAGTTATACCTTCGATTGAGCGATTGAGGTGTTGTGTTGCTGGGTGTAATAATGAACATAGTGGTCGTCACTTACTCCCAACATCCGAGCCGCTGAAGATGCAGTGGATTACGTTTGGTTGTGAATGGAATGCACCTCCTGATCTACATATATCCGTCTATGTTCACGCGAATCATTCATGATCCAGCTTCACTTACAACAGAAGTGAGTATAAGCGTTTTTTTTTATGAATCTTTGCTATCGCCTTTCCTTATAACATGGTAGTTAGGAAGTTTAGCGGCTAAAGTAAACAAGCTCGTCATTCCACAGAGAGAAGAGGGGGCGGGGCGAGCAGAGCTCATTTGCATTTAAAGGAACAACCCCTCAGAATGAGATGATTTTTGCAGAACTGATTTTGGCAAGGTAAAAAGGGTGTTGTTTTACAAAACCATTGAGAATTTATAATCAAAGTATATTAGAGACTTTTCATTAAGACCCTAAAGAATAATATCAACTTGTGGAAAATGGGCATCCGATGACCCCTTTAAAAGCTGGCTGTGATGAGCTTTGGTTCATCATGTGATTATCAGTGTATTACAAAGGTACAAAACAGATTTCAATACTTCAGTAAGTTGGTACATTAACATTATATCAGTTAATGAGATTACGGTATTTACCTGTAAATTTAAGGGAAATCTGTAAAACATTGCTACCGTTTTTTTTGTTTGTTTGTTTGTTTGTTTTTACTGTAAATTTTAGGGAATTGTTCTTACAGTGCTTTACTATGTTAGTTAACACATCAAATGTTTCATTTAACTGTCGTTTTACTTCAGTTTTTTTTATATTATCTGCAATTACTTTTTTAAAAATCTACTTTTAAGATTTGAAGTAAACTACAAGTGAACATTTAATACAATTAGGCACCTTACTTTTCACTAGGGTTGAAACTGTTCAAGTATCCAATTAAGACAAATCACTCACATTCCTCCTCAGTATCCATTAAGTTGTGAAAAAGTACCTAAAAAGGTACTTGAAATGAAGAACCTTCAAAAAAATCAAAGCCTCTGAATGACTGTACTGTTGGATGAGGTCATGTTTACCACTGTATTCAATGGGGCGGACCTCTTGACCATTCACATGCAAACCAACAGGATGAGGCGGATGGCATTATGACGCTCGAGCTCCTCCAGATCATTGTAAGCATCCAGTGATGCATGTAAGCTACGTGATATGGTTAAAATGGTTTTCTTTTTATCTGTAACCCCTTTATTTGTTGTGCTCTAAATCTCAGGTTTTTAAATGTCTAGACTTCAAAGAGGGAGAGAGTCAAGAGCTCCGATGAGGGTCGACTTCTGAGAAACTCCTCAAACTTCAGACCTCGTCTCTGGTCACACTGAATGACTTCCTAACTCTCGCTACTCCCAAGCTCACAGAGCATAGTACAGAGCTCATTTCTGATGATGAAAAGAGACTCGCCGTGTCGTGAAATGCATGGGCAGACTCTGAAAGTGGGATTTTCGCTATTTTTATTGTTAAGAAATAACAGATTTCTAACTGCTTGAGGCAACATTTGAATGCAATTTGCTGTTTTGGAGGACTAACTATTAGTGGTAAGGTCGTCAACAACACATGCCCCGCTGCAGACCACTATCTGAGTAAACATCTATCATTAACCAGATGTCAGATGGGTATTATCCATTTGCGATCTTTTGGTATTGTGTTGGGATGTTTCAAAGCCAGTATTTCCATGGTGTAAGCTGTTGAATGATCCACAATTTAAACAAGACTTAAAAAGGGAAGTGGCCAAACCACACAGAGGATTGGATTCAGTTTGTTTTCATTGTGTTAGTCCTTTCAATGAGCACATCCTTCTGGGACAAGAGTTGTGTGCATTTCATTACCTCATATAAAAGAGATCAATCTTTCTGAAGCTGCGCAGGGATATAAAAAGTTGACTGGATACACCTATAATTCACAAAGGTTATGCTGACAGGCAACACACCCTCAGTTTCCAACACACATGTTGAGTGTTGAGAACTGAATTGTCAAGGAATCGCTCAACTGAGTTGATTCCTTTAAATGAACTGTTTGAACTGTCTCGGAACAAATAAGATTGACGTACCTTTTTCACAATTCTGGAATTCTCAGCAGCGGAAGTAATCATTATTGGGTAAAATTCGAGAGCAGTGAATGGGAGAGTAGCACAAATGTGACCCTGGATCACAAAACCAGTCGTAAGGGTCATTTTTTCAAAATTGAGATTTATAAATCATATGAAAGCTGAATAAATAAGCTTTTCATTGATGTATAGTTTGTTAGGATAGGACAACATTTGGCCAAGATATAACTATTTAAAAATCAGGAATCTAAGGGTGAAAAAATTCAAAATATTGAGAAAATTACCTTTAAATTTCTTCAAATATTGTTCTTAACAATGTATATTACTAATCAAAAATTAAGTTTTCATACATTTACAGTAAGACTTTTACAAAATATCTTAATGGAACATGATCTTTACTTAATTTCCTAATGATTTTTGCCATAAAAGAAAAATCAATAATTTTGACCCATACAATGTATTTTTGGCTATTGCTACAAATAAACCCCAGCGACTTAAGACTGGTTTTGTGGTCCAGGGTCACAAATATATATTTGCATTCCCATTTGCTCAAGCAGCAAAAGAAAACCTCCATGATAGTGTTTTCACGACTTTTATTCAAAGGAACAAAATTGAGGGAGGCGGTAGTCGGAAGAGAGAATGACGTCAAATTTACCGTCCCTCCCATAGACGCTGCATTAGAAACTCTCGCATTACTGTTAACTTGTTTTTTTGTAACTTGATGACAAAGTAATATAATATTAATATTAAATATATATATATATATATATATATATAAACTTTTATTAGTATTTCAGTGACATCCAACTCAAAATGAGCCACGAACTGATGAATTCATATATTGCATTTGAAGTTATTTTTTATTTATTTATTTTTTGAACTATTGTTCATTCCTGAGGTTTGGATTTACATGTCTAGTGATCCATTATATTTATTATTGGCTATACTGGCCATTCATTTGTGTGTGTGCATGGTAATCGCTAAATAATTGCTAAATTATGGGGACAAAATGTCCCCACAAAGATGACAATATACAAAACCCTTGTGCTTGGTGGGAAATTTTTTGGTCCCCATGAAGAAAACAGCTTATTAATAACACTAAGTGATGTTTTTGAAAATGTAAAAACAAAAAGGAGTGTGAAGAGTAGGTTTAAGGGGTAGGTTCAGGGGTAAGGGATAGAAAATATAGTTTGTAAAGTATAAAAACCATTATGCCTATGGATTGCCTTCATAAAACGTAGAAACATATCAGGACACAAATTTGTATAATGACATGGGTATGACACAGGTATTCCAATTAGGAGATGAATTATGAGGACATGAGTGTTGTTAGTCCTAAAATGTTGACATGTAGTGCTATTGTGCTTCAGGTGTCCAGAGTTTGAAGTTTGTAGTGGAGAAACATATGTGGTCAATAAACATATGTAACAATAATGGCCACCCTAATGCACAATAATAAGCAACTAGTTAATAGTGAGAATTGGTCCCTGAACTAAAGTGTTAACATTATGGTGATTATTACTATTATTGTTGTTGTAGTTATTATGCTGCTCTCTGGGGTGCTTTATTCTGATTAGCCAATCATGGCACTCTGCAATGAAATATTTTTGTACAGTGACTGCCAAACTCTATAAACTCTGCAATGTCTCACGCAGCTGATTTCCTGCATAGCTGCGCTAGTTTAATGTCTCTTGAATACCCTGAATAAATCTGCCCTCTCTTTCTTCACTCTTAATGATATAATTCCAGTTCCAATCAATATTTCATGTCCATTTAGTTTATTTATTTGGTAGGTAGCCGGGGTGATGTACAGTCAGCCGGTCATTATCGCAAAATTAAAAACCCTTCAGGGTGTATTTTTCAACATGTAACCCTGATAGTCTCAAACATCAATCTGTTAATTTTAGGATAACATTACATCACTCCGGGTGAATAATTGAGCACAACAGTGACCGCTCACTTTATCAGTGGTCTTGGGTTCCCCATTCATTTTCTCCATAGGTATTTGAAGCAAAGCAACCAGCTGTGAGATGATTCACAAGATTACAGGACATTTCAATCAAAATATTACAACATTTAAAGCAAAAAAACATTGCGTAATGTAAACTTTCTTAAAAATATATACACAAAATCATTTAAAAATCAATTTCTTTGCGTTTGTAATCAACACATTTAACTTTTAGCCCTCTGCTCTGAATACCAGGACACTGGAAGTTGTGCTTTCAGAGACTTGTGTTTTCCAAAGGCATCTAAAATAGCAATTTAGCTCCCCTCCTCTACCACAAAACACAACTCCCCAGCGTCATCTTATAATTACTAATGATTTGAGGGAAAATGCAGTGTTTGTTCTTTCCAGGCCTACATGAAACAAATAATTCTTCATGGTTTACAGATCCTGCTACCTGCCGTGTCCCACGACGTGAAACGAGAAACCATACGCTCCGTCCAGACGCACTGTAGACTCATACACAAACACGTTTGAGCATTGAAAGCTAAGTTGGCAGCCTAATTTCTTGCATTTACTTTAACGCAGCACTTGGCATTACAAAATGACCCTTCGTCCCTCCGCTGAACCCATTTTATATGTTATTTGGTGAATTAAAGGGGCAATTCTTCCTCTGTGTTTCCTAAAGATGTCCAAGCAGGCTTCTTCCAGAGCCTCTCTGAGTTAGCAAATCACCATGTGAGGCCTGCAAAAGACAAGCGAGATTTTAGAAACTGTAGTGTTTGTATAAGGTCCAAATTTTGAAGCGACATGGCAAAGAGTTGTAGGCCGTGAGGTCAAAGTGCAGAGAGAGTGTTTAAATGTTAAAATAGTTGATGATACCTAAATATAATTGAAAATGTTTATGTTTTCTCTTTCTCACTTGCCACTTTCTACATTTTAGTTTACACTTTGGATGCGTTTCCTTGACAAGTCCAACTTGTTTCCTCAAATGGGTGTTTTCAAGGAGTTTCAATGGATTGGGGGATTAACTATTAACTAGTTGCTTATTAACTAGTTGACTGTTTATTTTTTGACTGTTTTAATAACTTCAAGTCATTCTTAAAAATAAAGGTTCTTTATTGGCATCGATGGTTCCATTGAACATCCATGGAACCTTTCAAATGCAGAAAGGTTCTATATAATGGAAAAGGGTTCTTTAGATTTTTAAAATATTCTTCAAAATGGTTCTTTTAATAACTGTTCACTGAAAGGTTTTTTGGGGAACCAAAAATAGTTCTTCTATGGCATCATGACAAAAACACTATAGCTTTATGGACTTGTGATATTGCATTGCAAATAAAGATGGAGAACTTGCTATGCAGAAATATGAGATACTTTATATTTAATGTAAAAATCTAACCGCGCGATGGACAGGAAGAAGAAAGGATGACTCTGGCAATTTCTCTGCATCTCATTCGCCCGCATACGCACAGAAAAGTGGATATAGATGCTGGTTCCTGGAATCTCTAGCCAGAGCAAAACTGGATCTGACAGGTGGATTAACCAGAGGAAGGTTTGCAACCTCACGGACACCTACACAGACATACAGGCCATACAAACACATACACAAGAGAGGTGGGGGGAGTGAGAGAGCTACAAGTGAAAACTTTATGAGTCTTATCAAAGATGAAAGCCTACGGGTTGTGACGCACACGAGCAAAACAAAGCCAAAAGCAATTGGATGGAATTGAACAATGAAATCTAGTTACAAGTCATTTTAACCTGTTCCCGGGTGAGGATATTTACGAATAACGTCAAAGAAACACATTCATCCTATGATGCATTTCCCTGGTAATAAAAATCAGTTACTTTTTTTTTTTGTTTGTTTTTTAAATCAGTGACACTTATGAACCATTCGATGCTAATGATTATATGAAACGTCAAAGGTGAAAGAAATCATGCTGTCTTTGTGCACGCCTAAAAACTGCTCTTTGACGACTCATTTCATGAATTTGATATACACCTCTATTTTTTTGGAACACAACCACAGAAGTGCAGCATGTCAACAAGCACCATATTTTTCACTATCTAGTATTTCCTGTATTTTCCTACTGAAGACTGCAGTCTTGTTGTTGATGAATGGCGAACATGGCAGGCATGATCTCCCTCAGGTCCTGTTTGGCCATGGAGTAAATGCAGGTGCTCATATTTTGACTGTCTCACTGTCTCTGTTTCAAAGAATTCTGACGTAGAGATACGGAACGTCTGGAAGCTTTATGTCGACAGTTGGGCAACACCAATGCCATAAAACACATTTTGCAAATCTTGAGTTGAGGTCAGAGAAGGGGATTGCAGACTCTGCCTTCTTGTTTATAGGTATTTGGTTGTGTGGTCTCCACTTGTGTGCAATACCTTATGAATGCATAAACAGCCTCAAAGCCCATACTATATTTAATAACACTTGTGTAATAACACTTTCTGCACATTTTTGCAAACCCACTGAGGAATTCAGGTGCTGATTTGCAATGAAATGCAGTATAAAAAACTAATGATTTTACTTACAAATACAAGCAAGAGAGAGGCAGCTCTCTGTTAATTAAAAATGACACTAAAATCAACATCGGTGACAAAGTGCATGCGTCAAAATAAACGAGGAGGTCTAAAATATCTGGCTTCCTGGAAGCTCTTCAAACCTGCATTGCCGCTATCTTTAGATTGCCTTCCTGTGAGAGGTCAAAAGGGTATGAATCCTTCAGCTTTATGAGTCACAGTCCCCTTAGCCCACTTTCATCACTAAGGGAAAATGAACAACAATACAGAAAGTGCTTGCTTTTTTGGTCTTTTCTCATTTCTTTGTGCCGCGCTACCGTCAGCGAGATCAAGGAGTCCTTTTTATCTATCTTTCACATTCGCTCGTACATTTCACACTTCATATAACCTCGCAGTATTGCTTTCTCCTCTTTGCTCTGTCAGTTTGTTTGGGCTTTGTGTACATGTGAGGATGCACCCATCTAGAAAGATCTATGTGCACGCATGCATGTACGTGTCGCTGTGTGCATCCGTGCCGGTATCAATGTATACCGGCCAATGAACCCGTTCACCCTGCTTTATCTCGCTGGCACTATATTGGTTACGCTGACAGGAAGCATAGCTCACCCTATTCTCTTCTATTGTGTAGCCAGCGGTGTGGAAGCTCTTCCATGACAGCCATTCTCCAGCTAATTAGCTAATTAGACAAGTTGCATAGGTCGGCCAAACTGATTTGAATCATTTCCATAGGGCTACTACAAAGGCCACGCATAGAACGTGCTCCGGCTGTAAATGATCTAGCAGAGCTGAGCTGTGAGGCTTTTGTGTGTGGTTTCTGTATGTTAGACGCTGTGGACAGAGTGACAGATAAGTGTACAAGTAATGAGGTAGGCTAAGAGAGCGCGGCAGCGTCATAGCTAAATGGGTCTCATTCATAACACACGTATATAGATGTGGCCATGCCTAATTAATCCCTCTGCCAAACAGTGACTTGGCGCCACTCAACCTTGACCAGAAAGGGGCATGAACCATTTATCATGGGGCCACTGATTGACTTCAGTGGAAGTGTATGGCTCATAGTGTTATAGAGTTCGTTTTAGAGGCCTTTGGATTCAATGTTGGGCAAAGAGGAAGCCTTTGAATCTCACATACTGACAGTCCAACCGTCTGCTCCTGCATTAGGGATTTGCTCCTCAGCTATAGAGCAACAGACTGCATGATATCAGTACAATTGTGGATTTCTTCCACACTTATAGAAACTCGTCGTGATAAAAGCCCTTTCGTTCCTCAACCTGGACTTCGGCAACCTGTCCTGCACACTTGGTATGACAAGGTTAACTTTCGGTGAGCCTGTAACATACTCTGGTAAAGAGCAAACGTCATAAAGAACAAACAGTGGAGTCTCGCTCACCTAAAAATATTAGTCTACCCTTTATCCGGTGCATAGTAATTTTGCAGAAGTGTTTATCCAATGCAACTTCCAGTGGACTTACAGGGGTAATCCCACTGGAGCAACCTCCAAGTGCTTTGCTCAAGGGTCCACTGGTGATAGCTCATGGCTTGCTTCTTGTGGGAAACTAGCAACCTCCCAATTACCAACCTTGAGCCACCAGTGCTACCCCTGCTGAGTGCTGTATTCTCAGAAAATACAACAATTCCAAAAGTAATTAAACAAAAGTAAATCCCTTTCCAGTGCATAGCCAAATATATCAGGAGATGTGTCTCCCTGTTTGACACTAAGCTCGACTTGGACAGGTCTGGAAACCTTTGCCAAGTGCTAAATTGACAAGTGGCCCTTCTGAGGTGCACATTATTGGCCCTCGCTGTGCCGGGGAGCCGCGTGAGAAGGAAGTGGACTTTACCACACACAGGAAACGTTGTCAATAAAGTGTCACTGCTTTGATCGATGGAGGTATGAACGGCGTTTGAGGTTCTACTCTGTCTGGGACAACAAGAGTAGTTGTTCAGATCCTTAGTGAAGATATTAGAATGCAATCTGAAAAAGTGACCTTTAGAGATTAGTCTTGATCGAAAAACATTCTGGTGTATGTCAGTACCCCCCTCCATAAATATATCTTGCTTTGACATCTGATGTTTTCGTAGAAAAATATATTTTATCGCAGTAGCTGCTTGTGAGTTATGCCGCAAGTATTTCGCGCAGACAGAAGGAGCCAAATGTGAACCTCGAGGAAAAACAACTATGAGGACAGTTTGTATCAGGAGTGCAAAGGTAAAAACGCAGAGATCCAGGTGATAGGTTCCATTCGTTGTACCAGAAGTAATAAAACTACTCATAGGAAGTGTCAGTGTCTGACAGAATCACTTAGGCCCCTGCTGCCTTTTCCTCTGTTACTGTGCTCAGGGGGTGTCCGGTATACTTCCCATCTGGTCTTCCCTCTCTGATTGGAAAAACACACGCTCCCTTTGTGTTTTGCAGTTGTGTCAAAGGAAGCCCTACTCATTAGCTCTAGGGTATCGACTTTCAACCTTTCTTCTCTGACTTCATATGCCTAGGTTGGAGAGCTAATTCAGACTTATCCTTCCGTTCCTGCTCTGGGTGTGACCTCGATAGTTCGGTAATCACCTCACCGGCCACGGATTGGCTTTATGACCTCTGGAACAAAGCAGACAACGACTCCATGAATGTATTTTGGCGCCCTGCGATCGTTTGTGAACCCAGTAGACAAATATTTGAATGGCTGCTGTTCTTACACGCACTGAATGAGTGAGAATTGTCAGCATGTGCAGCAGTGGGACCTGGGACCACTGACTATGATGTAACGAGGGGAGCGCTGCATTCTCTGGCCCGTGCAACAGGCCAAAGCAGCTGGACTGGGTGTTTAGACTGCAGCCTCTCCCCCTCCTCCAAGAACAATTTCCCACTCCGGTTCCACCCCTCATTTCCCACAGCTCCCAGTAAACAGAACACACCCATGGCAGGACTTCAGACACAGCGAACAGACAGTCGAACTTCCAGTCCTGGCTCACAAACACGTATATATACACACACACACACACGTGTGTGTGTGGGAGTGAGAGAATAGACAGTCATAGCTGCAGTGTGAGGTCTGGTCAGACACGGATCGTGGCAGTAAAACAGTCTATCTTTCCGCAGCACTCGTTCTCAAATGTAGAAGCGAAGCCGAAAGGAGTACGTTCTAGGCCGCTAGGCAATTTATCATTCTCTAAAGCTACAGCACTTTTAAACTAATGTAAGCATGGGATAGCTTCTCCATTAGTAGAGACAGTAGGGAATTTACAACGTTTACAGAACACGCCGGAGGAATTTTTATGGAGCCACCTTCAGAGACAACCTTTGGGAGACAGTGAGAGATGAGAAAGGTGCAGGATTTGTTCAATAGCACCACATAAAAGACTTCAGCACTTTCCACCGTCCCGTCCAAATTATCCCTAAACCCGAACCATTGTGCAGCATTTCCAATGATGCATGCTGCAACCCACCGCGTCCTACCTTGAAGTCGACAGGTAAATGAACTACTGATGAAATAAGCCACGCACTCCCTCTAAGATGGAATAAGTCACGTCAGTCATGGAGACCACCCAGCTGAAGCATTCGTCGTCTAAATGAATGATGACATGCACAGGTAATAGGACATGTGTGGACTAAGTTAAGTGTCTTATCCAGGGGCCCACGTCATGATGGATAGGAGAGGGTCTAAGGACGAGTGCAGAACATGACAGACAGTGTTTGGGGCTGTGGATTTGAACTCCCTAAAACAATCTGTCATTCCCGCCCAACCCCAGAGCCCAAAGCTGAACTCCCAGATTGCTGGAGGTGCAGCCCAGCATGTACAAACATTTTCGGATAAAGAGAAGTCATGAATTACTCTGGACATTTCCTATGTTGTCCGTCCCTTCAAAATGTACACAAAATAAATGGTTTTATTTTTAAATGGTGTTTAGCACATACACAACGCATATAAACGAACACTAATAGGCTTGAGTATTCTCTGGAAACCTTGGCACTGGCATGGCTTGAACTCCATGAACATCCTGACTGATTTGCATATAATGAAAGGTGTATTGAATATACTGCAAGTAACATTATATTGAAATGGGACTGCTCGCATACAAAAGAGGAAGGAAACGTTTCCCGGCTTGAACTCTCCAAATGCTTTGAATTTGCTTCCTGCAGAAAAGGTCTTGGAGGTGTTGGCAAGGAAGGGTTAAGCATTTCTAACATTTGTCTGCAAGATGAATTCCTCTTTTGAGGACACGGGGCCATTTAGCAATCAGACAACGGCCCAAGGGAGCACCTGTGTACAATTCCATTCTGAAATAACACTGATTCAGTCATATCCACTTTCTCCATGTGTGACAACACTGTGGCATTGGATGATCAAGTACAGCTGGAAAAATGTACAAGGAGTCTGTTTTCTTTCCACTCTTTTATGTATATGCAAGACTTGTGACCAGATGTTCATGCCAGGGTCTTACTGAGGATCTGTGTGCGGTTGACTTTTGGGCGTATGTTTGCCGTGCCATGCGTTACGGTGTTGAAAAGCAAAAGGGTACAATTTTCGGAGTAATAAACATGGGAAAGGCAGCGGACTAAAGTGCAAATTACATTCTTTACCATGAATGTGATTTCACTGTGATCTTTCATATTTCAATGTAAGCCAGCTTGAGTTGGGTAAACAAGGGGAGTTTGATGTACTTGTCCTTGGGAGCCTGAACTACACTGGGTAAAAAGCCACATGAGACAAAATGACATACACTTGTTTTCACATACCGAGACCAACGCTGATGTGCAAACAGAAGTGGGTTTAATTCAACTAGAACCGATGTCAACACTCTCATGGGTTTTCTGTTATGGGAGAGAAGTGTGGAAAGAAAATTTCCAAAACAAAAATTTCCTGGGAGCATCTGCAGCACTCCAACCTAGTTTGAGCAGTATTTTAAAATGCTATTGTTGTTTTAGGTAGTGCTGGGTAGATTACTTACAAAGTGTAGTCTTACTGATTACAAATTACTCGACTGAAATCGTAGTCAGCAATTACTAATTTCATAATGTGAGGTAATGTATTCTAACTACTTTTGGATTACTTTTAGATTACTTTTTTAACTTAAATAAATTAAGAAATTAAATGTTAAATTCTTTGTTTTAAACATCATCAAATGCATTAAATGCTACATTACTGCAGGGTTTCTCAAAAGGGTTTATGAGTTGATAAGTAAATCATAAAAATGTCAAATTAAAATTAATAAATTATTTTAAAATTAAAAATAAATAAAATAAAACACTTAAACACCAAAATTTGAAATGTTTAATTTGATTCCGTGAGAACGTTGTTAAATTATTAAAATATTCAAAGGAGGATTTTTAATCCATATGTAATTCATAAAAAATAATAATAAAAAAAATGTTTAATTTTTAAATGTTTAATGTCAAGACAGCCTCTGTAATCCAATTTAAACACTTATTGGCAACCGCCTTTTTAAGACAAGTAAAAGATTAAAAAAAAAAAAAAAATCAGAAGGGGATATTACAAATGTATTTTAATATATAGAACATAATGTGAAAATATCTTAAGTTTGTATTAAGACCTTATTTCACGCATTTAAACAAAAACTCATTCACATCAGCGCAAAGGAACTGAAAGTGCTAAAATGCTCATTTGTGGGTTTTGGCCTACAAAAATACATCATCTCCCAAAAATAAAAAACGTATGTGTCTAAAAACAGTGAGAAGCTAAACTGAGGTAGTAGCAACAAACTTTTTTTTAAAGCATCTAAATGAACCGATTCTCTAAAACTAACCATCAACAAATTCCCCCTCAAAAAAAAAAAAGACTTCTACTTGAGGACATGCTTGTTTTTATTACTTTCAGAGTTTGGTCTTTACTGCAAAATTTTTTTTGAAATTATAAGTATGGTTTATCCACTGTTCTTCCCTAAACCATTTTATGGACTATCCTTTGCTCATTAAAAAAAACTATCACCCAGACACGCAGTCCCCTAGGGTCTACAGAGAGGTCAGAAGTCAAGTTGTTTTGCTGGCCAAACCAAATGATGACCCCATAACCAGACTAGCAGGAAAAAGCCTCGCCGCAGAGACTCAGGGGACGGGGGACCTTTTTATTGGAGAGGAAGTTTGTGGTATTTGTGTGAGTTCAGAATGACCAGTGCAAGGGAGGACGCGAATATGCGCTCTGGGACAGCATGCAAATGCCGGCGCAAAACAACATGCCTGTTTCATTAGACGATGAGGGGAGAAGCCACAATAAGGACACAATGGATTTGAAAGGCAATGAAAAATACACTATTTAACTGGCAAGCCATGAAGGCGAAATTCCATCACTGGCAGGCAAGAGTTTCAAAGTACACTAAACTAAATGCAAGATGATCGCTGGAGTGCTTGGAAGCGGCAGGTATCATGGAAATGGTCACAGTGGATGAAGCATGCTGATCCTTGAAGTACGTACGCTTTGAAAAACAAAATCGGACCTGTTTGGGTTTATTTAGACTCTTTTCATCAGCAGGGGAGGTCGTCCTGAAGAACAGAAACAGTTTAACTGCACTTGAACCTGTCAGAGGTTACACGTTCATGAGAGCGCCGACGGTTCTCTGATTAGCTCGAGTGGAATTGTTATGAAGACTGACATAATCTGACTAGCTGAAGTGGAAACCTAATGAAGAGTGACATAATCTTGTTGTGAGGCTTGACTCACAATGGTCAAATGTCACAACCACTTAATGAGACACCCAAAGAGTTTCACTGATTTCAAGCACCTGGAATCTCTAAAGTTACATGATGACACGAGAAGAAGGTCTTAGCTCAGTAGATCACATCCATATATGCACTGGATATCTGAATTGACTCTAACGGACCATATCTAACAAGTGAATCATTCCAGCTGCTTCTCATGAACTTTCTGGAAAGGAGTACACAAGGTTCAAAAGGAACACCTGTCAAACAGAAAACGCGAGTGAAAATTGGCTTTGCTGAGTAAATAAAACAGCCAAAATATTAGGAACCGCAACATGGTTGGAACAAGCCAAACTGTCAGAAAAATAGCCGGACTATTTGAACAAACATGAAACAAATTATATAAAAACGAATACATATATAGGTGTACATATTTCTTAAATATATATGTGTACGTGTGTGTATTTATATATACATATAAATATACATAGCACACACACATTATGTAAACACAAACTTGGATGTGATTAAATGCGATTAATCAGTTTGACAGCACTAATTAAAATATATTAAAGAATAAGTAATCATTCAAAATTGTATTATATTTTAAATAATCTATGAATTATTAATGATTCTTGTTCGCCTCTGGCTTGCTTAGTTGGGGACAATTTCTCTTAACACAATATTGCATTTTATTTTATTATTTTTGATTAACTACCTTTGCCTAAAATGTGAGTGTTTACTGTTGCCTTTGGCATTGTTGATGTACTGTTTCCTATTTAATACTGTACAGCCTCCTTGTCACAATTCTGTATTGTTAAAGGCGGTATATAAATAAAGGTGACTTGACTTGACTTCTATATACATATATTTTACACTTATTGTCACTGAACGATATTTTTCTGTAAATCATGGTAAAAATGTATGATTTGCATGTAAATGTACGTATCATTATTATTTTTTGTACTAAATAGATCAAACACATTTTAATGCATTAAAAAATTTAACTTTTAAACATTTGTTTTGTATTGATGCTTGCAATCCCTTTTATATCTTTGACCCATATAGGTTATTAAACATTTGCATTCATTTACGTGAACATGAATATATACAAATATTTACAATAAAATTAATGAAAATAAATTAATATGAACTATTTCATTTTTAAATTAATTATCTCTCTCTATACAATTTTTTTTTTAATTTTTACAAATATAATTTAACTGCGTATACACACATTTTAATTAATAGAAATATTTCAAATTATATGTATTTTATTTATATATTTTTTGAGAGAGCAATTCATAGATACAAAAAAAACAAAAACAAATATTTCATATTAATTTAAATATGTATATTTGCATATAAATAAAGAAACATATAAAATGTATTATATATTTTTTTAAAATCGTCCTCTTTTCTGAGTATCTTGTGGGTGAGGATTTTCATCAGAGCTTTGGTGCAGGCCGGACCACAGCTATTTCCTCTCAGCACTCCCACACTGTTCGTTTGAAATCACACACAGACACACACACACACTCGTCTTCTGATGCTCAAGGTCACTCACACTCTCACGTTCATTTTCTCTCATGACACTAAAGGCTGTGGAATTCATAAATCATTAGATATTTAAAAACAAAAACATTACAGGAGTGATTTTGTCTGCTTTAATATTGGGACTACTCTATGGGAGTTGAGAAGCAGGCTCACGCAGGGAGCTCTTACTGGAGGTAAGAGAATCCTAACTGTGTTGAAATGGTGAAATGTCTGTGAGATGAATCTAGAAGGTGGGGAACTGGCTGAAACAACCCCATTGACACTTGATGGAATTTCCAACTCTGAACTCCAGCTACTGTATATTTGGGCATTGCAAGTCATAGAAAATGACAATCCCGACTCCACAAAGGCACACGGTCAACTTCAGTCTGGGACACCAACCTGGTACCCCCAAGCTCAAGAGTCCAAGAAGTTGACGCCTGCTCTGGGCTGCAGTGCAGATGGTTTTCCCATCCTTATCTTCAGTTTCTTTGTCCTCCTTACTTTTCCCATCTCCAAAACCGCAGGTTCACTCTAGGTCTGCTTAGTTCATTTTGTCGCTCGCCGGTTGCTCCGGAAACCATCCGTCGGCATAGCAACGGCCTACACACGCAAAACTGGAAGTGACGGCGGCATGGGTCACCTCCCATTGGCTGAGGACTGAGAGGTGCAGCGTGGGATGCAGGGAGGGGGCTAATGTCATGTGCAGCTGGTCGGGCTGGATAACCCGTTTCCTTCTCCGAACGTGTCAGCGGAACACAAACTGAAAACAGGAAAGCACTTCCCAGCGCTCTCTCCGGACTTCATATCCGGGCATCCTGACATTCGGCGCACAGAAAAAGTGCAGAGCGACGTCAAACATAAACAAACAATGGTTTCGTGGCGATAGAAGAGGAGATTGAGTACGGTTATCATAACCTTCACACCTCCACCCGCTTTCATGGGGAGTAATTGGCCTCTTCACAGCGCTAGGCTTATGACAATCAGACTCGTTTGGTTTTTCCAGCATCCTCCAGGGACGATGATGACCTTTGCCAAGTTCTGACCTTTACAGTTACCGACGCTCTGCGTGGCTGTCATTAAGACGGCCAACTTAGGCTGGAAAGTCTTCCCCGGCGAAGCCTCGGAGAGCTGACATCTGTTTCTTCATAGACATTCTGGGATTTGATCACACCATTATTATGTCAGCAAAAGGTTATTGGTTTGAGTCTTAATTGTCCGTTCTAACTAAATGGAGGGACCTTAGGGCTGAGTATGCGACCTTGTGCAGATTATGATTTGAGCGTTATTTTGTCCAAGGGACTTATTTAAAAAAGTCTCCCGTGAAATGAACTGGAACAGTATAAACAGATGACTCATTCAGGAAAACTCTCTTTAACTCTGGACTGAGCTGGGCAGATTTCTCACAGTGTCGTCAGAACGAGGCTCAGGACCTCGACGCTTTCCAACCTGAGTGAATTGTATCCATCAAAACACATTCCCTGCACCTGAAAAAGCATACCTGTCTTTTGCATTCAGTAGGCAAACGGTACCTGTTGACGTACTTCATTGACAGATTCTGCAACTGACAGATTCTGGTGTCCCAAAATCCTGTGGGAGCCATTAGAATCTAAAAGCTTGAAAAAAGAACGGTAAACTGTCACTTGATATTAGAGATGCACTGAGTTGATCTCAAGGATCGAGATTGGAGCCAATTAAGGTATCGACTCTCCTAATCCCGATCCTTATTTTACATCAGCTCATGCGGCTGTCGTGCAGTAGGTGGCAGTATGTGCCTTACAATAGGTTTGCCAACCGCCATTAAAAGGAAATGTAGATGCTCAAAAGTGTGTACATGATGCATGAGAACCCATGGCCCTGTTCCAAATGGCACACTTCATGTGCACTTGCGGACTTACAATAGCCAGCGCATATGCGCTAAGTCCACAAGGCTGTAGGGTTTCCCACTCGTCATTTTAATTTTCAGAAGAGTGCTCGTGAGCGCCCCCGTTGCGGCCGCTTCTGTTGAGACTACACTGAGGCGAGTTTGCTCCACCCCAACATTACGTCACGAAAGTGTGGACTCAGAGGAAGCCCATGCGGGTTTAGGGTGCAATTTGGGACAAGGCCAATGAGGTCTGTTCTAGTGCCTGACACACACGTTCCAGTTTCCATATGCACACTTTAGTAACGAATCACGCAGAATCACTCTATTTACAGACTATGAGAGATGTCTTTGTCAAATGTATTTGAGCCCCTTTTTCCTGAGCGACTCTTTGCAAATACCTGTATAAACTGGTTTGATTTGAATAACTTTAGAACTTTAATGCACTTGAAGTGTGCACCGAACACTGTTATCAGGACTTAGTATAGACAGATATTCAACGTTCAATGACTCAGATCAGATTGGGGAATTCCTATTTCTGCACTTTTCTGGGATTTTGTTGAACGAATCTCACCTAAAATGGCCAGTTCAAACTTAAATACAGCAGAAAAGCTACCACACCAGTACTGTTTTGAAAACAGCTGACTGACATCGTGTCTACAATGAACGCACCAGTTGTCATGTTGCGCTTGAGGATGTCTACTCCAGACGTGACAAAGTGACCGTAACAAACAATCTGAAATTTTAGGTCAGCATGTCATAAATAGAGCAAGGCATCAGTTTACTGTCAGGGATTTGTTGTGTTGTGTTATGCCGCATCTAGTGTAGACAGCATCACTGATTATAATGGGTTCTATAGTATTTTGTCGCGTCGCACCATGCCACTTACATCCAGCGTAGACTGGTGGGAAGTTAACTACATTCAGTAGTATGACAAAGAGTATCAGAACGATAATTAAAACACTGACAGAGACGATCGCTTCCATCAACACATCCAAATCTTCAGAGTCCTCAACCACTTCCTGGCTCCATGTTTATTTTCTGTAATGTTAGGCTGTTTTGATTTATATGCTGTTTATTGTTTGATGATCACACTGTTTTATACATGCATCTGCTTACATAAGCGATTGCTTGTTTCTGCCTCTTCTTCGCATGTGTTTTGCTCCAGGGATTCCGTACTCTATCAGAAAACATATAATAGCGCCCCCTATCGTATAACAGTGCAAACATAGAAAAGCCAGGAGTGGAATGAGTTAAAAGGGTGGTCTACCAGCTTTTTTTGAAGGCTTGATTGTGTTTATGGGGTGCACTGTAATGTGTTCATGCTTTGTCTTTTTAAAAAAAATCACATTATTTTACCTTTATTCTACTGTTCTCCTAAAAACAGTCTGTTGACTTCTTGGTTCCTTCCTCAGAAATTCGCAGTGGGCTCAGATTGGCTGGCCCAGTGTGTCGTGATTTGCTAACCACCTAGTGCACGTTGTCTGGAATCGGCACGCCTCTTACCATAATAGGTAGTTGCATCTTCCTGGGGGCAGGGTTTATGTAAATTTCAGGGTTTGTGATGTCACTAACCCAGGAAGTTGCTTGTTGTAGTCCCTACCAGCCATTTGTTGTAGACCTTAAAAAGCGAATTCTGTAAAAGAACTAAACTTTTAGCGTTGTAACTTTGCAGATGTTGTTTATGCTTAAACAGCTACATTATACACTAACTAAAGTTAAAAAGGTGAAATCGTCATCTATGACCCCTTTAAGTTAGTAGCACTAATAGTTTCATTTAGTTAATTTTAAACTGCTAAGTACTTATGAGTCTCCAAATGCAGGATTCATGCATTAAAGTCACAATGAAATGGAAATAGCGACAGCATTTACTGGACAAAACAATGTGAACACAGATTATTATGGAGGTTACTATTATTAGTGTATGGTACTGTGAAAAAACAAATGTGATTATCTTTTATTTGTTTGTTTGTTATGTCTGTTCTCTAGGCTGTGAATCAGTGCAGTATAATGGTGTGTGCACACCAAACGCAAAGCGAATATTCTCATTGCATTCTGATCACATTATTGTCACTCCTGTGAATAAAATCATTGTGTAATACTCTCCTCCATTCTCTGAAACAAGCAGACATGTCAAACTGGATGAGTCAATAAGCTTTTTGATGATTGGCTTGTGCGACAATGCAAATTTTCTGCTCCAGTTGAATTTTTTGCGTGTATTGAGGTGTATATCACGCGTACACGGCAATTGCGTTTGCTCAATTCTCGTCATTTTTGTCGGCCGGCATGAATTCATTTTGTTGCATTGACTTTGTATCTAATCTACTTGTGCGAATAATTACATTCGCTTTTCATGTGCACACACTATAAGTTTAACACTGTGTAGCACAAACTGTATGTGAAATTGGTGATTAGTCAGACTTCCAAAACAAACAAATCATCATTTGGCAGGAGCATATGTAACATTAATTGTTTAGTGTTTTAAGAACAACAGTCGGAACAACAGAGAACATCAAATACTAAGAAGGATTGTGTCCAAACTACTGTGGAAAAGTGACAGAAGCCTCAATATTCACCTTGGAGAGCCTGTGTCCACAAAAACCAACCACAGAGAACTTCACAAAGCCAACGTCCATGAAAGAGCTGTGATTACTAAATCTTTAATCATAGACACCAGTGCTAAACCAGTGCTTGTCACAATCATAAAACCTAGAGAGCTGGAGCACCAAGATGAACTTCAACCTCCACTGGCCAGACAAATCACCTGACAATCACATTAAATAACTGCCTGTTTCACTGGTAGTCATACATCTGTACATCTGCGTGAAACAAATTTTTGTAAAGGCGAACATGTAGGAGAGGACTTGGTTCTATGCATCAGTTGTTGGCCGGATGGAAGGTTGTATGCAAGCCTGAGAAAGTCTCATGCTTTAAGTGGAAAAAAATGACTGGAAAAGTCAGGGTTTAAAAAAAAAACGAAACACATGCATAGCTGAATTGTTCAAAGTAAGATCAATAGCACACAATTAGAAAACAGAATATTCATTTCATGCCGAATATAATAGTTCAGAATGAAGAGCTCTCGTGCCTTGCTCTCTGCATTCTCTCACGTTGTTCTGGTATGAGTCAGTGTCCCAAGCTGCAGGAAATCGGACATGAAAGATTTGGCAGCTAGACATCAGAAATGGTGCTTATTCCGCTGCACGGCTAAACAGTCCCACCATGCATTAGCGCAGAGCCAAAAGCCTTGAGAAGACTGTGAAGTGACCTTGTGCCTTTAACTCGCACCTGCAACAACTCACAACACACGGTGATGTGATTAAGACGTTCAGTGGAAGATAACAGCACTTCTGGAAAATTTCAGATCAGACACACTTTTTTTAATTTTTGATTTCATTGAACAAGGAAAATACTGTCTGTATGTCATATGTTGAGTTACAGAAACAAACCTAAGATGTTTGTAGAGTCACAAGAATTTGTTTACCATGTTGTTTGTTGTTCACAACACTGTAAAAATCAAACAAAAACAAACAAAAAAAAACAATTTGTTGAGTCAACTTAAAATAATTTGTTACCCTGCTGCCTTAACATTTTAAGTTCAGTGAACTCAAATACAGTCATGTGAAAAAGTTAGGACACCTTATTGAATTTCATGGTTTTCTGTATCAGGACATAATAAAAAATGATCTGGTCCTTGGCAGGTCTTAAAATTTGAAAAATAAATCCTCAGATCAACATCATCACATGACATATCACACAGTGTCATTATTTATTTAACAAAAATACAGCCAAGAGGGAAAGGCCATGTGTGACAAAGTTAGGACACACTATGAGTCAATTGCCTGCAGATCCACTTTTAGCAGTAGTAACTTGAAGAATTAATTTTCTGTGTGACTTTATCAGTCTCTCACACCATTCTGGAGGAATTTGGACCACTCTTCTTTTCAGTGTTGCGCCAGTTTATTGAGGTTTGTGGGCATTTGCTTATGCACAGCTTTCACCACAGCATTTGAGTCAGGATGAGTTCTGGACTTGGACTGGGCTATTGCAACACCTTGATTCTTTTCTTTTCAGCCATTCTGTTGTAGATTTGCTGGTGTGCTTGGGATCATTGTCCTGCTGCATGACCCAATTTTGGCCCAACTTTAGATGCCCTCGCATTTGACTCTAGAATACTTTGACATACAGAGGAGTTCATGGCCAACTCAATGACTGTGAGGTGCCCAGGTCCTGTGGCTACAAAACAAGCCCAAAATGATCAGCCCTTCTCCAGCATGCTTGTCTTTTGGTATGAGGTGTTTGTGTTGATATGCTCTTTGGTTTTCACCAAACTTGGTGCTGTGCATTATGGCCAAACATCTCCACATCGGCCTCGTCTGTTCAAAGGACATTATTCTAAAAGACTTGTGTTTTGTTCAGATGCAACTTTGCAGACCTAAACTGTGCAGCAATGTTTTTTTTTTAGATAGAAGAGGCTTTCTTCTGCCAAGCCTTCCAAACATGCCATTTTGTCCCATATTTTTCTAATGGTATTGTCATAACTTTATCATTTAACATGTTAACTGAGGCCTGTAGAGTCTGAGGTGTAGTTCTTGGATTGTCTGCCATTTTCTCTGAACTTTACACGGTCTGATCTTGGGGTGAATTTTCTGGGACATCCACTTCTGGAAGGAGAGGTGTCTGTTTTAAATGTCTTCCACTTGTGAATAAACTTCAAATTGTTTGGAAATGGCCGTATTACTCTTCTGAGATTGATGGCAGCAACAATTGCTTCTCTAAGATGATTGCTGATGTCTTACCTTCTTGGCATTGTGTTAACACACACCTGAAGGCTCCAAACCAGCAAACTGTCAAAGCTTATACTTTTATAGAGATGCTCAGACTTGCTGATGATCAGTTAATCAAAATTATTTGATTAGCAGTGCTTGACTGTTATTTACCCTCTTAATTCCAATGTTAACAGTAAGGATGTCCCAACTTTGTCACACATGGCTTTCCCATTTTGGCTTTATTTTGGTTCAGTAAATAATGACAGGGTGTAATTTGTCATGTGTTGTTGTTCATCTGAGGTTTTATTTTCAAAATTTTAAGACCAGCCAAGGACCATTTTTTTTTTAATGATGTCCTGATACGTAAAACCATGGAATTCAATAGGGTGTCCTAACTTTTTCACATGACTGTAAGTCAACTTGAAATGTTAAGTTGTACTAAGTCACAACTTATATTTGAGTTGACTAAACTAAAAATTTGGTTTGTTAAACTTAAAAGCTGGGCTTGTTACCCAGCTGCCTTAAAATTTTAAGTTGAATCAACTCAAATATATAAGTTGTCACTTAGTACAACTTTTTTTTTTTTAACATTTCAAGTTTTTTGAGTTGACTGAACTTAAAATTTTAAAGGCAGCCAGTTTTACAAATTATTTTAAGTTGACTCAACAAATAGTTTTTTACAGTGAAGAATTTGATATTTTCAAATATAAATAGCCCATCATATTTATTATGAAATGTACAGTTTTGAACATTCTAAATAAAAGGAGTGTCATTTGTATCCCGCATACTTGTAGGCATGAAATAATATTTATAACAACAGTAAAGAGCTGATGCCAAATTTTAAATGATGCTACGAATTTTTGGATTTTTCAATAACTTTACCTCATGTTTTTAAATGTTTTTCAATGAGCTGTATTTTATAATAGAATGCTTAAAATTTTAATTTAAAATCACCTTATTACACTGGAAAATGAGCTGTTTCATAAAATCACCTCAATTTTATTATTATTATTTTTTGAATTATTACTATAGCTTTTTCCATTGATTTTGCTAAATAGTTGAAATGATATAAAATGATTGCTAATTAATTATTACAGTAAACTCCTACATGATATATGCTTACAATTGTGCAGAAATAGTATTATTATTATACTGCTGAGAGATGGATGGTGCTGATGAGATCAAAATGCAAAAATAAATTTTAATGGTCCTAAATATAGGCCTCTTTTAAACACATTTATGCAATAATATTACACAATTTGTTTTCCTTTTCATTCTTGGGTGAATTATGAAACAGGCAGTACGGATTTAATTGTGGATGTGAATAAAGTATTTTTGAAGACTGAAATCATTCAGCAATGCACATTCTTGTGTGTGAACTAAATGTGTCATTATCTCATTATTTTTACATTTAGAGTTTCCTCTCTGATGGACATTCATCAGTTTAATCACAACATTATCATCACTGAGCCGAAAAGAAAGGCAGTATTTTTCCTTTCCTGTCCGCTGGCCGTTCCATTCTGGACTGTTCTCTCAGTCACTGCACCTTGTTCTGAGTGACGGTCTGTGAGGCTATCAGCTGGTTTATGGCATCGTCGCTGTAGCCCAGCGTGTCTCTGAGAACCTGGACTGTGTGCTGGCCGATCACAGGCGGCGGCATCAGATTGCTGCACTCAAAACTACTGAAGCGCACAGCGGGGCCTGTGTGGAAACAACAAATGAAGTCAAAAATGTAATTTATTCCTGTGATGCAAAGCTGAATTTTCAGCATGAGGTCCTTACAATGTAAAATGTAACTTTCGCAAGCCCAGCTCAGGTGAGAAAAAGTAACACAAAAGTAACGCAATGCATTACTTTCCATAATCTTTCCATTCTAACATGCTTTTGCTGCTCAAGAAACATTCCTGATTATTATCAATGTTGAAAATGTATATATGCTCTATATTATTCTATATGTTTCATTCTATACTTATTTTAGATGATTTTTTTTTTTTACTTTTATAGCATTTTTGTTACAAAACTGTATTGAGATTTGATTTTTATTTCTTACTCTTAAAACTATAGTACCAGTCAAAAGTTTTTAAACAGGAAGATGTTTAATGATTTTTTTTGTTTTTTTTAAGAATTCACTTCTGCTCACTAAGCCTGAATTTATTTGATCCAAAATACAGAAAAAGCTGTAATATTGTAATAGTTTTACTATTTAAAATAACTGCTTCCTATTTGAATATATTTTAAAATGTAATTTATTCCTGTGATCAAAGCTAAATTTTCAGGATTGGCATTCCAGTCTTCAGTGTCACATGTTCCATTACAATCATTCTAATATGCTGATTTGTTGTTTAAGAAACATTTTTTTATTATTATCAATATTTATAACAGTTGAATACATTTTTTTCAGGATTCTTTGATGAACAGAAATATCCAAAGATCAGCAGAGTCAGTATAATTGAATTGAACTTAATTTTATGTAGGAAAGAAATGAAAGAAATTAATACTTTTATTTAGCAAGGATGCTTTAAATTGATCAAAAATGATGATATAGACATTTATAATGCTACAAAATATTTCTATTTTAGATAAATGCTGTTCTTCTGAACTTTCTATTCATCAAAGAAACCTGAAAAAATTCCACTCAGCATATATAATCAATACTAATAATAAATGTGTTTTGAGCATGTCAAAATATTAGAATGATTTCTGAAGGATCATGTGACTGGAGTAATGATGCTAAAAACTCAGCTTTGAAATCACTTGAATAATTACATTTTAATATATATTCAAACAGAAAACAGTTATTTTAAAAATAAATTGTTTTTGCTGTACTTTGGATCAAATAAATGCAGGCTTAAAGATCAGAAGAGACTTCTTGGAAGAAAAAAAATCTTACTGTTCACAAACTTTTGACCGGTAGTGTAGGACTATAAATTAAATAAATAATTATTAATTAATCCACTCAACTGTCTTTTTTTTTTAAATACTGATTTTTTAAATCATATCAAATTTGTTAAAAATTATCAAAAAAAAAAAAAAGTTATTTGCTCTGTTTAATTAAATATTTAATTTTTTGTTTAACCAAGTTTACATCAACAGCCCAATTTTCCCTCGGATCCCAGATCTGATCTATGCCACCATATGTGAGAGAAATGAATCATACCTAAAAATAATCACGTCAAGTCACTAAATGAAACTGGAATGTGGCAGAACGCACCCAATATGAACAGTATGATAGCCAAAATACGAAACATTTACAATAAATTTTAAGCGAAGGTGACTAAGTGTAGGAGGGGTGTTAGAAGAAACGGTTACTTCCTGTTACATTTACTCATGTACGTCAAACCTGCAGGAAAGTCCATAAAGTAAACGACTTACAATCTTGGAATATAAACACAGCCTACTTTATCCAAATGTGGCATTTACAGAAAGATGATGTCAAAATGAATGAGTAGGTCATCTGGGTGAGTCACTTCCTCATAACTCAGATATTGCTGTCATTAGGCAGCATTAGCATATTCTTCCCTTTTTGTACTTCTCTTTTCTTCCGCAAATGTTAATTTTGCTGAAACTAATTGTTTCACCTCCCCCACAATTCCACGATCTAACCCGCTCTCGTTCCACGAAAATGCAGAGAGACAATTGGCGTTCGTGAGCTGTTTTACGCAATAAGGGACGCACACCTACATGCTTCACGCATTTTTTCCTTATTGTTTTGAATGAGTCCCATCTCCTACGCAGCTACAGGTCACATTCACCACCAGTGCCGGAGCCAAACGCATCCCATAAATGTGTCTTGATTGCTTAACCTCCAACATCCAGTGCTTTTTCAAATGTTTTCAGGGGCCTTGCAGAAAAAAAAGTGCGGTTTTCAAAACAGAGACGGTGCGTGTCGACCAGAGGCAAGGCCTGTCGTTTGTTATTAATGGCACTTTGGAAAGTCTCATTCTTCAAACGGACTAGAGTAAGACATGCAACAGATCACAGACTAGAAGGGGCTACAGAAGCCCAAGTGACGGCGCAAAAACACTTACTTTCTATTAACATTCTCCAGTCAGGCTATACAGCACATAATCATTTCCATATGCTCTTTTTAATTCTGCATGCTTCTGATGTGATAAAGATGAGCATGAAGCAGCCTGTCATAAAAGTGCAATTTCTGGAGCTCTGGCCTTAGATATTGCGAGCCTAATAAATGTTTGGATACTGAAGACACACTTTATGCATGTTATTATAAGCAGATAACAAAATACAAAAGTGGCATCAGATTCAGGTTTACTTTTAATCAGCTGGCGTTTTGTTAATTTTAGTGGAAGTCAGCTCTCCTCACATTCGCACAGATGTCCTAGCAGAGTAACTACCAAGTGTCCAAATATTTTTGTCTTCATTTTCAACAGTATATCTGTTGCTTTACAATTTAACACTCTATTAACGTCTTTCTGTGTAACCTCTGCTTGAAAAGTGTGCTTCTGCTTTGTTGGACTGTTTGGAAGCTCATAAATCCCCACATGTATTATTTATTTTAATACTTCAAACTGTCCAAAACATGGGTCAATATTTATTATATTAAAAGTAATAAATTTGCTAAAAAAAAGGTACTCTGTTTGTTTCTTCATCAGATTTCGAGAAATGTAGCATTACATCACTTGCTCACCAATGCATCCTTTGCACTGAATGGGTGCCGTCAGAATTAAGAGTCCAAACAGCTGATAAAAGCATTCTGAGAAATAAAAAAAACAATGCTTCTGGCTAAAATATAAGTCCTCTATCCATAATATGCTTTCATCAGTGAAAAACGTCTGAATTGCCTGAATTAGTGCTGTCACGATACCAAAATGTTGACTTCAATAAGATACCTGACTAAAATATCACGATACTGAACCGATACTACGACAAAAACAAAGAAAGACAGGAAAAGTAACTGAATAATAGATGATCCAAATGGAGATCATAGTTATTTTATCTATTAAAACAAAGCATTTCATCCCCCCTTTAAAAAAATTAGATATGCAAAAAGCATATCTAATTAATTAAAATCATGAAACTTGCGCAATTTAACAATTAATTAAAAGTTTAACAAAAATGACGTTTTTAAAGCTCTATGAAATACGTTTTACAATTTTTCTATTTTTGTGAATCTGTTTTCCATTAATTTTCTGGATTCTATTTTAATTGTTTCATTACATTTTAATTATCAAAATCATGTCTAATGAATTTATTAAGGACAATTAGATTTGAAAAATAATTTATTATTATTCAGTCAGAAATTCTGTGTTGTGTATTTACAATTTTGTGGTAAATAAATTCTGGTAAACAATTTTTCTGGTAAATATTCCTTAAATATTGTTTTAATATTATTTTAATTATTAGTAGTAGTACTACCATCATTACGTTAAGCAATATATTTCTGACTGTCAAGTTTAAACAAACTTTTATTTTTACGGTTGTTGTGAATACCTTTAGGTTTGTGTTTGTATATAACATGATAGAACAGGTAAAATGCTCATGAAGAGCAGTTCTAGAGATTATGTTCATGTGTTTATGTACTCATATATTGAGGCGGCAGAGGCTGAAAACACCGCGAGCATCACGCACCTTTCAGTAAGTGTGTAGCAAACAAAACTGCACATCTGCGCTATTCACTAACGCAGAGACACACAGAACATGCAGGATTCATGCAGCTTAAAGGAGAAGTCCACTTCCAGAACAACAATTTACAAATAATTTACTCATTCCCTTGTCATCCAAGATGTTCATGTTTTTCTGTCTTCAGTCATAAAGAAATTATGGTTTTTGAGGAAAACATTTCAGGATTTTTCCTCATATAATGGACTTCAATTGTGCCCCTGATTTTGAACTTCCAAAATGTAGTTTAAATGCGGCTTCAAAAGGCTCTAAATGATCCCAGCCGAGGAAGAAGGGTCTTATCTAGCAAAACGATCGGTCATTTTTTTTAAAAATAAAAATGTGTATACTTTTTAAGCACAAAAGCTCGTGTAGCACAGGCTCTGGGATGCGCGTTCACGATGCTACGCATTATTGAATCACGTCAAAAGGTCACGCGGAATATAAATAGGTGAAACTACAGACCCAGTGTTTACAAAGCGAACACACAAAGACTAAGAAAGTGCAAACACTGTTTACAAACAGAAAGCTACAACGATGTCGGACAATTTTGAAGTTGTAGGGGAAAATAAGATGGAGTTTTTTGCCATTCTTGACCTTTTTTAGCCGGAGTACACAGACGTGATTTGTAGTAGTGATGGGACGTTTGGATCTTTTTACCGACTCTGACCTTTGAGTCTCATTCAGCAAAATGAACAAATCTTTTTCGAGTCATTTCATTCATTTGAACAAAATATAATTAAAATGTTACGTGTTACTTCCCTAACACATCTACTGCTTACACAAATGTTGATCACACTACAAACAAGACAAAACTATAATGCTATAAGAAACAGAAAAGATTAATTCATTGTTTACCTGGGTCTTTAGTCTCACCTCACCTCTTATCTGACAAGTTTTCGGGTTTGAGCCGTTCGTTCATCACGTTACAGCCCCATAAGATGAACGAAGGACTCGAAAAACCTGAAGACTCCAAACAGGTGAACTAATTCCAGTACAGAACCGAATAGGATGTTGCACTTGCGCGACTGAACGAATCACTCCCCGAGACGACTTGTTCTTCCCGAGTCACATTAGAGATCCATTCAAAATGAACGAATCATTCAAGAACGCGCATCCCAGAGCCTGTGCTACACGAGTTTTTGTGCTTAAAAAGTATACAAATTTTTATTTTTCGGAAAAAAAAAAAAATGACAGATCGTTTCGCTAGATAAGACCCTTCTTTCTCGGCTGGGATCATTTAGAGCACATTTTGGACATACATTTTGGAAGTTCAAAATCAGGGGCACAATTGAAGTCCATTATATGAAGAAAAATGCTGAAATTTTTTCTTCAAAAACCATAATTTCTTTACGACTGAAGACAGAAAGACATGAACATCTTGGATGACAAGGGGGCGAGTAAATTATTTGTAAATTGTTGTTCTGGAAGTGGACTTCTCCTTTAAGTATTTTGCAGCTTAATGTTCAGTAGGCAGTACTCCATCGTGTTTTGATTTAAGTGTTCTAGGCTACTTTTAATCTATTCTTCCCAGTGTTTTACTCAGGAAATACGGCTCTTATTAAAATGCATTCTTAAAGTACTGGGACTAGTAAAATGTGGAAACGGGCCGTTTTTTAAAAGCAGGGTATTGCGATACTTTTTTAGTACCGGTGCAACACTAGTCTGAATCAGGAGAGAAAAATGCAAGCCAAAACAGCTCTAAACAAATAAGTGGGTGGATTTTAATGTGAGAGGACAACAAGATATGGACTTTTCCACTGGAGGAAGAATTTATTATGGATTATGGACTCAGAAGCAATGGTTTGAAGTTAAAAAAAAACCTGATTCTGACAGCACCCATTCACTGCAGAGGATCCACTGGTGAGAAAGTGATGTGATGCAGCATTTCTCCAAATCTGTTCCCATGAATAAACAAACTCATCTACATCTTGGATGGCCTGAGGGTGAGTACAACTATTTAAGGTCATAACGCTATCTAAATTAGAGAACAGTTTCTCAGGAGAAAAATCTAAGAAGGGGGAAGCTATAAAAAGTCTCAATTTGTTCTCATCTCATTCCTATCTAAACAACTGAGATAATACAGATTGAGATCTAATCCGTGTTTCTTTTCCATGCATTGGCGTCTTCTGTTGGGTCAAGGACATGACGATCCACAAAATGTGTTATTATCCTACCACAATGAACCCAAATGATCACAAAATGAACTATGCAGACAGGTACTGGCGACTTTTTACGTTTATTAAGATAAGAGATTCCAGACAGATGGAGAGAAAAGTCCACACAGGAAATGTGGCAACATGAAGATGAGAGTCAAACGGCCATTTAAATAAAAGAAACATCCAAAAAAGGAGGGAACAACAGATCTCAAACATGATTGTGTGCGTGTGTGTGGTTTCGCAGCCTCAGCAGTTAGAAGCAATGCCTTAACCACATCCTCTATCTCCCCCTCCCTCGCTTCTGATCGACTGGCCGCAGGCTCATAATTGCCTCTTGCTCCCACATCTGCTTCTCCTCAGCTGTTATCGTGGCGAACGAGGGAGCGGGACGCTCTTCTCCTCCGCAGGCACGGTCCAAGGTTTTCCTCTCGCTCTACCGCAACAAAGCTAGCTGTGTTCTCTCCTCCCATTCCGAACTATCCATTCACTACTTCGGCTTTCCACCGCATACTTCAGAAGTCTGACCCGACGACTAGACGCACGCTGGACCTGAACATACAGAAACGTAGGGCCGAATTCAGCTCTAGATGGTATTTCGGTGGAAAAACCTCTGTCACTAATCACCCACACCTCAATTACAGGGACGTCACACTACAGGAAACAGAGAATCTGGGTTCTTCAGACAAGCTCTTTAATCTAATGATCTGCTCAGCATTAAATTAGATTAGATTAAATAGTGTCATCAAGTTGTTAATTTAAATTAAATGTTGTTATAAAGTGGAACCAATGGTTTGTAGTAAAGAATGCATTGTATGCAAGATCCCATACCAGGGTTTCCTTTCAAATCATGAATGTGAATGTGAATTAAATTGGTCGCATGACACAGGAAGTTGAAGAAAGTTAAAAAAGAGGCAGAAATGCATTCTGTGCATAAATGCATAAAGTGGTCTATTTACACTACCTTAAGCTGCAAATCATGGATCATGTGACACTGAAGACTGCAGTAATGATGCTGAAAATTCAGCTTATCATCACAGGAACAAATTACATTTTAATATATATTCATTATTTTGAATTGTAATAATATTTCATAATATTTAACATTTTTAAAGAATTTTTGATCAAATAAATGTAGCCCTAGAAAGAAAAAGTACAGGTTTATCCAAAGGTTTGGGAACCCCTTACAGAATCTGTGAAAACGTGAATATTTTTTAACAAAATAAGCGAGATCATGCAAAATGCATGTTATTTTTTATTTAGTACTGTCTTGAGTAAGATATTTTTTTCATAAAAGATGCTGACATATATGTAACCCCTCCACCCGGGTCCTTCTCGCACTCTGCTCAGAGCAGGTCTCGAACCCAAGTCTCCGGCATGGGAGGCAGATGCAGTAACAAGGAGGCTAAAGGCTGCAACCACTAGCGTCAGTTGCTAGTGCATCTCTTGAGATCAGGGGAGTGAGGTTTACCTGTGCAGCACTTGCCCGCTGGCCTCCGTTACATATAGTTCACAAGACAAAAAAATAGCTGAAATTATTAAAATAACCCCCTGCAAAAGTTTGGGAACCCTTGGTTCCTAATACTGTGTGTGGTTACCTGGATGATCTTTTGTGATGGTTGTTCATGAGTCCCTTGTTTGTTCTGAACAGTGAACCTGAGAACTGTTCTTTAGAAAAATCTTCCAGGTCCTGCAGATTCTTCAGTTTTCCAGAATCTTTTGCATATTTGAACCCTTTCTTTTCTCACTAAGGACAACTGAGGGACTCAAGCACAACTATTAAAAAAGGTTCAAACATTCACTGATGCTCCAGAAGGAAACACGATGCATTAAAGGAGAAGTCCACTTCCAAAACAAAGATTCACATATAATGTACTTACCCCCCTTGTCATCCAAGATGCTCATGTCTTTCTGTCTTCGGTCGTAAAGAAATTATCTTTTTTGAGGAAAACATTTCTGCATTTTTCTCAATATAATGGACTGCTATGTTGCGATGTAGGGCGATTTTGAAGTTGAGGGAGAACACGAGATGTGAGTTTTTCGACATACCCTAACTGTCATGAACCGGAACAAAACAGTAAGTAGAGTAAGACAAGACAAGCGTTTGGCATTAAAAAGTATATGAACTGTATAATTTTTATTAAAATAACCGATCGTTTCACTAGATAAGGCCCTTTTTCCTCGGCTGGGATCGTTAACAACTGCATTTGGGATCCTTTGAAGCCGCATTTAAACTACATTTGGAAGTTCAAAATCGGGGCACCATATCAGTCCATTATATGGAGAAAAATGCTGAAATGTTTTCCTCAATAAACACAACTTCTTTACGACTGAAGAAAGAAAGACATGAACATCTTGGATGACAAGGGGATTAGTAAATTATTTGTAAATTGTTGTTCTGGAAGTGGACTTCTCCTTTAAGAGTTGGGGGGCGAGGGTGAAAACTTTTGAACAGGATGAAGATGTCCAAATTTTTCTTTTGTTAAAATATAAAATTTTTTTTCCATTCCCTTTGGAAGCAACAGAAGATACTTGAATGTTTCCCGGAAGACAAATTAAGTACAATTTACCTTAATATTCAAATTCAAAAAGTTTTCACCCCCTGGCTCTTAATGCATCATGTTTCCTTCTGGAGCATCAGTTAATGTTTAAACCTTTTTAATAGTTGTGTTTGAGTCCCTCAGTTGTCCTCAGTGTGAAAAGATGGATCTCAGAATCATACAGTCATTGTTGGAAAGGGTTCAAATAAGCAAAAGATGCTGGGAAACTGAAGAATCTGCAGGACCTGGAGGATTTTTCTGAAGAACAGTGCTCAGTTTAACTGTTCAGAACAAACAAGGGACTCATGAACAACCATCACAAAAACAAACAAACAAAAAACATAGATCATCCAGGTAACCACACACAGTATTAAGAACCAAGGGTTCACAAACTTTTGCAAGGGGTATATGCAGGGGGTAATTTTAATATTTTTTTTTTGTCTTGTAGAATAAAATGTAAACATCTTTTAGGTACAGTACTTAATAAAAAATAACATGCATTTTGTATGATCTCTTTTATTTTGCTAAAATTATTTACATTTTCACATATTCTGCAAGGGGTTCCCAAACTTTCACATAAAACTATACAGATCTTACTTTTGAATGGAACATCAATAAACAGCAAAAGAAGATTCTGCCAATGCAACATTAAAAAGCCAGAAATTACAGTTTTTCGTTGAATAATTCAAACTGCAATTCTGCATCCTGTTTGCTTCCTTAATTCAAAAACAGGAACTGATTCGAAAACCAAAAGCCTTTCTCAATTCTCAACCATACGGAGTTTCCATACAAATTGCATTCAGCATTTTAGGATGCATATATCAGCAAGTACAATTCTTTATTATTGCATCCCCTGTCCTTAATATGTGAAGCGCATAAACATCATGACGCACATTTGGGCTGGAAAAGCTTAAAATAAGTTACTTGAGTTACAAGTTACATCACTGCAGCACTGAAGTAAGCTCAGATTGTCTCTGGGAGACAGGATTGAAAGATTACCATAAATCACACCAACATGCTAAATATACAGTTGTACTGCTGATCAAAATTGCTCCTGACATTTTCCGAGCGATATGCATGCATGCATCATGTGGACCTCTGATTGCATGTAAATATCATCATCCAACCATAAAGCGCACTTTCCTTCCTGATTGAAAAAAGGTTGAACTTCGTTTTCCGGTATTTCCATGAAGATTCCCCCACGCTAGCGGAAAATACTAAGTCAAGCTTCTTTCCATTGAGTAAATATCAGTGACAATATGTTGTCGTGGTCACCTCATTTCCATTCCCTCGCAGATAACAGTTTCCTTGCTTCAAGAAAGACAACCTGTTAAAACTAGATAGTTCTGTCCGGTTCAGATTAGTTAAACTAATCTATATCTAATCTACACCACTTTATCTGACATATATGGAAATGTATGACACAGATCGTTCCGGCTGTAAAATCTGAGTCACATTTGAATCTGACGTTCACGCGGCTGTGACCAAACACATGAAATGAATTTTAAATTAATGCGGCAAGTTGCTTAGCAACTGTAAACAGCCCACAGACAGCCTAATGAACTTGGTGGGCAAAATGTTTATTAGTTTCGCTTTAACTTCAGTTTCAACTTCAGTGGACACCTATTATTGGCTTCTCAACAAAGCTTTATAAACAGTTAAATAGATATAAAAAGTTAAATGTTAATTTACATAAATGTTAATGTTCGAACCCTTTTCAACAATGACTATGATTTTGAGATCCATCTTTTCACACTGAGGACAACTGACGGACTCATATGCGACTATTACAGAAGATTCAAACACTCACTGATGCTCCAGAAGGAAAAAAAAGATGCATTAAGAGCCAGGGGTGAAAACTTTTTGAATTTGAATATTAAGGTAAATTGTACTTAATTTGTCTTCTGGGAAACATTCAAGTATCTTCTGTTGCTTCTGAAGGGCAGTACTAAATGAAAATAAAAAAAAATAAAAAAAAATAAATATTTAGACAAAATAAGAAAAATGTACAGATCTTCATTCTTTTCAAAAGTTTTCACCCCCGGCTCTTAATGCATCGTTTTTCCTTCTGAAGCATCAGTGGGTGTTTGAGCCTTCTGTAATAATTGCATAATTGCAGTTGTCCTCAGTGTGGAAAGATGGATCTCAAAATCATACAGTTGTTGTAAAGGGTTCAAATACACAAAAATGCTGAAAAACCAAAGAATTTGTGGGACCTGAAGGAGTTTTCTGAAAAACGGCAGGCAACACCACAGTATTAAGAATAAAGTGTATGCAAACTTTTGAATTTATGTATGAATGTATTTTTTTTTTATAAATTCAACTATCATTTTCTCTTGTGGATTATATGTAAACGTCTTTTATGTAAACTTTTATTCAGGTTGGTACTAAATAAAAAAATAACATGCATTTTGTATGATCCCTCTTATTTTGGTAAAATAATTAACATTTTGCAGATTCTGCAAGGTGTATTTAAACTTTTGACTTCAACTGTATATGCAGTAAATGGATGCCATCAGAATGAGAGTCCAAACAGCTGATAAAAAACATCACAATAATCCACACCACTCCAGTCCATCAATTAACATCCAAGAAATCCATTAAGAAATTTCATCTTTAAACCATTGTTTCCAGTTAAAACATGAGTCTATAATCCATAATAAGACTTTCTCTGGTTAAAAAGTCATCTTGTCTAAATCAGGAGAGAAATATGTACAGACCAAGCACTGTTTACAAGCCAAAACAGCTCTAAACACATATGCAGGTGGATTTTTTTCATTGGAGGAAGCGTTATTATGGATTATGGACTCATATTTTAGCCAGAAGCAACAGTTTAAAGCTAAAATGTCTTGATGATGGATTTGTTTCTTACAAACATGCAGCTACTTTCTCAAGACGTTAACTGATTGACTGGAGTGGTGTGGATTACTTGTGGATTACTGTGATGTTTTTATCAGCTGTTTGGACTCTCATTCTGACGGCACCCATTCACTGAAGAGGATCCATTGGGGAGCAAGTGATGAGATGCTATATTTCTATCTGTTTGGATGAAGAAACAAACTAATTTACATCTTGGATGACCTGAGGGTGGGAAAAATGTTACTTTTTGGGTCAACTATTAATTTAAGAAAATAAAGTGGTTTCTGTGGAAAAATCATAATGGGAGCTCGTCCTCCCTTGTGGCTTCCAGCCTTCTAGGTGTTGGATCACGGCTGTGGGACACGAGAGTATCTCAAATGTGCTGAGTGGGGTTCAGGTTTGTGCATACTGACTGTATGCAGTGTGTATGTGAAGAACATCTCCGGTTCTGCATGGTTGACAAAACCAGAGGAAGAGAAGGAAAGAGAATAAAGAGAATTTCCCGGTGGAGATATACAGCGCTGAGTGAAGTGAAGAGAAACAGGTCTTAACCGCAGTGGGGACTTGAGAAAGAGTACAGAGCATTTATCCTGAGTATTGTAAAAGAGTGATGGGATTTCAACAGGCAAAGCTAGGACTATTATACACGAACAGTTATCTAAGTGTACTTGCTTTCATATAAGCATCTAAAGGGATAGTTTATCCAAAAATTACCCATCCTATGTGTATATGACTTCCTTCTTTCAGACGAATCCAATCAGAGTTATATTAAGAAATTATCCTGGCACTTCTAAGCTTTAGAACGGCATAGACAAGTGTTTCTCATTATCAGTCCAAAACAAGTCCAATAAAGTGCATCTATTCATAATAAAAAGTACCTCACAGTGCTCTGGGCCTCCTGTAGCAAATTAATGCATTTTTGTAAGAAAAAATATTCATATTTAAAACATAAGAATCACTTTAATCAAGCTTGTGCTCACTGTTGTACACGGAAACAGCTCTGGGTGGATGACGTAGGACGTCTGCGTTGCCAGTGAGTCGCACAAACCAACATTTGTTTATAGGAGCAAAGGAAGCAAAGTTTCCTTACTTTAACAAAGCAAAACCAGTCGAAATCCTCAGACATTTTTAATTTACAAATCCTCATTTTGTACTTCTAATTTGTGACCGCGGTTTTGTTTTAGGTTCTCCGTGGTGCGTTCGCGTTCGTCATGTCCAAGTGGCGCATACAGCGCATATGACATCTTATGTCATCCGCCATCCACCCGGAGCTGCTTCTGTGTACGAGCAGTTGGCGCAAGCTAGATTAAAGTGATTCTTACTTTTTAAATACAGATATTTTTCAAAAATGCATCAGTTCACTACAGGAGGCCTTTATTCACACCCCGGAGCCATGTGAGGCACCTTTTATTATGGATGGATGCACTTTATTGGACTTGTTTTGGACTGATGAAGAGAAACACCCGTCTATGCCGTTCTAAAGCTTGGAAGTGGCAGGATAATTTGTAATATAACTCCGATTGGATTCGTCTGAAAGAAGGAAGTCATATACGCCTGGAGGTTGAGTAAATAATGGGCTAATTTTCATTCTTGGATGAACTCTTTAAATTAAAAAGTAAGACTAAAGATTTAGTTTTAATGAGAAAACAGACTAATAGCCAATACAGCACTTGCAACTTATGTCGTGACTGTATTTATGCTCTTATGTTAAAGCATAGCTAAAGGAATAGTTCATCTGCATAAAATGTATTCAAGCTCATCTACATTTTTGATGGCCTAAAGGTGTTACTTTATCATCACAATTGGAGAAACGTGTCATTCAGTCACTTGCTCACCAACAGATCCTCTGCAGTGAATGGGTGCCGTCAGAATGAGAGTCCAAACAGCTGATAAAAACATCATAATCCACAAACAATCCACACCACTCCAGTTCATCAATTAATGTCTTGTGAAGCCAAAAGATTTTCAACTTCGAAAAATTTTCTCCAGTGAAAAAGTCACCTTGTCTGAATCAGGAGAGAAATATGCACAGATCAAGCATTGTTTACACGTTTAAACAGTCCAAAATAGTTCAAAACAAATATGTGGGTGGATTTTGATGTGAGAGGACAAAAGGAGATGGACTTTTTCCACTGGAAGCAGCATTATTATTGACTCATATTTTGGTTTGAAATTAAAAATGTCTTAATGGTGGATTTGTTTAATACAAGCACACAGCTTTTCACATCACAAGATGTTATCTGATGGACTGGAGTGGTGTGGGTTATTTGTGGATTATTGTAATGTTTTTATCAACTGTTTGGACTCTCATTCTGATGGCACCCATTCACTGCAGAGGATCCATTGGTAAGCAAGTGATATCAGTTTTTAAACCTCTACCCATAAAACTCTATAAAAATCTGTATTTTGGATGGCTGAGGGTGAGTACATTTGTCAATGGCAGCATTTTCAGCAACTGTTCCTCCAATGTAACCCAGATATACAACATCTGTCATGATATTTGTCACTGCCATTCATAAATTCCTCCTGTGGCCTCATGGGATAGTAAAGTATCCATCTGATGTACACTTCAGAATCATGCCGGAAGTAGTATGTTTTTATACTTTAATTTTGGACATGCTTTTCATACTTTGCACATAGTATAGTAGGGAAGTATGTGAATGCACCTTTGACAGCACTATTCAGGACTATCCTGGAAGCAGGATTTTGAAACCCAAGCTAAAATCTGTTCTCAAGATGTTAAATATATCGATTTTATAATTCACAACACAAACAAGCACACAAGTGACCTGTAAACAATCCAATACATCCAAATGTTTATTTACAAAAATCATGTAATACTGACTTAAAACAGCTTTCTTCAACGTGGAAACATCCACAATTATCTCTCTTTCCGTGCTCTGTTTCTACTTTGAGATGGAGAGAGAGAGAGAGAAAAAGAGTGGGTGAGATTCAGTGTGAATTCTCCTGCGTCCCGGAACGGCAGGCTCGAGCTGTCAAGCGGAGATGAACATCTTCATCTCAGGTGCTTTGAGCCCACGCAACAAGTAGCACCTCGCAGTCCTTTTATTAAACCTTTCAGCTTCTTTTTAACTACTCGCTGCATCTTTAATGGGCGAGGGAGAGAGATGACGACTGAAGAAGAAAAAAAGCAGAAGCGGTGTTGGATAAAAGAGGAGAATGCGAAACATACATAAGAGTGGGAAACCTCATTATATTATGGCATAAGGAATTCAGACTAGCTGGCAAATGCTCCTACTCGTATACGAATAAAATAATGTACGAGGTGCTGCCTTTGTACAGCGAGACGGCAAAGAAATGGAGATGGCGAAGATCTCTGGAAACAGTGAGTCACAGTTGATTCTGTGTTTAAAAGGCAGAAATAAACTTCTATTTATTCTGGCTGGGTTAGTGTGCAGCGACTTCTGTGTGTACTAAAAACGAGAATATGGCCAATCAAACAGTGATAAAATCATTCATTTAACATTATGAGCACCTCAATGTCCAAGTCCACATTCAGGAAAACCCAAAACCATGAGCCAAAACTCATTTCCGACATAAAACTACAAAAACTGGTACAAGAAGACTGCCTAAGCCCAGCTGTATTACAGGAATGTTTCAGGTTTAATACAAGTTCAACTCTATTTGTGGTTTAATGTCCACAACACAAAATATAATTTCATTTAATCCCCAAATTATATTTTATGTGAATGGGTCAAAGATATAATGTTCCTTTTTTATTATTTCAAAAATACATAAATGTGATTTATATATGTAAGATTACATCTCTTCTCTGGTGAGCATGTGTTTTTATTTTTGCATTAAAATTCATTCTGATGTTTTTGGAGAATATAAAGTCATAAAAATGACAGTGAACTGTCCTGACATAATAATAAATGGGGGAAAAAAACGTGTTAAAAGAATAAAACTTTTAATCTTTTGTAATGTGGTGCAACTAACATGCATTTTTATGACTAATTTTACAAGAAGTTTAGGTGTGACTCCCCAAAAATGTAAGATTTCCGAATTAATAATTTAAGATATTTCAAGAAGAAAAAAATACTTTAAAAGTATATTTAAAAACCTTAAAAAATAATTTACATGAACAGACACATACATTTAAGGTGTAAAATGTTTTTATTTAATGGTCACACCAAATGACAATTTTCAACATTCTTCAAAATAATGTAAGTTTATATGTTTTTCCAAAAATAACAATGCAAGGAGTACATTTATAAGAACTTATGAACATTTTAAACTTAACTTTTGCCATTAATCTGTATTTTAATGTTACTTTTGTGTGATAATTGACATTACGCCACAAATGCTGTTAAGGGAACATAACGTGCGCGTTTCTTTTAAAGCAGGAAATATTTAGTGTGAGTGTCAACATCATCTTGACCCATAAAACAGCCGAGAAAAACAAAAATCAGCAAAACATCAAACCTCTGAGACCTTGCCACATGACGAACAAATTCCCTATGAGAAACGGAAGGTGACCTAAATGCTCCTAAAACGAACACAGCCTGAAGGAAAAGTGAGCTTCAGAAAAAGAAATGCGAAGGCTTCTGATTTGAGAGCAGCCTCTGCCGCATCACAGGAGATGTTTGTAGTGCATACTTGGCTAAGTCTATAGGGGGCATTACGGCAATATCAGCGCTAACAACCCCAGATAGCTGGCTCAGGGTGACGTCAAAGCTGCTCTGTGTTGCGAGGGGATCTGACAGACTGTGAACATAAACGCTCTCATTCACACAAACTCTGGCCCCAGAGACAACTAAAACACATCTTTGATGTGAAAAGGATCATTTTTCGGGAGCTGCAGATTTACTGATCTACCAGTCATCTTGTCAGGAGGACTTTGCGTCCGAAACGGTGTTTTCCTCTTGAATTTCCCTCTGAAGAGTCCGTTCGTGTGTTCTAAATGTGCGAAAGAACGTACATAAAGCTATACTAAATGCAAGAAATGATCGCTTTCATCTTTATTAAATGATTTACAAATTATTTTATATATACACATGCATTTATGTAAGTGTGGGTGGACAGTTTTGAATATACCTACTAAGTCATTGATGAGGTACGTTTTCCATCCACTTGGGAAGTTAAAAGTGTTTTTTTTGTTTTTAAATATGATGTTCGAAACTTGATTTACATTTTGCTAAAACATTTGGAATTTTATGAAGCAATAATTAACAACAACTGCATGTTAAAATTGTTAAGTGGGTCAAGTTTGATTTGTATGGAAGCCCATTTCCATCACTAAATGTAAAAAAAAATAAAAATAAAACAAGGTAATTGTTACTTTTTTACTCACAATTGTGAGTTTATATCTCACGATTCTGACCTTTTATCTCGCAAATGAGTTCATATCTCACAATTCTGACCTTTTTTCTGACTCCTTTCCTCTGAATTGTAAGATATAAATTCGCAGTTCTGACTTTTTCTCGCCATACTTAATTTTTCAAACAATTACAAGTTTACATTTTGAAATTGACTTTTTTCTTGCTATTAAGTATATCTCTCACACATTTTCTTGCAACTGACCTTTTTTCTCGCAACTGAGTTGATATCTCGCAATTCTGACGTTTTATTGCAATTCTGAGTTTATCTCTCACAATTCTGACCTTTTTTTTTGTGCAATTTTAAGTCTCAATTCTAACGTTTTCTTAAATTCAGACCTTTTTTTCTCGCAGATGAGTTTATATCTCGCAATACTAAACTTTTTCTTGCAATTTTAAATTTATATCTCACAATTCTAACCTTTTTTCTCGTAATTGACTTTTATAACTCACAATTCTGACTATTCTGACCTTTTTACTTGCAATTGAGTTTATATCTCATAATTCTGACCTTTTTTCTTGCAATTTTAAATTTATATCTCACAATTCTGACCTTTTTTGTTGCAATTTTGAGTTTATATCTCAATTCTGACGTTTTCTCGCAAGTGAGTTTATATCGCACAATTCTGACCTTTTCTTGAAATTCAGACCTTTTTCTTAAATGAGTTTATATCTCACAATTCTAACCTTTTTTTCTCATAATTAAGTTTTATAACTCACAATTCTGACTTTCTCTTGCAATTCTGACCTTTTTACTCGCAATTGAGTTTATATCTCGTAATTATGACCTTTTTTCTTGCAATTTTGAGTTTATATCTCACAATTCTGACCTTTTATCTCGCAACTGAGTTTATATCTCACGATTTTGATGTTTTCTCGCAAATGAGTTTATATCTCACAATTCTGACGTTTTATTGCAATTCTGACCTTTTTTCTTGCAATTCTGAGTTTATCGCTCACAATTCTGACGTTTTATTTTGCAACTGAATTTATATTTCACAGTTCTGACGTTTTCTTGAAATTCTGACCTTTTTTCTCGCAAATGAGTTTATATCGTGCAATTCTGACCTTTTTTCTTGGAATTGAGTTTATAACGCACAAATCTGATGTTTTATTGCAATTCTTACATATTTCTTGCGATTTTGAGTTCATTTCTCACAATTCTGACGTTTTCTCACAATTCTGACTTTTTCCTGCTATTGTGAGTTCATATCTCACAATTCTGACTTCTTTTCTCAGAATTGTCACAATTTTTGTTGCGATTAACCTTTTTTATTTTTTATTCAGTGACAGAAACTGGTTTCCATATTTGGCTTCAATCAACAACAAATGAACCATAAATTGCAGCGTCACAGCAAACGCTGAATAGCTAATAAGAATACGAAGCACAATGACAAGCAGGACTTTTTGGGGGCCTTTCTGGATTAAAACAAAACGTACTACCTGTCATTTCGTGTGACATTTCAGCGTGGACCAGAGGAAAACGCTGAGGGCGTTTGGGAATCTTACGTCAGAGGAGATGCACTTCGCCTTCGGCCTTTCCCACCATCTCATGTCGGTACCTTCTCATTCGTAAAATTTCCCTTAGGACTACATTCCTTCATCCGGGCCCAGCTCCGAGATGGAGGATGGGGGTGTTCAGCTCTCTGAAGTATGTTGTATATGTTTCAAAAAGGTTACAGATGACATTCACCAGGGCTTGACAAATCATCTGAAGTTTACATCTTATCAGTTCAAACCAAACTAACCAACCTCAATGCACAGAACAGAACAGCTAAGCGGAAATAACCGTAGGGCACATAAATGTTTATAGCATTGCTTTCAGAACCCATAACATCCCTTGAAAAAGTTTATACCCTAAAACATTCCTAAATCAGGCCTAAAACTCCTATAGTGCAAGCTATATCGCTCCCAAATGCACAAAAAAAGCTGTGTGATTCATAAGAGCCTCGTAACATCAAAGCACACGCCGTGTTTTCACACTTCAGAAAGTTGAGATGTAAAGTTTAGAGCTGGCGTATCATTCTCTGGGTTTGACAGCTAAAGAGCACATAATGTGCACCAGCGTTTATGTGTTCTTGCAGAATGCATAGACAATTACATAACATTCTAGAAGATGGTAAAAATCAATGTGTTATTATGGAACACATCAAACCCGCTAACGTCAGGAAAAGAACAACTCACAGCAGCAGCAGCAGCAGCAGCAAGGAAACCCTAAGGCGAGGGCCGTTTCACCGAACAGCGCTATAAAACTACACGCCAAGAACTATAAGAGCAATTACCCTGATAATAGAATTACAGATGGTTAACTTTAATTTGGTCATGAATCCTAATCATTATTTGTAATACTTGCTTACTAGTACTATAGTTAAAAATCCTGAAGATTTTTAAAATTAAATTAGTTGTTCTTTTTAGACATCATTTATTTGCCCCTGTAATCCATACCCATATGCTGTTGATTTTTGTTAAAAACTTTACTGTTACACAGCTGTAGGCCATACAATAAGGGTGCATTTGCACCAAGAATGATAACTACAAACATTAAGTGTTTGTAAAAATTATTCAAACTCTGGGAAAACAGACGTTTAAAATTTTGCACACCTCCACCAAAGACAACGTTTCTTGATCAGCCATTAATCCAGTCTTTGGTGTCACATGATCCTTCAGAAATCATTCTAATTCTATCTACTAATTTATTATCAATGTTGGAAACAGTTGTGTTGCTCAATATGTTTTTGGAACCCGTGATACTTTATTCAGGATTCTTTGATGAACAATACAAGACTTTACTATCACTTTTAACACAATTTAACACATCCTTGCTGAATAAAAGTATTAATTTCTTTCAAACAGATTTGAATGATTTCTGAAGAATCATGTGACAGTAATGGAGTAGTGGAGCAATGATGCTGAAAATTCAGCTTTGCATCACAGAAATAAATTCCATTTTAAATTATATTAAAATCGAAAACCACTATTTTAAATTGCAATAATATTTCACAATATTAAATTTTTTTCTGTATTTTTTATCAAATAAATACAGCCTTGTTAAGCAGAAAAGGCTTCTTTAAAAACATTAAAAATCTTACTGATCCCAAACTTTTGAACGGCAGTGTATATGTAATTTGATTTAAACTATTCCTTTGAATTACATTACTACATTTAAATAATTAGCTTCCCTAAGGATGTGTGTGAATATGTAGGTTAAACATACTGTAACAGGAACAACTTATTTTCTTAATTAATATTTGAAGAGTTCAGATGCAAAACTGACTTACTTCAAACTCGCTAAATTTCAGCCTCAGCCCAATCAGAAGTACCAGTACTTACATACAAACCTATACAAAGTAGCCAGAAAGAAATGCTCATTTTAAAGAAAAACATCAGATGGATTTAGGCTTTTGCATCTGAACTCTTCATTTGTTTTATTATCTAAACCTCTTTATTATCTAAACAAATATACCCCAGTGACTTAAGACTGGTTTTGTGGTCCAGGGTCACAAATAAGCTTTCCATTAATGTATGGTTTGTTAGGGTAGGGCAATATTTGGCCAAGATACAACTATTAAATTGGAATCTGAGGGTGCGAAAAAAAAAAAAAATCTAAATATTGAGAAAATCACCTTTAAAGTTGTCCAAATGAAGCCCTTAGCAATGCATTTTACTAATTAAAAATTAAGTTTTGATATATTTACAGTAGGATATTTACAAAATATCTTCATGGAACATCATCTCTACCTAATATCCTAATGATTTTTGGCATAAAAGAAAAATCGATAATTTTGACCCATACAATGCATTTTTGGCTATAGCTACAAATATACCCATGCTACTTAAGATTAGTTTTTTGGTTCAGGGTCATATATCATGAATTAAGTCTTTTGGTGAATTTTTAAATTCAAAGATGTTTACATATCTTTGCTGAATATGTAAACATCTTTTGGTTGGGAGAAAGTCAAACTAAGAGTCTTCTGCAATACTTGACTGATTTACTGGTTTGTGCTCTAATCATTCTACACATGCACAGATATTCTGCTTCTCTTTTACCTTTTCCACATCATCAAATGTTTACCTTGGCCGGTCAGATTTGCGGCATCACAGAGAGCCGCAAACTCAGCTAACAAGAAGCTTGTGCCAAGGGCCTTTGGTTTAAATAAAGGGGTTTATTTTGGGAAATGCCTCACAATACACTGTCCTGCACAATCGCTAATGAGGCAGCTTCTCGCAATCAGCGGCACAAAAACATCCTCTGAGCTCTTTTCGTCCTCGCTCTCTGGTGCCTTAAAAAAAGCCGGACGACATTTCTTAACATTGCATTCTTGTAGTTTCACCCACAATGGAATGCCCGCGACTCTATTATCGCCATTCGGTGGTCATTAGTAATTTGTCGCTTATGTAATCTGATAACACTTGTTGCTCTCAGATTGTTTCATCAAGCCAGTTTGGTCTTATTCAACTCGGACGCACCCCTGACATCCATTATGCAATACTCGCTTACAGTCGACGGCAGATAATGGCCAATTTCTCGCCCGTGTTGTTCAGGACTCCATTTTTGGTAGACGCAAAGAACAATGTTGGGGTTTAGAGGGAATAAATAGCAAGGTACCGACCGCCACGTTCACAAACGCTCGGCTTATCTGCTGCAATACGTTTGATAAGATCACAGAGTCACCAAAGGCGGGAAACGCTCCACATGTGCAACTGCCAGTGAGAAAACAGACAGAAAACACGGACAGACAGTGATCTTATGTAAATAGCTGTGGAAGATTAGAGGCCTCGAGTGTGCACTGCGGCGTTATAGCGAATTTATGGGTCAGGGAAGAGGAATGCGGAATGGAAAAAGGTGTTTGTTGTGGTTTCTGCCCTTTCTTCTGAGAAATTCTTCACAATCATCCCTGATTTGGCTCGGATGGAGACAACAAACGTGCAAACAATGAACTGGTAAACAAGCGTTCGTAGCCATTAAAGGAGCCGCCTGATTATCCCGGGTAACCGAGACAGTTGACACAGAATGCATTTGTTTTGTGGTTGTGGAAGCATGCAGAATTCACTGGAAGTGCATTTTTGGTGCACGCAGAAAAGATAAAGTTGGGCGGAAGGTGAGGTGTTCGCGAAAAAATACGCCATTAAAAAGAGGAAGTAAACCGACTCTTTGTAAGGTTTAACCAACTAGCCATGACAAAACCATTAGCAGTCCGTTCCTGCCAGTGTTTGCTTTCTAGTCACTGAAGGGAGAAAGCATAGATCATTAGCAGGGGTCGTACGCTGGTGTCTACGTAAATGGCGTGTATTTGTGTGTTTACAGAGCTGCAAACCGCAACTAAATTCGCTGTTAGTAAAACCACCTGTCTGGAGCGAGTCCATCAGGGTCTGACATTTGAAGCGCCATGAAAACAGCAGGAATCGAGTCGCTGAGAGAGAAATGACTGTACGTTGTCTTGACGACAGCCAACATCTGCATTTAACCTTTCTGAAATGTTGTCTTTCCGTCCGACATTCTTGTACAGGGGCAAAGCGCTCGGCAGACGGCAGACCGCAGACCTGTCCGTTTTGGGGATCGATGATGACTTGTTTTGCATATGCGGACCATCAAATGAAAGGACGAGTTCAGAAAGCGTCTCCCTGGGACTCTCACACCGGAGAATGAAAGAGCATGGGGTGACTTTCATGTCGGTGGAGAAACTTTTATTTCATTGAACGGACAAAGACAAGTCAAAACAAAGCATCACAATAAATGATTCTCCATTGTTCGATACAAGAGAGTCACAAAGGGAAGCAGAATTCTTCAGAGCCCAAGGGGGAGATGAGATTAAGCGCCTGCATGGGTGATTTTTGGAAAGATTGTATAAAAAAGCAATAGGAAGTTCAAGTGTAAAGAGGTTGAAGGAAGAGTTCAGCCAAAAATGAAAATCACACCTGTATTTACAAGATCCTTATGTCGTTCTAAACTCGTTTAGTTCGGAAGACTTGGAATATAAGCTGTGTGAAGATTCTTCTAAAATGTTTCCTTTTGTGTTCCAATGTTTTGAGTAATAATGACAGAATCTACATTTTTTGGTGAGTGGTTTCAAAAATCGGATATGTTTCTAACAGGGTCAGAAATGAACTTTTCCATTAAAGGGGTCATCGGATACAAACTTCACTTTTACATGTTGTTTGAACATTAATGTGTGTTGGCAGTGTATGTACAAATCTACCCTATAATGGTAAAAATCCATGCAGTGGTTTTTAATTAATCTGTAAAAATAATATCCCCTTTTTCAAATCGAGCAATTCTCAGATGTGGTGTCACACTGACAGAGGCCGCTCCCACGATAGTTGATTGACATGAGCGTCTTACCTCAGACCAGCTGTAACAGTCGGACCTCCATTGTTTCGATGCCAGAGCAGGGATGTAAGTTAGACTACATCTCCGATTAAACAATTAAGGTGTTGTGTTGTTGTGGGATGTAATAATGAACATAGTGGTCGTCATTTTCTCCCGACATCTGAGCTGCTGAAGATGCAGTTGATTTTGTTTGTTTGTGAAGGGAATGCGCCTCCCGATCTACATAAATGCGTCTATGTTCACACAAATCATTCATGATCCAGCTTCACTTACAGCAGAAGTGAGTATAAGGGTTTTTTTTATGAATCTCTGCAATCACCGGTATATCATTTCCTAATAACATGCCAGTTAGCAAGTTTCGAGGCTAAACTAAACAATTTCTCAGAGCAGCTCGTCACTCCACAGAGAGAAGAGAGGGGCGGGGCGAGCAGAGCACATTTGCATTTAAAGGAACAATCCCTCAGAACAGGATGATTTTTGCAGAGCTCATTTTGGCAAGGTAAAAATGGTGTTTTTTTACACAACCATTGAGAATTTTTAACCAAAGTATATTATAGACTTTTCATTGAGACCCTAAAGAATCAAATCAACTTGTGGAAAATGGGCATCCGATGACCCCTTTAAGAGGCAATACTGTATTTGCCCCTGAAACTGATTTCCAGGAGGAATTTTATTTTATTTTTTCACATTTGTAAGGCCAATTTTTATAATTACCTTATTAATTCTATCTGTGTTGTATTTAATGTCAAATACTTAAAGGGGTCATCAGATGCCCATTTTCCACAAGTTGATATGATTCTCTAGGGTCTTAATGAAAAGTCTATAACATGCTTTGGTTAAAATTTCTCAATGGTAATGTAGTGGTAGTGTTTTTTACCTTGTCAAAATCAGCTCTGCAAAAATCATGCTGTTCTGGTTGACATTGCTTTAAATGTTAATGAGCTCTGCTCGCCCCGCCCCTCTCTTCTCTCTGTGGAGTGACGAGCCTGTTTACTTTAGCCACATTTAGCCGCGTTTACCCGCTAAACTTGTTAACTAGCACGTTATTAGAAAAGGCGATCGCAAAGATTCATAAAAAACCCTTATACTCACTTCTGCTGTAAGTGAAGCTGGATCATGAATGATTTGCGCAAACATAAACGGATATATGTAGATCGGAAGGCGCATTCCCTTCACAAACAAACGTAATCCACTGCATCTTCAGCGGCTCAGATGTCGGGAGTAAATGACAACCACTATGTTCATTAATACATCCAGCAACACAACACCTCAATCGCTGAGGAGCCATTCTTGTCTACGTCCCAGTTCCGACATCGAAACAGTGGTGATCGGACTGTTACTGTTCATTCAAGGCGGGTCTAAGGTAAGACGGCCGTGTCAATCAACTATCATGGGAGCGGCCTCTGTCGGTGTGATGTCACACAGACAAGATGCTGAGAATGGCTTGATTTGAAAAAGGGGAAATTATTTTTACAGATTTAATAAAAACCACTGTGTGGATTTTTATCATTATAGGGTAGATTTGTACATACACTGCCAACACACATTAATGTTCAAACAACACGTAAAAGTGAACTTTGCATCTGATGACCCCTTTACATTTAACTGTTACAAGTAACAACTAATTATGCTACTTTTTATGTAAAGTAATGCGTTACATTCTTTTTGTGTTACTTTTTAAATCTGGGCTGGTTTTCTTGTTTGTTTTTAATATAAAAAAATCTATATTTAGCAAACATAAAGCCCTTTTACACCAAAAGTGAAATTAATCAACCTCAGGAAATGTAAATTCTTGTCTGTACAGTAGAACACAGTCCAACACTCTTCAGCAATGAAAAAAAATGAAGCACAAATGTTAGTTTAAAATGTTAGTGTAACAGGTTAGTTTAATGTTAGTCTCTGCACTACTACCGATTTCCCTCAACATGGGGACAGAAGAGCTGTCAGTCGAAAAATGGGAAAACAAAGTAACTTGTGTTACTTATTTGAAAAAGTAACTCAGATTATTTTCTTGTAAATTGAAAAGAAACATGTTACTTTACTAGTTGCTTGAAAAAAGTAATCTGATTACATAACTCGTGTTACTTGTAATGCGTTACCCCCCAATACTGCTCTTGATATTATAATAATGATTATTAATGTCGATTAACAGACTATTCACTACCAGTCAAAAGATTTTGGACAGTTTTTAATGTTTTTTCACAGAAGTATCTTCTGCTCACCAGGCATGCATTTATTTGATCCAAAGTACAGCAAAAAATTCTGAAATATTTTTACTTTTTAAAAACTGTTTTCTATTTGAATATATTTTAAAATGTAATTTATTCTTGTGATCAACGCTAAATTTTCAGCACCATTACTCCAGTCAGTACTCCAGTGTCACATAATCCTTAAGAAATCATTATAATATGCTGATTTCCTGTCCAAGAAATGTTATTATTATGATTATTATTATTATCAATATTTAAAACAGCTGAGTACATTTTTTTCAGGATTCTTTGATGAATATAAAGACCCAAAGATCAGCATTTATCTGAAATAAACAGTTTTTGTAACATTATACACTATACCATTTAAAAGCTTGGAGTCAGTATAATTTTGATTATTTATAATTTACTTAGAATAGATGTTTTAAATTGATTAAAAGTGACGATAAAGACATTTATAATGTTACAAAAGATTACTATTTCAGATAAATGCTGAATTTTCTATTCATCAAAGAAACCATGAAAAAAATTCTACTCAGCTGTTTTTAACATAATAATAATAGTGCTTTTTGAGCAGCAAATCAGAATATTAAAATGGTTTCTGAAGGATCATGTGACTGGAGTAATGATGCTACAAATCCAGCTTTGAAATCACAGGAATAAATTACATTTTAAAATATATTAAAATAATATGCAGTTAATTTAAATAGTAAATATATTTCAAAATTTGACTATTTTGGACTAAATAAATGCAGGCTTGGTGAGCAGAAGAGACTTCTTTAAAGAAAAACACACAAAACAAAAAAAAACATTAAAAATCTTACTGTTACATAAAAAAAAAACCTGTTGACTGGTAGTGTATAAGTTTTGTGTCTGACGAAACGGCACATCATATTTTGCTTACACAGACAGACATGTCAGTCCATAACGTTAGCCTAGTCCAGCACAAGTTGCGCAAAATTCCCTGAAGCTGTGAAATTAATCTCTTAAGAAATCAATCTCTCATGCTCACTAAACAAAACTTTACAGTGCCGACTAATCTAAACGTCTCTGATTGGCCTTTGCATTCACAAACGTGTGAGATTGGTCATAAGGCTCAAAGCGGCAAAAAACTGTGTAAAATAGCATTCTGATGCAACACGCACAGGTCTACATGTAATTTTCACATTTCATTTTTTTTTTTTTTTAATTGTGGGGTATTTTTGTTCATCTTGGTGGCATTTTTCCACAAGCCCCTGTTAATTTTCAATAAATTAGGTTTCTAATATGCAAGAACACCACATCGCAGTTTTACCATGGAAATGCATGCAAAATTGGGACTGCAGAGAATGTTTTGCACTTCACCAACAGCAAATTCTATACAAACCTGGCACTGCTATTCTTCCTGATGTTGGGTGGTCCATTTCCAAAATTAGGCCATTGTGAGCAACCTGGGAATGGAGACAAAAGAACGTGAGCCAGAGACAATTACTCACGCCAGGTTTTTACACTCCTTTTTTTGAAGCTATTAACTCACTGTCTTTTCAGAGACCACACAAATTTGCCATCTTACCTTTGACTTTTTTTAACACTGAGACATCTTTGGTTTTACCCACGAAAAACAAGACATGACAGCTCTAGATTTATAAAAGGTAATGAATTCTCACGGGTGGACATGCTACAACTGATTTATTGTCAATCATCATTTTTATTGTTCATGCAAACATGTTTCTCAACCTGTTGATACACCGTAATTACATTAAACAATACGCCATAAATACTTTTTTTTTTTAAAGTAACAGTTTACCTAAATATGAGAATTACAGTATTATTCAAGCAATAAACGCTTTTATTCAGTAGGGATGCAGTATATTGATCAAAAGAGATGGTAAAGACTGTTACAAAAGACTTTTTAAATAAATGCTGTTCTTTTGAACTTTCAATTCATCAAAGAATCCTGGAAAAAAAAATAAAAATATGAAGCAGCACAACTCTATGGCAGTATGCCAGTGAACAAAAAAACAAAACGCAGAATTGTGTGATAAAATTTCACCTTTTTTCTCAGAATTGGGGGACATAAACTCACCATTTTGAGTTATAAAGTCAGAATTGCAAGATATAAATTTGCAGTTCTGATCTTTTTCTCAGATTTGAAATATAGACTTGCAGTTGCAAGTTAAAAAGTAAAAAAAAAAAAAAACAATTCTGAGAAATAGTTTATATAATTCTGACTTTTAATCTCGCAATTCTGACTTTTTTTCTCAGAATATTTTTGTCAGGCAATTTTTGTCAGGTTAAGTCTTTCTGAGAAAATATCAGTCATTTTTCCACTCTAGAATTGGACTTTATAACTCACATATGTGAGTTTATATCTCACAATTTTGAGAATAAAAGTCAGAATTGTGAGAAAAAAGGTCCAAATTGTGAGATATAAACTAGATATAAACAGAATTACAAGTTTTTAATCCTGCTATTTTAACTTTATAACTTGCAATTGTGAATTTATATCATGGAATTCTGAGGAAAAAAGTCAGAATTGCGAGATGTAAACTTGTAATTGCGAGAAAAAAAAGACAGAATTAAGAGATAAAAAGTCACAATTACCATTTTTAAATTTTCTATTCGGTGTCAGAAATGGGCTTCCAAACAATTATTTTCAACACTGATACAAAAAAATAAATAAATAAATATTGAGAAGCAAATGGCTTATCAGAAAGATTTCTGAAAGATCAAGTGACACTGGAGACTAGAGTAATGATGATGAAAAATAAGCTTTGATCACAGGAATAAATTACATTTTAAAATATATTCAAATTAGGGCTGGCAAACGATTAATCGCAATTAATCCCATACAAAATAAAAGTTTGAGTTTGCCTGATATATGTGTGTGCGCTGTGTGTACAAATCTACCCTATAATGATAAAAATCCATGCAGTGGTTTTTAATTAATCTGTAAAAATAATATCCCCTTTTTCAAATCGAGCCATTCTCAGATGCCTGTCGGTGTGACGTCACACCCACAGAGGCCGCTCCCACGATAGTTGATTGACATGAGCGTTTTACCTCAGATCAGCTGTAACAGTCCAGTAACTTTCCTTGTTTCGATGCCAGAGCAGGGATGTAAGTTAGACAAGAATATCTCCGACTGAGCGATTGAGGTGTTGTGTTGCTGGATGTAATAATGAACATAGTGGTCGTCATTTACTCCCAACATCTGAGCCGCTGAAGATGCAGTAGATTACATTTGTTTGTGAAGGGAATGCGTCTCCCGATCTACATATATCCGTCTATGTTCGCGCGAATCATTCATGATCCAGCTTCACCTACAGCAGAAGTGAGTGTAAGGGATTTTTTTATGAATCTTTGCGATTGTCTTTCCTTATAACGTGGCAGTTAAAAAGTTTAGTGGCTAAACGCGGCTAATGTAAACAAGACTGTCTTTCCACAGAGAGAAGAGGGGGCGGGGCAAGCAGAGCTCATTTGCATTTAAAGGAACAACCCCTTAGAATGAGATGATTTTTGCAGAGCTCATTTTGTGTTATTTTACAAAACCATTGAGAATTTTTAATCAAAGTATATTAGAGACGTTTCATTAAGACCCTAAAGAATCATATCAACTTGTGGAAAATGGGCATCCGATGACCCCTTTAAGAGAAATATATTATTTATGTACAAAATATTTTTATTTATATATAATATAAATTCTATAAAAAAATGATAATAAATACATATACTTGTAAATATTTCATAAATATATACATGAATGTGCTTGTATTTATATATACATAATAATTACACACAGCACACACACATATATATTAGGCAAACTCAAACTTTTATTTTGTATGCGATTAATCGTGACTGACAGCCCTAATTCAAATACAAAGCATTTCTTTTTAAACTGTTATAATATTTCACAATAAAACTGCTTCTACTGGATTTTTTTTTTTTTTTTACTGTATCCAATAAATGCAGCATTGGTGATCTTAAAAGACAAAACAAACAAAAAAAAAAACATTTGAACAGTAGTTTATGCTATCACTTACTCATCCTTCTGTTTCCAAACTTATGTTTTTTTTTTTTTTAACCACAAAGTCTATGACTCGCACGATAAATGCAAAGTCGTTTAAGACATTTAGTAACATTAAGCTATCCCCAAAATCAATGTCCTTATTTCTGGAAAATCTGAACGTCACTGACATCAAAAAAGTCATCACTTGAAACCAGAATATGGCTTTGGAATACTTTAAATAGACTACACGAGTCATATGGATAATGTTGTGGTGCTTTTTGTTGTCAGTTTGCAGCTTGACAGTATCTGTCCTGTTTAATTTTCATTATATGAAAAACATTTGCCAGGGTATTCTCAAATTTCACTCTTGCGCTCAACAGAAAAACAAAGTCATACAGGTTTGGAACGACACAAGAGTGAGAGAATGATGACAGAAGTTCCATTTTTGACCAAACTATTCCTTTAATCCACTGAACTGTATGTGGATTAAGATGAAAAGAAACGTATATGAGAACAGATGATGTGCCGGAGCTGGCATCTTTTACCGTCGTTCTGTTTGGCTCATGAGACTCCGAATGCCACTCAAAGTCCGGCATCGGTCCCACCAGAGTCCGGGGCTCTATGTAATCTGTCATAGTGCATTAGCGTCATTAGCGCTATAGGTTCTCTTGTCACTGAGCTGAAGCCAGACAGTTATGTAAGATGAGGTCCAGACCACCAGACATGGATGACACCCTTGTGTTCTCTCTCCCTCACTCTTTTCTTTTCTCGTCCCCGATGTTTCCCTCAATACTCTGTGTACTTTTCTGACTGTTCTGGGGAAAGTTCCAGAATTTGAGAGATAGGAGCTCTGCACGATGTCATGCTTTATTTAGAGGCTGTTTGGATGCGTGGCGTGTATCCCGACTCTCTGAGGACCGTCTGAATGATGCGATCATGGGTAATGTGAGTGTTAAGGATGTGGCTTCTGATTAGACAGCCATTCATCCAAACTTCTTTTCTTTTTTTTTTTCATCCGACCTTGTTTTCTTCACTGCTTCTTGCGCCAGCTGTAGACTTAATGATTTTCAAAGTCCATTATGACTCAAATCTGTGCTTTATACCATTCTATGGTGATTTTTTTGTTAACATTTTTTTTCTTACACATAATTTTACAGAATAATATTTTATATATCCTAAATACACAAAATTCAACTATAATTACCAAATAATAATAATAATAATAATAATTATTATTATTATTATTTATTTATTTATTTTTTACTTTTTACATTTGAATTATTTTTTGGACATTTTACATCATTTGGCCAATTTAAAGCTTTTAATAAATAAATAGACAAACAAACAAATAACTTTAAAGGCGATTTTCTCAATAATCTGATTTTTTGCACCCTCAGATTCCAGTTTTTTTTTTAAAATAGCTGTATCTCGGCCAAATATTACCCTATATTACCTAACAATTTATTTGCTAATATGACTTGTTAGCTCCTAACAGATGACATCTGTCCTGTAGTTTGTCTTGAAGCTCTGTGTGTATTTATGATTTACGTAAAACTGCATTTAAAACTTTCCAAAAAATATGGTTAATTATAGTTGCTTGTGCTACCCAGGGTGAGTCTTTTTCTATATCTTTAAATAAATCTTGGGTGGTTTATGTGTTATTCAGATTGTAAAAAAGTTATTTTAGTTAAATAAAACTAAAACCATGACAAAAAAAAGTTACTTGACATAAAATAAACTTTATCTGAAAATAAAATAAAATAAAATAAAAATATTTTTGGCTAGTTGCCAAGGCAAAAGCAACTTTGCTCATTTTAATTTAGTTCAACTTGATGTACTAAAGTAACGAAAATAAATAAATAACTAAATAAATAGATTTATAGATAAATAAAAGATAAATAAAATTATATATATATTTTTACATAATTTTTTAAAATTAAAGCTTTTAATAAATAAATAGACAAACAAACAAATAATATGTGACCCTGGACCATAAAACCAGTCATAAGTAGCACGGGTATATTTGTAGCAGTAGCCAACAATACATTGTATGGGTCGAAATTATACATTTTTCTTTTACGCCAAAAATCTTTAGGATATTAAGTAAAGATCATGTTTCATGAAGATATTTTGTAAATTTCCTACCATTAATAAATCAAAACTTGTTTTTTGATTAGTAATATCCATTGCTAAGAACCTCATTTGGACAACTTTAAAGATGATTTTCTCAATATTTGGATTTTTTGCACCCTCAGATTCCAGATTTTAAAATAGTTGTATCTCGGCCAAATATTACCCTATTACCTATTACCTAACAAACCATACATCAATGGAAAGCTTATTTATTCAGCTTTCAGATGATGTATAAATCTCAATTTTGAAAAATTGACCCTTATGGCTGGTTTTGTGGTCCAGAGACACATATAATGAGGCATATTGTTATAATGGATTTTCACAGTTCAGGACTGAAAATCTGGAACAAGGGTAAAGTAGTAAAATCTAAACATAAAAGGCATTTAAAAAAATGATAGTAAAAAGAAAACAAACAAAAAAGGAATTGCTGAAATCTGTTTCAGGTAAAGAAACACCTGATTATGTAATCAATTATGTAATCAACGTCATAATTTCCTCACCCCTAAGTTGTTGTATTTGATTTCCATACTATGGAAGTCAATGGGATCCATCAGCTGTTTGGTTACCATCAACCTGAGGGTGAGTAAATGAGCAAATAATGGTGTAATCTGCATTAAACGAATGCATCTAAAACAAATTAGCACCGATTATTTTACCAGTGTGAACTACGTCAAAAGCCATTCCAGTTGGATGCTATCAGTACACGTCTGTTTGGAAAACGTCTCTCTACTTTGTAGTGAGCACAAGCAAAGCCAAATTTAGAAACTGATATTTATTCCCAGTCTCACTGGTAAACATGCGAAAAACATCTCTGTTGTGTACTTCTAACATTTTTTTTTTATTTCTTTTAATGTTTCTAAGCCCCAACCCACTTCACAAATGAAGACATGAAAAGCGTGTTTAGTTGCTCATGTGAAGTGCTCATTGTTACCGTCTTTTTGTCCTGATGGAGCATTAATGACCGCCATAAAATAAACTTGCAGAAATCTGGAAGAGGTCAGTCAATAAGATTTATATCCATGTGCTGAAACGACTCCAATAATAGCCAATTACCAGTGTTGGGGGAAACGCATTACAAGTAACGTGAGTTACGTAATCAGATTACTTTTTTCAAGTAACAAATGAAGTATCGCATTACTTTTTCAAAGTTGCTTTTTCAAAATAAGTAATGCCAGTTACTTCCCCCCATTTATTGATTAAAAGCTCTCCTGTCCCCATGTTGAGAGAAATCAGGAGTAAGACGTGTCTAGAATAAATGTGAACATGCATTAATTCATCTCACTCACTCAAAAAAAAAAAACAAAAAAACATTCAGTATTCCTCAAAATTAATAAAACATTAAAATGTAACTGATGCAAATCTGCAATAATTATGTTAAATAATACAAATATCCTTTATGTATTTAATCTCATTTTATTAACCAGTGTCTTTGCTGTTGACCTTCAATGATCCAATTCAACCATACTAATAAACAAAAATTTCTCAAGATAAACTCACACTTGTTCTTCTTTTTTTTACTGCTGAAGAGTGTTGAACTCTCTTCTTCTGTGTTCTACTGTAAAGACGTGAATTTACTTTTCCTTCATATTTGGTTTACAAACTGTGTTGTTTCATCAGTAGGTCACATTAGCACTCGGCTAACGCATCTTCCATTATTGTTTTGTTATGTGTTTACAGTTTAGCAGCTAAACTTTAGCTGTGGGCATGATTTGCTAGCGTAAGTGTTAAACAAAATGTTTTTATGTCATTATTTTAGTAACGGATTGGAGCACTATATTTTTGTTTTATGTAAATGTGCATGCTAGGGTTGCCAGGTTTTCACAACAAAACCCGCTTATAATTGCTACTTAAAACTAGCCTAATCTTTTTTCGAGGGGGATCCCCCATTAAAGTGTAAAATACACCCTTTTTGTCAGGGTTCCTATGGTAAATTCGCATTCCAGGGAGTAAATATGACGTTATTGGAGTCACTTTAACCCGCAGACTTGGCAAAACAGATGGTAGCCCTCGCTAACTTGCTCAAATACTGCTCTCTGTGCCAATCACAACAGGCTTGGCCAGCTGACCAATCAGAGCAGAGTAGGCTTATGGAAGGGAGGGGTTTACAGACATCACACTCAAAACTGATTCAAAAGAACTGTTTCGAAATCTTTGACAAATGACTATGTATAAGTGTATATTCTGAGAAAATTACAATGTTTTCTGACCTTGGATGCATTTAAACCTGTTGTAGGGGTCTCCAACACAATATTAGGACACTTTAAAAAACCATATGACCTGTATATGACTGTCTTTTTTCAGACTGATATTAAAAAATGTCCTGGCTCTTTCAAGCTTTATAATAGCAGTAAATGGCTGTTGAGATTTTGAAGTCCAATAAAGTGCATCCATCCACCATAAAAAGTGCTCCACATGGCTTCAGGGGGTTAACAAAGGCCTTCTGAATCGAACCAATGCATTTTGTAGGAAAAATATCCATATTTATAACTTTATGAACTCTCTATATCTCTAGTTTCCGCTAACTGTCGTACACGCGTTCCAGCGGATGATGCAGGATGTAGCGACTGCTCCGGTGAGAATATGCTAGAGAACCAAGTTTTGCTTACATCAAAGGAAAAACAGTCTTGGCTTTTTTCGAAATCCTCCAACATTTTTCTTTACAAATCCTTGTTTTGTACTTCTAACTCCTGACCGGTGTTTCCACGTTCGTCACCACGTTCACCTGCGTCCTACATTAGTGTCACTCTCTCATGAACGCATGTTTTTCTTACACAAACACATCGATTCACTTCAGAAGGCCTTTATTAACCCATCTGTGCTGTGTGGAGCACTTTTTATGATGGGTGGATGCACTTTTTGGGCTTAAAAATCACTGCCATTATAAAAGCTCAGAAGAGCCAGGACATTTTTAAATATAACTCTGATTGTATTCATCTGAAAGAAGAAAGTCATATACATCTAGAATGGTTTGAGGGTGAGTAAATCATAAGGTAATTTTCATTTTTGGGTGAGCTATCCCTTTGGAATAATTCATCATGGAATAATTAATCATATTGTTCAATAACGTGAAAAGTGAAAAGAAAAAAATACAATAAACTCGACATTTTGCTGATTATGCAATCAGTCGCTGTACCCTCATTGGCTCACACTGCAGAGATGTGGCCAAAACATTTTGGACACTTGCGGAAGTCTGTGAAATCACAAAATGTATTGCAAATGCACTTAATCAGATGTTTGTGAGCACGCCACACTAAATCGATTCAATACTTTCAGTTTTGCTTTTGAAAAACAAATCTCAAATTGATTCTCGGATGGCAGAAATCACTGTAAAAGCCCAACATGTGTTCATAATGCTTTAGACAGACTGATCATATTCATCACAAAAGGCCCAATTCTGGGTTCTGAGAACAGCTTTGCTTATTTTTTTGTACCACAAGCTGTAATATGGAAATGCTTAAATCAAGCTGAATCATTGGGCTCTTCGCCATGAAGCCATACATTCACAACTACCTCAGTCAGTGTGTGCATCATCCAACATATCCGCCGTGTGCCTTTGAAATGCAAAAAGGTGGAGTAGATGTACGGCAGCAGAGCTATTTTGTGGGGCGCTCGGATGATGTGCGGCAGGAAGAATCAAGTGACAGACGGCTCTGTGTTACAACTGGAAAGAAATGAAAATGCTAATAGAGGACAGAGGACAGTTAATGGGGGGAGTGAAAAAAGCAGAAGAAAACAACATTATGATGATGTGTTTTCCAGGGAAAAGCTTAGTAATGCATCTGATGGAATGACTACTTTTCAGGAAAGAATAGAAGGTCGTCTCCACAGTCCACAGTCCCTAAGACCACTGACAGAAATAAGCCAAACTATAAGCTGCAGAAATGTGTGTGTTTTGTAGCTGGATGACTGTTCTTGTATGATGAAAATATAATGATGTAAACATCAGCATTAGGGAGTTGACTATAAGAACTTTTTTGGATATATGTGAAATGTTTTAGCTGCATTTAATTGCTATTATGACTTGTTAGCTCCTGACAGATGACATTTGTCCTGTAGTTTGTCTTGACGCTCTGTGTGTTTTTATGATTTACTTAAAATTGCATTTAAGACTTTCCAAACATATGGTTAAATATAGTTGCTTGTGTTACCCAGGGTGAGTCTTTTTCTATATCTTTAAATAAATCTTGGGTGTTATATGTGTTATTTTGATTGTAAAAAAGTTATTTTAGTTAAATAAAACTAAAACCATGACAAAAAAGACAAAATAAACTTTATGCGAAAATAAAATAAAATACAATAAAAAAATAATAATAATACAATATTTTTTCCAGCTAGTTTCAAAGGCAAAAGCAACATTGCTTATTTTCATTTAGTTTAACTTGATGTAAGTAACTAAAAAAATAATAAAAGAAAAAAATTAAATCAAATAAAAAAAAAATCAAAAATATTTATTTTGGCTACTTACCAAAGCAAAAGCAACATTACTCATTTTCATTTAGTTTAACTCGATGTAGTACAGTATATATAGATATATATATAGATAGTATATATAGATAGATAGATAGATGGATACACACACACACACACACACACACACACACTTTAAACAAAAAAGACAACACCATTAAATATCAGAAATATATAACCTCTACATTATATATAATAGTTTGATACAATGGGTAGATATATATATATATATATATATATATATATATATATATATATATATATATATACCCAAATAACTAAAAAGCAATTCTGACTAAATTATTATTATTATTAATGATAATAAACATACATACACACACTATCATAGTCAGTTATCCATATCCAGACCAGATGGTGGACCTAGACCCAGAAACGACCACACCACAGCCCTTGAATATCAGTGAAGGCCATGACAATAAGACGAGTCCTCAGCACATATCCTCAGAGAACCTTGACGACTAGACAAATTCTCGACACAAATCCTTACACACAGCTATGAACGTGTCATGTCAGGTCCAGCTAGGACTACAATGCAGTTTTTAACAAAATCCATGATTCTTAATACTGTGTCGTTACCTGAGTGATCCACAGCTGTGTTTTTTTTTTGTTTTGTTTGTTTAGTGATAGTTGTTCATGAGTCCCTTGTTTTTCCTGAACAGTTAAACTGTCTGCTGTTCTTCAGAAAAATCCTTCAGGTCCCACAAATTCTTTGGTTTTCAACATTTTTTGTTTATTTGAACCCTTTCCAATGATATCTGTATTATTTTCAGATCCATTTTTTTTCACACCGAGGGACTCATATGCAACTATTACAGAAGGTTCAAACACTCACTGATGCTCCAGAAGGAAAAACGATGCATTAAAGGAGAAGTCCGCTTCCAAAACAAAGATTCACATATAATGTACTTACCCCCCTTGTCATTCAATATGTTCATGTCTTTCTTTCTTCAGCCATAAAGAAATTATGTTTTTTGAGGGAAACATTTCAGGATTTTTCTCCGTATAATGGACTGATATGGTGCCTCGAGTTTGAACTTCCAAAATGCAGTTTAAATGCAGCTTCAAACGATCACAGATGCGGTTGTAAACGATCCCAGCCGAGGAAGAAGGGTCTTATCTAGCATAACGATCGGTTATTTTAATAAAAACAATACAATTTATATACTTTTTTAATGCCAAACGCTCGTCTCGTCTTGCCTGAACTGTTTTCATTCAGGTTCATGACAGTTAGGGTATGTCGAAAATCTCCCATCTCATGTTCTCCCTCAACTTCGAAATTGTCCTATATCGCTGTTTTACCTTTTTTGTTAGGGGTGTTTGATCTTCTTTGCATGTTCACTTTGCAAAGACTGGGTCGGTACTTCTGCAGCGATGTAGGATGATTTTGAAATGATTTTTGAAGTTGAGGAAGAAAATGCGATCAGAGTTTTTCGACATACCCTAACTGTCTTGAACCAGAATACACAGAGTTCAGGGAGAGAAAGGCAAGACGAGTGTTTGAGATTAAAAAGTATTTAAATTGTATTTCTTTAATGAAAATAACCAATCGTTTCGCTAGATAAGACCCTTCTTCCTCGGCTGGGAACGTTTACAACCACATTTGGGATTGTTTGAAGCCGCATTTAAACTGCATTTTGGAAGTTCAAAATCGGGGCACCATATCAGGCCATTATATGAAGAAAAATCCTGAAATGCTTTCCTCAAAAAACACAATTTCTTTACGATTGAAAAAAGAAAAACAAGAACATCTTGAATGACAAGGGGGGGGGGTGAGTACATTATATTTGAATCTTTGTTTTGGAAGTGGACTTCTCCTTTAAGAGCCGGGGGTGAAAACTTTTGAACGGAATGAAGATGTGTACATTTTTCTTATTTTGCCTAAATATCTTTTCTTTCTTTCTTTTTTTTTTTTGATTTAGTACTGCCTTTCAAATCTACAGAAGAAGGGGGATGCAAACTTTTGACTTCAACTGTATTTGTTTCATAATAAATACATTTTTCCAATTAAATACTGAACTGGGCTGAAAATGACACCAGTGTCTTTTTGGAGCCGCTTTACAGCAGAATTACGTTTTTGAGGAAAACATTTCAGGATTTTTCTACATATAGTGGACTTCATTGGTGGCTAACGGGTTGTAGATCCAAATTGCAGTTCAGCGCAGCTTTAAAGGGCTCTACACGATCCCAGACGAGGAATAAGGGTATTATCTAGTAAAACGATGTCATTTTCCAACATTTTTTTTGTAAAGGGCGTTTGACTTTCTTTGCACGTTCGCTTTGTAAACACTGGGTCGGCACTTCCCCCTACGTCAAACGTGACCTTTCCAGCATGACTATGTAATGTGTGAGGTTAAACTAGGGCAAGACAAGCATTTGTAGTCAAAAAGTATAGAAAATTGTATTTTTCTCAGAAAACGACTGATTGTTTTGCTAGATAAGACCCTTATTCCTTAGCTGTGATCGTGTAGAGTCCACTGAAACTGCAATTTGAACCTTCAACCAGTTGATCCCCATTGGAGTCCACTATATGGAATGTTTTCCTAAAAAAACTTAATTTCTTTTCACATTGGATCACATGGGGGTGAGTAAATCATTAGGAACTTCTTCTATAAGCAGCTACAATGCAGTTCAGTAATTTTTGTTAGTAGACTGCAGTGTAGCTAACTACTTTTTCCAACAGTATTTCACTTGTAGTTTCGCTATTGTGCTACAGTTTAGCTTCCAACCCCGCTTCAATGTGTAAACTGACTTCATGTAAGATTACAGTATGTGAACGTGTTATTATTAGTGATATAATAATGACTGATTTACTGCACTCCAAATTAATAGTAAATTGGCAAAGAAATGAAACTTGTTGTATTCCCAGTAAATAAACCCAAAACATGTGGAATAACTCAACAAATCATTAAATCACACATGCTTACTCATTACAAGCTGAAATTATTTCAGGAACAGACGTGATTCTGTCACGGTTCTAAAAGATGAATGGTTGGAAAGTTTCCTTCTGATCTGTCTGTTTTCATCACAAAAGAGAGTGAGATTTCTTGCCACATCCTCCCTTTGCAGATTTGGAGGAGGTAGCCTTCTCCTTTATGAATTATTCGGTCATTGTGACTTTGCCTAGGAATATGATGAGCCGAGTGACGTCAGAAGCTCTGTCAGAAGAGATCTGAGAGCTTCATGCACTCAAATGCTTCAGTGTCATTAACAGATGAGGGAAGGACCAGTTCAGAAGTGTTGATGGCTGATGGATAAAAATAGAGCACTGCAGGGATGACAAATACTTGCAGGACAAAACCTGGAAACGAGATCGCATTTTAGCACTTCCGGTTCCATCGTCATGAATTAAAGGGGTCCAATTATGCTTTTTCACTTTTCTAACTTTAGTCAGTGTGTGGTGTGGATCTTTGGGCATAAAAAAGATCTACAAAGTTCAATCCAAAAGGAGATATTTCGTTTTTAAAAAAAATCCCTTTTCAAGAACTACAACGTTTGTTTTCCGCATGCAATGATGTTACAACACGGTCCATTAGAATATCATTAAACTAAATCGCGCCCACGGAAATTCAAATTGTTGGAGGGAAGGTAGGGACGAGGTGGGAGATTTGCCTAACTTCAATGCTTCAATGAGCTGCGGCACTGCGGGTATAAACACAAGCATTGACTAGAGTGGCCACGTCGGAGCTGTAACGTGCGGCAGATGTGTACAGTGTGTGGTAAGAGATTTATACACCATACAGTGTAGATAACGTTAGCTTCACTTATAACGCGAGTGTTTTTTAAAATGCATAAACTTGCACTAGAATAGGCTAGGCTAATCAGTGATGATGTTCTTTGATAATGTTAGGCTGCTTTTACCCTTATGCTGGAGCTGGTTTCGGGCAATGAAACTAAGTATGTAAATAATTAAATACATTAGCACGATAATATCATGTATTGGTGATCTCGCAGGCTGAGGATAGGACCCAACACTACTGTAACGTATTATTTACTCACCCTCCATGCATCCTAGGTGTATATGATTTCCTTCTTTCAGACAAATGCAATCGGAGTTATATTAAAATTTACCTGGCACTCCCAAGCTTTAAAACGGCATAGACGGGTGTTTCTCCTCATCAGTCCAAAACAAGTCCAATAAAGTGCATCCATCCATAATAAAAAGTGCCTCACACGGCTCCGGGGGGGGGGTTAATAAAGGACTCCTGTAGCGTATCAATGCGTTTTTGTAAGAAAAATATCCATAATTAAAATGTAAGAATCACCTTAATCTAGCTTGCGCTAACAGTTGTACACAGAACTTGCTTCTTTGACAAGGGGCGTGGCAGTACTGAAACACCGTCTAAGCTGTTTGCCAATCACAACGCAGTGGGACAGCTGACCAATCACAACACATTTCGTTTTTCGGAAGGCGGGCCTTCATTAAACCCAGAACTAATTGAGCCTTATGTGCCAGGCTGGGAGAAATGTATTGTAATAATGTAAATTATGTTCAAAGTAATGCATTTTTCAAACCACCAAGCATGAAAGCATGTTCTAGTAAACCCCCAAAACAAAATCAAGATTTTGTAAAAGAGCATAATAGGATCCCTTTAAATTAGTTTTTGGTTAAAAACCAAGCTCAAGATATTTTCATGTTTTAATCTACGTCATAAAATACTTCAGCAATAGATTTTTCAAGTCTTCTTACTAGTCTTGATAAAGGCGGTTGCAAACAAGTGTTTCAATGGGACTACAGAGGTTGTCAGGAACATTAAATGTCATCATATCAAACAGGTAAACTCACCTACTCACTAGTCCACTTTTACGGCCTAAGTGTATTTATAATCACTCCCTTGCAAACTATTCTAACTCAGACATTCAGGAAAAATGTTTTATAGACTGAAAGAGTTGTCAGAAACTCAGTGCTGGTGATGTTAAAGTCTTGTGACTGTGGTGTAATTCGTTCATGGTCTACGACTCTTTTCTAGGATTAAAATAAATGCTAAAAGTGATCATTCATAAAGATTATATGATGAACAAAACGTAAGACTTAAACTTTTCAAGCTTATTTCCTGCAATATGGAAATGCCATTGGAAAATCCTATTCGGGGTTGGCCTAAAAAAAACACGTCATTATTTCAGCACTCTGGAAATGGAAATAAAACCCTCAACATGCTCAAGAAATATCTCTTGTAAGAAAGAATCAACTAGAAACTAGTGGTGTTTGCTTGTGCATAAAGTCGACTGGTTGTTCTGGATGATGTCAAAATAATACATCCGCAAGTCTATATTCTGGTTAGATGTGAGAACAAGCCTGAAAGCTCATAACGTTTCCCTCCACAGAAGCTCTAAAAAAGTATTTACATCTGTGTTCAGTTATTAAAAAAAAACAAAACAAACAAAAAAAAAAAAAACGTACTGACTTCCAACGGCATTTGTTCGCTGGACATGTCATTAAAATTCTGGTATGTACAATATGCTGAAAAGCCATTTGGCCTTGCGTATGCCATCGTCAAACATCATACAAATGTGCCAGACAATAGAAAATGGTTTATGTCAAAAATGGAGAATGACGTCAGAGCCACAGCAGATGTTCAGTGAACAATCATTCACAAAAGAAAAACATGTGTTTGAAGTAGAAATTCTATTGTAACTTTATAAACATATTTGTTACTTTTGATCACTTCAATGCATGAATGATAGTATTAATTTCTTTAAGTAAATAAACTGCAATGGCCTCAAAATTTTAAACACTATTTCTCCCTTAGAGGAAGCTATTACAAGACTTGAAATACATAGTGTCATTTCTGTTTTGGAGCTTGATAGATGTGGTCACTATGACCTGTTATGTGGGGAAAAATGCATTAAGATTCCAAATGTCCTGGTTTATATTCTACAGAAAAAATAATTGCATACAGGTGAGTGTGAGAATGAGGATGAGTAAACATTATGGTTGGGTATTGACACTGAGTTCACAGTTTGATTTGATTACGGTTCACAAACTCTTGATTCAATACTGATTCATTTGCATATATATCAGGTACAGGACTTGTCTATTTAAAAAAAAAAAAACACTCTCAACTAAATTTTGTGGGGGGGTGAAACTCTTTCAACTATGCAGTCAACTACCCTAGATATCCTAGAAAAAAAAAATGCCACAATACATTTATTTCATACTAACTTTACTTCAAATCTATTAACATTTTATTGACATATTACTTAAGATTTTCTGGTATAAAATAATAATTAAACTTTATTTGGAGTATTTCATTATTGCACAATGCACATTACTTAACAGTATGCCTAAAACATGTTCATTATAAAACATGCATCACTGTTAATAAGTACTGTATTAACTCTGTATAATATCAGTCTTTAAATGCAAGATATTTATACCTGAAGTACACATGCAATAGTTTCACTTTAGCACAATCAAATATTCTTTAGCTAGAACTAAGACAAATTAAAGCAAATGAATAAGTACAAAATTAATTGTATCAATTCAGCAGTTTTTAACTATACCAGTTTAGCACACCAAAAGTAAAATTTCAGGGTATTTTTGTTAAGCACATATTACATATTATGTAAATAAATATGTAAATCTGTTTGTAGTATATGATTTACTTATTTCAAATACTTTTTTTTTTTTGACTACGGTAATTAGGGAACCCTATCAGCTGGTACATGACTATTTTAATATAAACTGAGTTATACATTATAAACATCTGAATTGCACATAAGACAGTGCTTATATTTAATGACATAATTCAAATTTAAATGGTGGCTGTCATAATGAGACATACGTTAAATAAGACATCACAAACAGGCTAGAAGTAAAAATATGATACATCTGTGTAATAGCACCTACTTTTACAGGAGCAAACTGCTTCGGTCAAGAGTAATTTTTTCCTATTTGACTGAGGTAAATGTAATGTTACGTGACCTTACTGTTTACAAGCTGTTTTACTGACGTCTTTCTGCGGTTTAAACACTGATTGTGTGATTACATGAGATATGATTCATTTTTATTTCATTTTGTACCGTTTCTTTCAACACCTTCTTGTTCATTCATGTTTACACTGCCGTTTAAAAGTTTGGGAACAGTACGACTTGTAATGTTTATGCTTATGCTGATCAAGGCTGCATTTATTTGATAAAAAATACAGAAAAAAAAAACAGTAAAGTTACAAAATGCTATTTCAATATAAAAATAATGGTTTCTATGTTAATATACTTTAAAATATAACTTATTCCTGTGAGTTCATCATTACTGCAGTCTTAAGTGTCACATGATCCTTCAGAAATCATTCTAATATGCTCATGTATTATTAGAAATATTTTTTGGAACCTGTGATACCTTTTTAAGGACTCTTTGATGATTAAAAAGTAAAAAAAAAAAAAACGCATTTATTCAAAATATAAATCTTTCCTAACAAATTAAGTCTTTGGTATTTTTTTTTACCAATTTAACACATCCTTGCTGAATAAAAGTATCATTTCTTTCAAAAAAAGAAAGAAGAAAAATTTATTGACCCCAAACTTTAATGGTAAAAAAAAACGGTAGTGTGTATTGTTAGAAAAGATTTCTGTTTTAAATAAACGCTGTTCTTTGTAACTTTTTATTCATCAAAAAATATATAAATAAATAAATTAAAAATGGAAAGAAAAAAAAAATTATACATATATATATATATATATATATATATATATATATTAATGTATTTTAACATATAAAAACATGATTTTACATCATAATTTTTAATTTTTTTTTCTACCAATTTAACACATCCTTGCTGAATAAAAGTATTATTTCTTTCAAAAAAAGAAAGAAAAAAAAAACGGTAGTGTGTATTGTTAGAAAAGATTTCAATTTTAAATAAATGCTTTTATATATATATATATATATATATATATATATACACATGGAGTGGAGTAATGATGCTGAAAATTACGATTTGATCACAGAAATAAATTTGATTTTAATGCATTTTAAAATATAAAAACATTATTTTACATCATAATAATATTTCAAAATATTTTAAAAAAATTTCTATATTTTTGATCAAATAAATGCAGACTTGACGAGCATAAGAAACTTCTTTAAAAACATTAAAAATCTTACTGCTCCCAAACGTTTGAACTGCAGTGCATGTCATGCTATAACTAGTAGTAAAGATTGAGAGGTGATCGCTTTACTTTCCGATTTAACTGAAGCGGCTACAGCTATGTCGCGCCACCTTAAAGAGGGACAAAAAGGCATTTATTGTTTGAATATAAAGAAAAAAACTGACACAATTTGGAAGCTCAGACTTGTTTTATATCAAAAGTAACAAAGCACAAAGCTTATTGCAATTATTGGACAGCAGGTGGACTACAAATAATGTTTAGTGAAGTTTTCCACATCAGCTTTAAACAGCACAGGCTTAAAGATCAATCTTGGGATTTAAGAATGCATAACATTGTCATCCCAGCCCTAGTAAACAATAGAAACTTCATTTTTGTGTGAACTTTTCCTTCTGTTTAGCACAACAGTAGTCAGTACAACAGGAGGCCCAATTTATGGAGGATTTTTCCGTCACTCTGCATTCCTGTAATGAAAAATCTGTTATAACCACAGGCGCACAATTACGCTTCTCTGAACTGTAAAGTGGCTTTAACCTCAAACAAACCTCAAAATCAGCAGCCTTTGTAGCGAGCGCTTATAAATTCACGACTTAATCATAACCGAATATTAAATGTGACAGTGGCTTCCGTCGTTTCGGTGGACGGCACTAAATAATCAAACGAAACTGGCAGGCCCACAAAGTCATTTCAAGTTTTGTGAGACATGTGGACACCAAATCCAAAGCCCGAAGCCTGCGACCGTCTGTTAAACCCTCGCAATAAAGGCCCATGTGCCAGCGAGCGCCTGGCACGGCGGCTCCATATGTGTGCCCTGTTGCCCCTGCCGTGTGCTTTCAAACCAGATCGCCGTGTCTGCGTGCTGTAAAAGGCCTGTTTATTTGTGTTTCTCTCACGTTTAATGGCTGCCTCCAAGGCCTTCTTTCATCCAAAGAGCTCGCTTTTCCTCCCCCCGCCGCTCTGCGCTTCAAGAGACGACGTTTGGAGCGCTGTGGTGGCGTAGGAGTAATAAAAAAATAATAAGGCTCAAACGTTGATCGATGGCTTTAATTTAAACATCATACATGTGTTATTTTTGCTCCATCAGAATTTATTACGCTCGCACTTTCCGTTTTATGACAGTCAACGCGGCGCGTACGCAAGCTGACATGAAAGTTAAAGCAATCAGCTCCTGCCTATGAATCGAAGGAGGAAGGAGCTATTACACCGAGTCATTAGGTGTCACGTTGTCATGCGCTAGTGATATATGCTATACTGTTCGCGTGCTTGAGTTATGGGATTCGGAGGATTAAGTTGACTACTGCAGCCTGGGAATTACAAAGGCAATTTGTTTTGTAACGTAATGCTAATTGGAGCGCATGTACGGCAGGATCGTGTTGATATTCGCTTTCATTTTATGCAATTAAAGGAGAAGTTCACTTCCGGAACAACAATTTACGAATAATTTACTCACCCCCTTGTCATCCAAGATGTTCATGTCTTTCTTTCTTCAGTCATAAAGAAATTATGTTTTTTGAGGAAAACATTTCAGCATTTTTCTCCATATAATGGACTGATATGGTGCCCCGAGTTTGAACTTCCAAATGCAGTTTAAATGCGGCTTCAAACCATCCCAGCCGAGACAGGAGAGTCTTATGTAGCGAAACGAAGCAATAATATGCTCTAGACATTTGTCATTAAAATAACGCCATAGAAACCGCCTCAAACAAACGATTAAAATAAGAAGAAAGTCGCGTCTGAAAGCTGCATCAATTTTTTTTTTAACTGGTTCAAATGAATGGAGAATATCGTGTTTTTCCTTGTGCGCTCGACCATTTCTGTCGGTGGTCCTAGATCACTTGATGAGGTCCGCACATCCTTTGCGCAGAAACTATGCCGCAAAAAGAATAAATAAAAAGCTATGCATGGACTAAATAAAAAGAATGCATGGACGTTTTCTTAGTTTGATCATTGAAAACCAACAGACTGATGAAAATGCAGGACATTTTCTCAATATGCAACGTGCGGAACAAGGGGTGAAAATGCTGTGTGGTACAATGCAAAGCGGGACAGGTGGTCACCCTAGTTTTGCTCTGCCTGGACTGTTTTTGTTCCGGTTCATGACAGTTAGGGTATGTCAAAAAACTCCCATCTCATGTTCTCCCTCAATGTCAAAATCGTCCTATATTGCTGTTTTACCTTTGCATGTTCACTTTGCAAAGACTGGGTCGGTACTTCTGCAGCGATGTAGGATGATTTTGAAATGATTTTTGAAGTTGAGGGAGAAAATACGATTGGAGTTTTTCGACATACCCTAACTGTCTTGAGCCAGAATACACAGAGTTCATGGAGAGAAAGGCAAGAAGAGCGTTTGAGATTAAAAAGTATTTAAATTGTATATTCTAATGAAAATAACCGATCGTTTCACTAGATAAGACCCTTCTTCCTCAGCTGGGATCGTTTATAATCGCATTTGTGATCGCTTGAAGCTGCATTTAAACTGCATTTTGGAAGTTCAAACTCAGGGCACCATATCAGGCCATTATATGGAGAAAAATCCTGAAATGTTTTCCTCAAAAAACATAATTTCTTTACAACTGAGGAAAGAAAGACATGAACATCTTGGATGACAAGGGGATGAGTACATTATATGTGAATGTTTGTTTTCGAAGTGGACTTCTTTATTGAAAATATAATTCATTATATCATATAAACTTCTTTTTTTTTTTGAAAGAAGTTATCAAAGGTATCCCACCAAGCTTGCGTTAATTTGAGCAAAGTAGTTTAGTAATATTGTGAATAAAAACATCGATAAAAAGATATTTGCAACTTTTTATTCCACAATTTAGACTTTTTTGTTTTAGTTCTTAATTTTCTTTTCTCAGAATTGCAAGAAATAAACTCAGCATTACGAGGGGAAAAAAAAGCAAGATGTCGACCCAGAATTCTGAAGAATTTGTTTTGTAATGTAACTATGTTTGCATTTATTTCAGCAAAGTTTAGTCATATTGTGATTAAAAAGATAAATAAAAAGATATTTGCGACTTATTTCAGTTCTTAATTTTCTTTTCTCAGAATTGCAAGAAATAAACTCAGCATTATGAGAAATAAAAAAGCAAAATTCAAAACAAACAAACAAACAAACAAACAAACAAACAAAAAAAGAATTCCCAAGGATAACAAAGAAATTTGTTTTGTAAATGTAATGTTCATTAGAGTGTTTGTACGGCAGGATTGCATTGATAGTCACTTAATTTTTTGCAATTTATCTGGAATTATTCTTAATTGAAACGATAATTCATTATATCATATGAATTCCAATTTTTTTTAAAGTTTGCATTTATTTACACTGAAAACAGTAATACTGTGAAATACTGCAATTTAAAATATATGGAAGCTTGTTTCCCCGATGTGATAAAATAATAATAATAACAATAATAATAAAAAGACAACTGCAACTTTTTGTTTCACAAATCAGACTTTTTTCTTTAAATAATTAATTTTCTTTTCTCAGAATTGCAAGAAACTTTATGATAGAGAGAGAAAAAAAAAAGCGAGATGTCAAGCCAGAATTCTGAAGAATTACAAAGAAAATTTGTTTTATAATGTATTGTTAATTAGAGTGTTTGTACGGCAGGATTGTATTGATATTTACTTGATTTTTTGGCAATTAATTTAGCTGGGCACGCCTAACATGCAGTCTTAATTTAAAATACAATTCATTATATCATATAAATGTCAGATTTTTTATGTTTTTGAAAGAAGTTATCCCAGGTATCCCTCCAAGTTTGCATATATCTGAGCAAAGTTACACTAAAAACAGCAATATTGTGAAATATTACAATTTAAAATACATAAAAGCTTGTTTCCCCAATAAGATAAAAAAATAAATAAAGATAATTGCGACTTTTTATTTCACAATTCAGACTTCTTTCAATTCTAAATTTTCTTTACTCAGAATTGCAGGGAATAAACTCAGCATTACCAGATTTAATACAAGATTAAATATTTTTATTATTTATTTTTTGCAATTAATTTAGCTGGAGTCACCTAACAAACAGACTTTTAAAATATAATTTATTATTATTATTTATTTATTTATTTTAAGATGTCTCTTAGATATCCCACCAAGTTCACATTTATTTAAACAAAGTTAAACTAAAGACAATAAGATTTTGCTATTTAAAATATATGCAAGCTTGTTTCTGCAATGAGATAAAAAACAACAACAAAAAAATACTAAAGATAATTGCAACTTTCACAACTTTTTTTTTTTTTGCCAAATATTGCAATTCAGACTTTCTTTCAATTCTGAATTTTCTTTTCTCAGAATTGCAAGAAATAAACCTAGCATTATGAAACAAATTCAGAACTGACAACAAAAAGTGAGACGTTAACTCAGAATAACAAGAAATACAAAGACATTTTTTTTAGTGACGTAACAATGAATTAGAGCACTTGTATAACAGGACTGTATCAATATTCAGTGTATTTTTTATTTTTATTTTTATTTATTTATTTATATTATTATTAATATTTATTTATTTATTATTATTATTAGCTTGTTTGTTTTAGAAATAAGTCTCTTAAGTATCCCACTAAGTCTGCATTTATTTACGCAAAGATACACTACAAATAATAGTAATACTGTGAAATATTGGAAATTAAAATATATATGGAAACTTCTTTCCTCAACGGTATACAAATTAAAAAGATAATTGTGACTAATTGTGAAAAAAAATTGTGAAAAAAAAATTCTGAAGAATAACAAAGAAACAGTTTTGTAACATAAAGTCACAGATCAATATTTATTTATTATATATTTTTAAGTCTGCATTTATTTAAGCAAAGATAGACTACAAATAATAATAACATTGTAAAGTACTGCAATTTAAAATATATGAAAATTCTCTTCTTTATCTGACTCTTTCCACAGAACTACGCGAAACAAACACAACAAGAAATAAACTCATAATTATGAAAAATAAACTCAGAATTATAATCTAATAATTGCAAGAAACAAACTCAAAACACAAGAAATTATTAGCGATATAAACTCAGAATATATCTTGTATGGAAGCTTGTATCTGCATTGGCATAAAAATCACTTAACATACAGATTTAATTTAAAATCTGTTTTATCATTACTTAAAATCCATTTTTTCTCCTGCTTTTAATATTCAAATCCAAACGGAGTCTGTAGCGTTGACATCTGCATCTAAAACTAAGGCAAAACTCTGCATGCCCTCTTCTTAAAACAATGCAACTGTAATGACAGGGGTCGCGACTCACAAATGCAAGGCAGCTCAAATTTAGATCAAATGTATGAGTTTAACGTGGACAGTGTGGTATGGAAAGTTTGCTTCAGAAGTGGGCATGGAGAAACAATTAGCTAAACCACCGGTTCGCCTGCGCCGCCACTGGCAACAGATGAAATCAACCCTGGCAACCCGCACTCAAGGAAAAACACTGCCAGGGTGTTACAGGACAGTTTCTAAGGTGCTTGCTAGAGTATTTCATAGCTAAATTATATAAAAGAATAAATCTTCAGTCTCTGTCACAGTCTGTCACTATTTGACCATGAAAAGACCAAGTGTTAATGCTCTACAAGGGCATTTGAGACAGATATCAGTCCAGTCACTCAAAGCACTCAGGATGTGGTTTGAGACGCGTTCAAGACGTGACTTGGCCAAGTGTGACTGTCTTTGGTTGTTCAGGCCACATACAGTTCATAAATTTTACATCTCCCCAATGACATTACGTTAGCCTTCTGAAGTTTGGGAGTTTTGCAGTCGACAGATGAGCGAGAAATCATACGTGAGACAATGGATGTAACAACAAGTGAAATTCGAAAGAATGTTTTCTGAAAAGTCAGACTGACCAAGAAGATCAGTATATACTATACGTAAATAGTGTGGACTCGAGATCAGTTTGAATATCAGCTTCAATAATAAATGACGTTATGAGGAATGACCTTTCCTCAACAATAAGCACGATTTGATGTATCGTTTATATTTCACAATTAAAATTTACAATAACAATTTTTGCAAGTTCAAAAAATAGTAATATTCATTGCCTTAAAAATGGTAATATTCATTGTCTTAGCAAGCATCACCAAAATTACATGCTTAAAATAAAATAAAAGAAACATTCCAACGTTTGGCAAGCATCACTAAAAGCAAGCAATCCTTAGCAGGCACTTAAATTACATGCTTAAAATAAAATAAAATAAAATAAGATAAAATAAAATAAAATGCTTGTCAAAAAAAAAAAATAAAATAAAATAAAATAAACATTACAATGTTTGGCAAGTATCAATAAAAGCAAGCAACCCTTAGCCAGCGTCACTAAAATTACATGAGTAAAATCAAATCAAATAAATAAAATAAAATAAAATGCTTGTCAAAAATAAAATAAAATAAAATTAGCATTACAATGTTTGGCAAGTACCAATAAAAGCAAGCAACTTTTAGCCAGCGTCACTAAAATTACATGCGTAAAATAAAATAAAATAAAATAAAATAAAAATTACGTTTGGAAAGCATCAATAAAAGCAAGCAATGCTTAGCCAGCGTCAATAAAATTACATGCGTAAAAAAAAGAATAATAATAAAATAAAATAAAAAAATAAAATAAAATTAAATTAAAATAAAAAACATAAAATAAAATAAAATAAAATAAACATTCCAATGTTTGGCGTCTGTATAATTTTTTTAATGTTTTTGAAATAAGTCACCAAAGCTGTACTTATTTGATGAAAAATACAGTAAAAACAGCAATATTATGAAATATTACAAAAAGAAATGTTTTCTATTGCAATACTTTAAAATGTAATTTATTTCTGTGATGAAAGGCAGAATTTTGAGCATCATTACTCCAGTCTTAATTGTCACATGGTCCTTCAGAAATCATTCTAATATGCTGATTTCCTTACAAAAAATTCTTAATATTATCAATGTTGCAGCTGTGCTGTTTCTTTTTATTTATTTATTGAGGGATTAGTTCATTATTATTATTATTATTATTATTATTAATAATACTAATAATAATAATAAAATAACTTGAAAATAAATAAATAAAGATAAATAAAACAAATAGTAGCGCAAAATATCACATTCATTTTATTTGTTTGTTTTGTTCATTTTGCATTTATTATATCTATATTCATCACTTAGATAGCACAGAATGCTACGGTAAAAACATCTGAGTCAAAACTGCCAGATGTGGTTTGAATAGAAAGAATCTTAACTTGTTTGTTGCATATTTTGCAAGTTTTTCCTCGAAACCAACAAGTACAGTTATGAAACATACAAACACATGATTCTGCACAAAATATTTATATATATAAAAAAAAAAAAAAACCTACACACAGATCAAACAATACCACCAAAAGGATTTCTCACAGACTCAACAATTCTCCACGGACTTCTGTGCGCCGGTCATTCGGTAATATGTGAACTTGCCGCGGTCAGTTTACGTCATCGGGGAGCTCCGCGCCAAACAGGAAAACAACTGCAATATTTCCCAACGAGCATCTATGCTCTTTTCTCTCCGCGAGTGGGTTCGCTGGAAAATACTCGACCCTGAAAAATTCCTGCTGATGTGCAAAGCCGCTTCCATCCCTGCAGCGAATGCACGCACTGCGCCATTAAGGCCTCCTCATTGTTTTGTCAGTGATTTGTTTGCTTATTAGGTCATAAAGTTATTGCAGAGAAGTGTAATCACAGGTCATGTGTGGATTATAGTGCCACGCTAAACTGTATTCAGCCAGGGCCTATTTAACTAAAGTCCTGAGACCATCAATTATTGGAATGAAAACCTAATACGGTCCAGATGTGTCGTGCCGGGTTTCAGAGAAGCCGTAGTGAACACAGACTCTTTTCATCCTCTCTAAGTATCAAACTGATCAGACTAGTACGAGGTTCTGGCTAATTATGGTGAGTTAGAGAGAGTAACATGCAAAGGGTTGCATTATACCCCAAATCAAACCGGTTATGTTTTTAATGCTCTTATTCCAGTCTATATTACATAAATCAATGCCTTGGAACGTTCTGACAGGTCTGAAGATCACAGACAACATCTAGATTGGAGATACAAACATCACATTAAAGGATGAAAGGCCGCCTCGTAGCATTTCCAGAGACCTCCCGTCCACTTTTTTTCCCTCTGTGCAAATGTGTCACTCTAATGAATTCAATGAATCACATTTACAATAGTTTACAACCCTGATTGCACTGTAATCCAAGTTGGAATTTGATCCAAACGCTTGTCTAAACCAGCCTCATTATATTTCTTACAGATGGCCCACTTAAGCTCCTGTTACATCTAATTGCAACCGTATGAATACAATGTGTCATGAATGCATCTGTTCAAAGCGCTCCAGATTTTGACCTTCCAGGTGTTTTGGAGGTTTGGCCGCCGACGTGCGACTCTGACGCTGGATTTATATATGGGATCGCCATCACGTGTTTCGCTTTTATGTCCAAAGTCGGTTGCTTACGCATCCTGGTGGGGGTTTGTCATCATTCGTGTTGATCAAACGATAACGCAATGATGAGAACATCATGTGTTTTGTGGCGCGAGCGGAACGGGATAAAACTTTTGCTCCGTCCGTCCAAGTTTATTCCTTGCTTTCATTTTTCTTTTCACACAAGTGTCAAGTCGGCTTTCACTTTCTTTTGAGCTTATATGAAAGGATTAATCCGCACGGTCCTGGGAGCCTTAAAGATGGATATGATCAAAAATACATGAAGGCAGCTTGTCAGTGTTGTATGTGGTCACACAGAACAGAAAGAGGTGCTGGGACTCTCAATCTGGCTCTTTCAGTGACATTTGGATTTCATTTGGGTGCCAAACAAAACCGAAACACCACCATTTTGTCTTTTTATTTTGATTTGCGTGATCCTCGGAGTCTCGTGGAGGTTAAATTAGAAGCAGACACCTCCGGCGAAGCTCATTTGTCTGACTGTGTGCGGCGCATGACTTTGATTGCATCTCTGGGCTCTCTAATGACGATGGCTTATCTCCGGGCTGAATGTCTGACAAACACTGCTACGCTCAGGTCACGAGGAAGTGTTCACCGCGCTCCTCGGGATGAAAGTGAATGGGAAATTTTCCAGGCCTGCGAGCTCATACGTCTCCACGTTTGATTTTAGCTCATTTCCTCTGCTTTGACGGCACATGCGCTCGATATTAGCCTCATCAAGGAGCTTGTGTGGTGGTAAGAAGTGGTATATACATGTATATATACATACAGTATATAAGTATATATACATATGGTATGTGTGTGTGTGTGTGTGTGTGTGTATATATATATATACATATATATATATATCAGTTTAGTTTAGTTTATAGCATTCATTAATTCATTTCATTGTTTATTTATTTAATTAAATGTGGGATACAAAGTCAAAAAAATATTAAAACTATTATATTGTTACAAATTATTACAAATACTTAAATAAAAAATGTTGTTTTGGCAGCTAACCAAAATAAGTTGAAGTGCTAAAACTATTATACAAAAGCTGAAATAAAAATCAAGTTATACAGAAAAAAAAGAAAAGAAAAACAATTTAAATTAAAAAGAAAATGAAAAAATATAAATAAACAATATAACAATGTTTTTTTTTAAAAAAACTAAAATTTAAACTGTGTGCCCAACTACATTAATTGCAATAAATAAATAAATCCATAAAAATAAAAAGTGAATATTGATACAATCGTGTCATACAAGCTAACATCTCACAATTTTTGTTTTTTATTGTGAAATAAAAAGTCGCATTTATCTTTTTATTTTTTTTTTATCCCATTGCGAAAACAAGCTTCCATTTATTTTAAATTGCAATATAAAAAAAACTGGAAAAAAATAATTTAATAATTAAAAAAAAATAATGGTTTAAATCAAGTCTGGTTTGGTAAAATAAATAAATAAATATTGATACAATCCCGTCGTACAAGCACTCAAAATTAAAAAGCTGTAATTTAAGCAAAGTAAGCAATTTAACATAATGGTTTATAAATAAATTTAATAAAATACTATTAATATTTAATCATGTAACCATCACGCAGGAAAGTATTTTGTTTTTGGTTTTTGTGTCATAATACACTGACCAAAATTATAAACGCAACACTTTTGTTTTTGCTCTCATTTTTCATGAGCTGAACTCAAAGATCTAAGACTATGTACACAAAAGGCTTATTTCTCTCAAATATTGTTCACAAATCTGTCTAAATCTGTGTTAGTGAGCACTTCTCCTTTGCCGAGATAATCCATCCACCTCACAGGTGTGGCATATTAAGACGCTGATTAGACAGCATGATTATTGCACAGGTGTGCCTTAGGCTGGCCACAATAAAAGGCCACTCTAAAATGTGCAGTTTTATCACACAGCTCAATGCCACAGATGTTGCAAGTTTTGAGGGAGCATGCAACTGGCATGCTGACTGCAGGAATGTCCACCAGAGCTGTTGCCCGTGAATTGAATGTTCATTTCTCTACCATAAGCCGTCTCCAAAGGCATTTCAGAGAATTTGGCAGTACATCCAACCGGCCTCACAACCGCAGACCACATGTAACCACACCAGCCCAGGACCTCCACATCCAACATCTTCACCTCCAGGATCATCTGAGACCAGCCACCCGGACAGCTGCTGCAACAATCGGTTTGCATAACCAACAAATTTCTGAATTTCTGGGATGCTCATCTGCATGCTCGTCGTTCTCATCGGAGTCTCGATCTGACCGCAGTTCATCGTTGTAACCGACTTGAGTGGGCAAGTGCTCACATTCGATGGGAGCATTTGGAGAGGTGTTCTTTACATGGATGAATCCCGGTTTTCACTGTACAGGGCAGATGGCAGACAGCGTGTATGGCGTTGTGTGGGTGAGCGGTTTGCTGATGTCAACGTTGTGGATCGAGTGACCCATGATGGCGGTGGGGTTATGGTATGGGCAGGCGTATGTTATGGACAACAAACACAGGTGCATTTTATTGATGGCATTTTGAATGCACAGAGATACCGTGACGAAATCCTGAGGCCCATTGTTGTGCCATTCATCCACGACCATCACCTCATGTTGCAGCATGATAATGCACGACCCCATGTTGCAAAGATCTGTACACAATTTCTGGAAGCTGAAAACAGCACACTCACCGGACATGTCACCCATTGAGCATGTTTGGGATGCTCTGGATCGGCGTATATGACACGTGTTCCAGTTTCTGCCAATATCCAGCAACTTCGCACAGCCATTGAAGAGGAGTGGACCAACATTCCACAGGCCACAATCAACAACCTGATCAACTCTATGCGAAGGAGATGTGTTGCACTGCGTGAGGCAAATGATGGTCACACCGGATACTGACTGGTTTTCGGACCCCCCCCCAATACAGTAAAACTGCGCATTTTAGAGTGGCCAGCCTAAGGCACACCTGTGCAATAATCATGCTGTCTAATCAGCATCTTGATATGCCACACCTGTGAGGTGGATGGATTATCTCGGCAAAGGAGAAGTGCTCACTAACACAGATTTAGACAGATTTGTGAACAATATTTGAGAGAAATCCTTTTGCGTACATAGAAAAAGTCTTAGATCTTTGAGTTCAGCTCATGAAAAATGGGGGCAAAAACAAAAGTATTGCGTTTATAATTTTGGTCAGTGTTAAAATATATATAAATATATGTATTTAAGGTGTAAAGAAAACCTTACTTTTTCTTTTTATACTTTTACTACCACTTGACATTTTTAAAGCCAATAAATCAAAGCTTTTGTTGACAAGAGCATAAATTTAAATTAGATTTAAATTTTTTTTTTTTTTACTGATTGAAATTAATTTATTTAATTTTTTAAAAATTTGGAGAAACTTCAGGTACGCTTAAATCCTTTTTATCATCGTTGTCACTGACCCATGAAAGCAATAAAAGAAATATTTTAATTTGCTGTACAACATAAAATTCGTCATCTTATGCATACATTTATGCATTTAACTTCTCCATGACTTATGAGCAAAACATTAAGAAATAGAGAACACATGTTTGTTTGGTGTCATTAGTCATGTCAACAAGACTAACGGCCTGGAATAATAAAAAGCCAAGCACAGACATACTGAAATAAAGCTCTTCCATTACAGCATCTGAACCGATGCCAAACCTGTGAGGAAGATTTACATATTAGTCCAGTGGAAAATGCAAGTGGAAGTGTTTTTTTTTTTAGAAATTCAAAGCAAGTGCAACTGATACATGTTTCTAAAGAACATAAAATATATTAAAATCCTCCAAGGTCTTTCAACTATAAAGCTTGAGTTTGCATTAAAATGGCCCTGGCTGAGTTTTCTGGACGGACAGCCACTGTTTCCCAAGACAGCAACTGATACTTCCTATTACATCTCCAAGGCCTACAGACAACATACAGCCCTAGTCGGAGTAAAGCCCCAGAGAAGCGCCTGAGGTTAGGCCATACTGTTAAAACATCCAATTTACCACACACATTTCTCAGTCCTTCCGTTTTAAACCCAATGTCATTACAAACAGCCTTTGTTGACCTTAGCTGCGCTCAGATGGGAGTGAGGAACGACCGGGAACTCCAGCGTCAGCCCTGATCAAGTGCTTCACAGCTTCTCAGCTCTCACTACCAAAGGAGGAACCGAGATGATTTCGTCTGAGCCAGCAACAGAATGTGTGTCTTGGCACGAGGCTCGGACTTTACAGACGACTGGAAGACAGCTGTCGGCGGAGGCATCAGTGTAACAGCAGCATGCTCAGGGAAATGGGTTAAGGTGTGTTGAATAAGGAAGCTCTGCTTTTGATTAATGACTGTCTAAACAACATTTGATATCGTTGCATACTTGAAGACAGTTCGAGACTGATCCAAATGATGGAAAGGAAACCCCTCTAGCTTTGGGGGATCGGTTAGGGCACGTGTGATTTGACGATGCACTTGTCGGCAAGGCATGAGCTGGACTTGCATCCAACTTTACAGGTATTAAAGGAATTCACGGTCTCTCATCATCAGCCAATTTCAGAACGGCTTCTAAACTCAAGAAGGGATCCATCATTTATTGATGAGATTTGTGATGAAAGGACCCACATATGCACTTCTATAGATGTAGGCTTGAGCCAATCTGGCTCCAACATAAAGTGGAATTTGACTATAAAACTAGCACTCAGAAAATTTTTTAGATAAATCATACGCGTGCCCAATGACTGTCAGCGTTTAGGGTATACAATGACCATAAAGACTATAAAGTAACCAAAAGCGACGAGGCAAGTAAATTTGAAAGTAGAAAAAGTACAAAACAAATGTCGCTCTGGGGAAAGGGAGGGAAACCCCTCCGTCAAGCTGAACTTCCTCAAGTCACCGTGCCCAAGAAAACAAAAATGGCTGAATGTGTCCAAGAGGCCGTAGCAGAGACAGGATCTACCTAATGTTTACACAGGTGGGCTTCTATTCAGCCATGTGGTTGGCAAAGAGAAAGGCAGACTGGGATAGGAAAGTGTGATAAAAGTCAACCTGAGATGGACAGGGAGATCGGTAGAAACTGAGAAAGGGAAGAAAATGGTGGCGTAACAAAAAACAATTACGAGTTAAGAGTCACGAACATGGATTTGGAAGGCCAAGCTAGGTAACTAAAATAAGTGGTTTGACCTTTTTCTATGCTTTAAATGTTACAATCTTAAAGGTATAATTCACCCCAAAATGAAAATGATTTCATGACATACTCACCATCAAGTCATCCTAGGTGTGTATGACTTTCTACTTTCAGAAAAATACATCTGAAGTTATATTTAAAAATGTCTTGGCTCTTCCAAGCTTTATAATGGAGGTGAATGGCTGTTGAGATTTTGAAGTCCAATAAACTGCATCCATCAATCATAAAAAGTACTCCACATGGCTCCTAAGGATTAATAAAGGCTTTCTGAAGCAAACTGATGCGTTTTTGTAAGAAAAATATCCATATTTAAAACTTTATAAACTGGAATCTCTAGCTTCTAACTGTCGTACACAGGTTCGCGTTTCAGCGGATGATGTAGGACGTAAGCAAATGCGGTAAAACACTGGAAAAATAAAACACCGGTCACAAATTATAAATACAAAACAAGGATTTGTAAAGAAAAATGTCCAAGGATTTGAATATAACGCTACACCTATGTCCTACATCATCCACTGGAACACCAGAGTGGAAAATATAGTTTATGGTTCATAAAGTTTTAAATATGGATTTTTTACTTTGGAGTGTCTATTTACACTAAGTGCAAATAGCCCGCCTAGTTGGCAGAGGCTATTTACACTAACTCCACCCATAAGCGTGTGATTGGGCGAGTCAACACTAAAACGCGTGCTGTAGTCCCTTTTGACGTGATCGACCGGGATTCAAATCCACCTTCTGACAAACTTTTCCTTCCTTTTCTAATCTCATCACATTGGAAAGGCATTTATCTTCAATAAAAATAAAGGAAATAATAAAAAAGTTGAAAATAAAGTATCAGATACAGTTAGGGTAGGTGTAAGAAGGACATATATTGTCATCCATTTAATTGTTTTAATTAAAATTTTAATTTACACTTGATGCATTATTGCATAATGTTTTATAATGCACAACAATACTGAGGTACAGACAATTGAAACTATTTGCAGTAAGTATAACGAATAGCAGAAAATCCTGCTATTTTTACATAGTGTAAATAGAATCTATGACTATTTGCACTTGCATCTATCGTTAAGAAAATATGACATCTTCACTTAGTGTAATTAGCATCTAATTGCTATTTACACAGTGTAAATAGCATCTATTGTTATTTGCACTTAGTGTAAATAGTCTCTATCACTACTTTCACGTAGCGCAAATAGTCGCGCCTTATAATTTACACTCTATAAGAATCTATAGCTATTTGCACTGCTATTCTGACTTGGTGCAAATAGAATCCATTGCTATTTGCCCTTGCGTAAATAGTACCTATTGCTAAGAAAAGATGATATTTTTACTTAGGGTAAATAGTATCTATCGCTAAGAAAATATGCTGTTTTGTTGGCGCCAATAGCCTCGCAGTTAGTGCGTTGACATGTAGCGGGATTGTGCTGTGTGCAACCCGAGTTTGAATCCTGGCTCGTGGACCTTTCCCGATCCCACCCCCTTCTCTCTCTCCCACTTCGCTTCCTGTCCAACTACACTGTCCTATCCAAATAAAGGCATAAAAACACCAAAAATAAATCTAAATCTTAAAAATAATAATAACAATAATAATAATAATAATAAAACAAGAAAAAAGAAAATATGCTGTTTTTACTTAGTGTAAATAACATCTATCGCTACTTGCAAATAGCCACTGCCTTATAATTTACACTCAATAAGAATCTAAAGCTATTTCCACTTAGTTTAAATAGCATCTACTGCTAAGAAAATATGCTATTTTCACTTAGTGTAAATATCATCTAATTGCTATTTACACAGTGTAAATAGCATCTATTGCTATTTGCACTCAGTGTAAATAGCATCTGTCGCTATTTACACTTGGTGCAAATAGCCGCTGCCATTTTTCTTACACAAACACATCGATTCACTTCTGAAGGCCTTTATTAACTCCCTGTGGAACATTTTTTATGATTGACGGATGCACTTTTTTGGGCTTCAAAATCTCAACAGCCATTCACTGCCATTATAAAGCTTGGAAGAGCCAGGACATTTTCAATATAACTCCAATTATATTCATCTGAAAGAAGAAACTCATCAACACATACTGTAGGATGGCTTGAGGGTGAGTAAATCATGGGGTAATTTTCATTTTTGGGTGAACTATCCCTTTAAGCACTCATGACAACAAACATGACAACACAATAAGTATAATGTAGTTAAACTGGTGAAGAACAACTTGGTCATTTTAAAAATAATTTAACAAACAAACTGATGTTTAAGTGCCGGGGGTGAAAACACAATCGAACAGGATGAAGATGCATAAATTTGTATCTTGTTTAAACATCATATTTTTCATTTAGTACTGCCCTTCAGAAGCTACAGAAGATACATGTTTCCCAGAAGGAAAAAAAAAATAAGTACAATTTAAGTTTTCGTCTCTTAATGCACTGAGTTTCCTTCTAGAGAATCAGTGAATGTTTGAACTTATGTAATAGCTGCGAGTCTTTCAGTTGTTATCAGTATGAAAAGATGTATTTCAAAATCATACAGTCACTGCTGGAAAGGGCTAAAGCATGCAAAAGATGCTGGAAAACCAGAGAATTTGTGGGACCTGGAGGATTTTTCCCAAGAATAGCAGGCATCTGAACTGTCCAGGACTCAACCGTCAAAAAATAAATAAATGAAATATGTGGATCATTTAGGTAACAACATACTGCATTAAGAATCAAACATATGTAAACTTTGGAAGAGGGTCATTTTTATAAATTTAGCTATTATTTTCTGTTGTGGATTATATGTAAACATCTTTCATTGCTGTTTTATCTTATTCATACAAAAAACGGTATAAAATTACACCCACACTTACACTTGTCAATTTAATAAATTATTATTTTTCAAAAATATAAAATTATATATAATCACTCATTGCATAATTCTATAATAATTAAATCTGAATCATATTCAGACATGAATCATAATTATAGTGTTGTAGATGAAATAAGACATGACCAAAGGCAAATTTACTGCAAAAGATTTTGACAGCTCGTGATCCCCCTAATTTTTTGACATTTTAATAATAACCCTTTTAGTGATCCACCGAAAAAAGAGATTGCAAATGGCAAGAGGGTGGATAAATCAGGACTGAATCCAGTTTTAAACAAATGACCCACAGAACAAGACACTAGATTTAGAGACAGGAGTGTGATTTCTGCCACAGCCGACACTTTTTTGTAAACCAAGAATAACCATTCAACTTAATTATTATATAGAATTATAGAATCATCATAGGCTTATACGTGAATGTCCATGACATTTCTGTTTCTTCCCCTCTAGTGTGTTTACGTGGAAAAAGAGAACAGCCCTCTTCAGCAGTAAGTGACTATCTGTGCAGCCTTGATTTACTTCAAAGAAAGTTCCTTTGAAATCTCCAATTACATGCTGAGATTGTCTTCTCTGCACCCGTGACAGAGATTTTGCCAAGTAGGACGTATCTTTTGTTGGTCCTGGAACAACGCAACTGTCAAACACAGTTCTAACCTATTCCTAACCCCCATCCTTTCCATTAACTGACCCTGAAACCTGACTGATCTGATTGGTCGACAGAGATGTGATTCAAAAACCAACACGGATGCTGGTCTAGAAACCTACTTTGCCCTACTTGGCAAAATCACGGCCGGCGTTCCACATCACCTGTGACAATCTCAGAACTAAAGGCTGATAGTGGCTCAGCGCCTTATTTTACACAGGCCACACTGAAATGTCTAAAATACAAAGGATATGGCCCAAAACAGTGTTTAGTTTTTCTTCATATAAACCCTGATTCCAAACCCCAAAGCTTTGGTATGTCGACTTCTAATGCTACATTTTCGTTGTAGTTTAAACAAGGCTACCTAGTGTAATCCAGCAAAATATTAGTATTATTGGAATGAGAAGAGTTTAAAAAGGCACTAGACCAATCCTGTTCATATTTAATGGAGAGAAGCCGCTGTGACTCATTTAGAAGGAAACAATATTATTTATGCCGACATTACGAGACAGTACAAAGTTAAATATGGCGTACTTCATAACTTGACCCAAGAGTAAAGGCAGGGCTTTGGCGCACAACAGAGAGCATTATAAGCAGAGTGAGCAGTAAAGCACGCTTTATGATGTTGGAAGAGAGAATTAGGCCTTTAGGGATGTAATTTTCGGATGCGATCAACTGACGCTTCATTATTGCATCATAACGTTTCTCAAACCAGTACTCAGGACATTACGAGATTACCAACCTGGTCTAATGATGAAAACATATCTGTGGAAACGTTTTCGCGTGGTGCGACATACGTACCATATCACTGCAGTTTCCAACAAAAATGTCCACTAATAGGCACTAAAAGAGTGTTTGCTTGTTTTTATCCCCCAGCACAGATGAACGTAAACATGGTACATTTTCTGTGACGTTGGTTTTGTACGTGTCACCGCAGTTCTGACTTGACATGTCTATTGAGGTGCGCTATAACCCCAATGTAGAGCCCTGCGCGGGATTATTTTCTTAAACCCGCACCCGCCCGCTCCCGCAACCTGCGTGTTTCACTCCCGCCTGCGCCGGCAATGTTTCCGTCCGCTCCCGCAGACTTTCTCTCAGAGCTTGTGAAAAATGCACACAAATACTCAGACTAAATATTCGTTCAAGTTAACATCTAGAATAACAGGCCTTAAACATGATCGAGTTTAAATAAGATTAAGTAATGCTAAACCAAAGCACCACACGTGACAAAAACATTGTTTAGCTTTATAAAACCTTAACCTTTAAAACAAAACCACAACTAGCGGCAACTCAGTTTTTAAACATAGGCTAGCCTACTGCATGATACACAGGCAACTAAACAAAGTTTATCTTTAACAAACAGTTTAAGTAAATAACCCAAAGCACAATATGAAATAACTTTCACTTATTAAATAAAGAAACACACAGAACTTAAACAGGCTACATAATTAATTAATTAATTAATTAATTTAAACAAATTAAATACAAAACGAAAAAAATTAAATTAGAATGTCTCAAAAAATCTCAGATTTCACATTCACAATAGCTTGCTTAACTGGCTGTTGCAAAAAAGAAAATAAATAATACTTACTTGCTAACTATTTAAATAATTTAAAAAATACCATAGCCTAATTAACAAACAAATCCCAGACCAGTGTGTCTTTCTTCCAAGAACATACACTGAATGTGCTCTCTGGAGAATTAATGGGAATGTGAAGAAAAGGAGTAAGTAAATGAACAAGTAAATGAAGGCGGAACAAACAGAAGACTACTCTAATGTTAGAGATCTTACCCAAGCATTCCATTATGCGAATATTATCACAACAACACGAGTGCTTAAAATTAAGAAAGTGATCAACACAACTGATATTCAAAATGGTAAGCAAGCGCTGGTTTGTTCACATTTCATATATCTGTGTTTATCTCCCATTTCGGCTTCGGTTTCTCATTTTGAATGACGATTATATACTATTAAAAGCTGTTGATATACACAGCTAACGCTAAATCTTTTCACAAAGAACGCACGTTAGTTTGCAGTCGGCTGTAGTCTGTGCAGTGTGTTTAAGCACAGCTTTTTATCCAGATGTTGCCGACGCGGGGCGACAACACCATCGGCTTTCGTAGCCGCTAGTTATTTGAAGTTGGCTTGGTGTTTCCCGGTCCGGCATTTACACGCCAAATCCCACCGTTCCCCGCGGGTCTCCCGCAAAACTTTCTGACCGCCCACTCCCGCCCGTGGCAATTCTCCCACGAGATTTGCGTTGGGTCCCGCGGAAGCCCAAATCTAATGCAGCCCTCTACCCCAATGCTCTGTAACATTTTAAAATAACGTACCATCTGCACTAAACCTACACTGTAAAAAACAATTTGTTGAGTCAACTTAAAATAATTCGTAACCTGGCTGCCTTAAAATTTTAAGTTCAGTCAACTCAAAAAAAGCTTATTCAACTTGAAATGTTAAATTATACTAAGTGGCAACTTAGATATTTGAGTTAAATCAACTTAACATTTTAAGGCAGCTGGGTTACTTACCCATCTGTTAAGTTTAGCAAACACAAATATCTAAGTTGTTACTTAGTACAACTTAACATTTCAAGTTGAATAAACTTATTTTAGTTGACTGAACTTAAAATTTTAAGGCAGCAGGGTAACAAATTATTTTAAGCTGACTCAACAAATTGTGTTTTTTATTTTTTACAGTGTACCCGGTAGTATGAACAAAAGCGAATGTGACATAAAAATTAGGGCTGCAATTTGATTTAAATTTTTTATCTAATTAATTACATGATGTGTCGATTAATTAATTATTTGCAAAATAAATTTGACTGTGAAAATCCAAAAGATTTTTTAAAGCTATTATTGTGTTAAATGAGAAAGCATCAAATAGACATTACAAATTGTAGCTTCAGAAAGAAAAAACTTATTTGATTCAACATAAAATTTATAACACATAAACATTTAGGCTGCAACAGCCTAATATAAACTATGGATCATAAAAGAAGAAAATTTGAGAAACATTTATTATATTTTTTGTTCATATAATGAAATTTCTAAAACAGCTTTGTTACCAACAGTCTTCAAAATACTTAGGGCTTGGTATTGAGTTTGATACTTTTTAGGCACCGACCGAAATGCCTCGATACCATCGAGCATCGAAAAACGTCTCGTCGTTCGGTACCAAATTTCGATACCTAAGGGGTTAATCTCATCAATGTCAGTGAGCCAATAAGCCTGCAGCACTAGGTGTGTTCAACTAGAAATGGTGCGGAGCCGATCGATCAGTGTTTGACAATCGTAAAAAAAGCGGTTCGAAAGCATACGGAGAAGTCTGCTCTGCACAGTCGTTCCGCGTCAAGTCGAACACACCGTTTACAACGGTTACACTCAGAGATGTGGCTCACACATGAGGCTGTGTGAATGCGTCCCAGCACACTTAGATGTAAGGCTACATTTACACTAGTGCATTTTTGTTTTAAAATGAAAACAAGCCTCGTCATACTGGAGTTTCCACTGCGTTTTAAGCTAGTATTCCACTATCTACGACAAACGACAAGTGACAGACCGGAAATCATTAATTTCCAATGGATTGGAGAGTAGTGCGGGAGCTGCGGGAGCAAAACAAACAAACAAAAAACACGAAAAAAAAAACAAAACACGAAGCTAAGTAAAAAAAAATAAAAAAAATTGAAAACTGAAATAAAGCTAAAACCAACCAACCAACCAATGAATAAATAAATAAATAAATAAGCAATTAAATGACCATTTTTATTTTTGAGTGAACAACGTGAAGTGAAACAAAACCACAGAAAAAAGAGAAAAAAAAAAAAAAGAGAGAGAAATGAAACTGAAGGTAAAACCAATAAATAAATAAATAAATAAATAAATAAATAAATAAATATTTAGCACACTCTGCAACTACCCACAACACTCTAGCACCTTGTACAGGCAAAATAATAATAAAAAAACAACAAAGTCAAGTGAAACAAAACCAAAAACAAACAATGCTCTGCAACCAGCCATAACAATCTAGCATTATATAACCTTATACAGGCAAAAACAATAAAGAACAAGAAAGAAAGAAATAATTCAAGTTGCTATTTGTTAGTTGCTGTTGCTATTTTAATACATGTGTAAAAGTCTTTTCTTCTGAAAAAAGAAATCATCAACAATGACTAAAAGCTCACTAATGCAAGAAATCAGTCTGGAGATTGAAAAAACGCTTTCGGGCAAACAGAACTGGTTTTCAGGCCAGATGGTAAGTTGACACTGTCTGTGTTTACATGGTGTACAGTAATTTGACTGTTGACCTCTTTTTTTAAAACAAAATAACACATCATTATAAATGTCTTTTTCTTTTTTCCTTTATATTTTCTTTTTCCAACGATTGCTTCTGCAGTGAAGCTATTCACATTCCCATTATCAGTACCGTATTGATTATATCATGCTGAATGACTGTAGAAATCCTTAACACCAATATTTCTGTTATATAAACAATAGTCTAGCCTCCGAAACATCACTGAATTGTCAGCTGGTTTTAGGTACGCAATGTCAATCTGGTCTGTGATATGATCTGATCCCATCTCCCTTGCTTTTCTTTGATTTTCCTGTTTGCTCTCTACTCTAGGAAAGTTAAAAGTCAATAAACACAATAAAAAGTTAAAATCCATTTATTTAATTATGCTAAAAAACCTTAATTGGACAAGGTAACCAAATGCATGCTCTAACAGTCTTATTTCAGCTGTGCTAACATTGCAAACAGCCTCGGTTTCCATTAATGCAGAGTGAATGCTGCATATTTCATATGACAAATTTATCTTGACAGCCTCAACATGTTATCCCATCGCTACAGGGAATTACACATGCTAATAAAGCACAAAAAGTTCTGACAAAATTGAACAAAATGTTCCATTCCATTCAAAGGTGGATTTAAAGCAATTCATAAGGGAACAAAAGTCTAATGAACCATAGAATTCTGTAAATAATTCCTACACAACATCTTTCCGAATGTTTGAAAAGGAAGCATGTACTATCATCTGACTAGCAGGCCACAGTACAGACAGTTCTCTCAGATGTTTTTCCCCTCACAATTACTCTTTTATTAGCATGTAAACATCCTCTTTCTGTAGAAATGCCACAATGTTGCATTTCAAAATACATTGTGCGACAAGCCACAGCATGCTGCTTCAAACAAAGAACAGACGAAAGCAATCGAAAATCTAATATTCAAACAAAATTACTTCACTCGCGTCGTAATCGCCCGAGACGTGTTGTGTAACAGCCTAGACGAGTAGTCTTACCACCTGCTTACTGAGGACACCTAAGGCTTGTGATATCGATACTTCTGTGAACAAATACATATGCAACACTTGATGTTTGATGTTTTGATTTGATGTCAGATTGCATTTCTCTTCTTTTGCGCATATGACAGCTTGGTTTGGGTCACACTGTGGCTAAATATCATATCAAGACATAAGATATTAAGGGGTCAGACTGTACTTTTTATTTTTATTTTTTCATACAATTCTTTTCCCTGAGGCCTAAATGTTAGTTCTGTAGCAAACACAATCATACCAAGAGATTTGGAAGCCTTTCTCTGATCTGTTTTTCTTTTTTTTTCGCTCCTGCACCTAAGAAACGTCCTAACATTATTTCCAGCATTGTTATCTTTCAGAAAGACACAGAATGGAAGACGCTACACCGGTTTGGTAGCCTTTACCTCATTACTCTTGTTAGTTCTTCTGGCATTTAAGCGCTGTTTTCCTCTCATTACCTCACTAAGACTAGGTCAGCCAAGTTTCTGACCCCCAAACAGACGTCATATATATAAATGCGTACGCTCATATTTTGATTCATTGGATTCATTTGTCTCACAAAGTTCAGAACGGGTTGTATTTTCAACTTGGATTCGATAAATGCTCTTTTTGGACTGGGAAGGATGTTTTGAGGTCTGAACGTTACAATACGTTTACGACATACATTATCCCGAAAGTTTAAGATGTCATGAAAAGGCCACTTGAAGCTTTCTGTATGCCATTTTGAACCACTGGTTTGTCAGCAACAAGTCAAACGCTAATGAAAATCACATTAAATCCAGAACTCGCTGACACATTTGCGCTCACATACATTGTGTGCTGGATTCTGGCAAAGGCGCGTAGGTCTGTTTGAGAATGCAAATGCACAGCGAGCTGTGGAGGTGAGCTCAGGACAGGAGACTGACCCAGATACAGGGGAAAACTCTCTTTAAGGCAGATCTTTCTGGGAGGCGCTCCTGGAGTTTCACCGAAATGAATGTGCAGTACACTGAAAAGAACAGATGACGGCGGACTCACGATGGTCCACTTTCACCTACAAAGAGGTGTAATGTAGGGCTGTCAATCAACTACGCTCGTAATTCATCTAAAAGAACAGAACAGAACACTGCTGTTCAAAAGCTTGGAAACAGTTCAAATTTTTAAAAAGAAATGTATACTTTTATCCAGCAAAACACATTAAATTGATCAAAAGTGATATTTAAGACATTTATAATGTTACAAAACACTATTCTCTGGAACATTTTATACTTCAATGAATCTTGAAAAAAAAAAAAAAATAGAAATGAAAAAAAAATAGATTTCATAAAAATAGAATGCAGCATGACTATTTGCAACATTGATACTAACAAATGTTTCTTGAGCAGCAAATCAGCATATTAGAATGATTTCTGAAGGACCATGTGACACTAAAGACTGGAGTAATGATGCTGAAAATTCAGCTTTGCATCACAGAAATAATTTACATTTTAAAACATATTCAATTAAAATCAGTTTATTTAAATTGTAATAATATTTCACTGATTTTACTGTAAATTATATGAAAGTCTTTGTCTAGTGTCACATTTTACTGTTTTTTTTTAGTGTCTAACGCCATGAGCTTTATATTTATTTAACATTATTTTTGATATCATTAACAAATTTCACATATTAATTTGTTAGCCTTAATTTTAAGCAATCATATGTGATCAGGACCACAAAACAAGTCATAAGGGTCAAATTTCTGAAACTGAGATGTATACATCATCTGAAAGCTGAATAAATTAGAAGAAGAATAGGACAAGTTGGTCGAGTTACAACTATTAAAAAAATCTGGAATCTGATGGTCAAAAAAAAAAAGAAAAAAATTTAGAAAATCACCTTTAAAGTTGTCCAAATTAAGTTCTTAGCAATGCATATTACTAATCAAAAATTGTGGTAGGAAATTTACAAAATATCTTCATGGAGCATGATCTTTACTTAATATTCTAATGATTTTTGGCATAGAAAAAAATCAATCATTTTGACCCATGCAATGTATTTTGGGCTATTGCTACAAATATACCTGTACTACTTAAGACTGTTTTTGTTGTCCAGGGTCACATATTGTAATTATGTCATGCTTTTGTACAGTGCCTATAAACAGCATTGACCTCCTTTACAGTTCGAAGTTCTGATTTTTTTCTTCAGAGGATTTGCAATGATCAACAGAAAAATATTCTTTCAAGTCAAAACTCTTTTCTACAATTCAAACTCCATTACTGTCAAACACAAAACATCTGTTTACATATCTGTTTACACATATTTCCCCCTTCAAGTCAGCATTTAGTAGATGCTCCTTTGGCAGCGGTTCCAGCCTTGAGTTTGTAGGTCTCTATCAGCCTTGCACATCTGGCCACTGCAGTCCCCATTCATCTTTTCAGAACTGCTCCAACTCAGGCAGGTTGCATGGAGATTGAGAGTTAACAGCCTTTTTCAAGTCCACCCACAAATTCTCGATTGGATTGAGATCTGACTTGGCCACTGAAGGACATTATCGTTGTTTTTAAGTCATGGGCTTGGAGTCATTGACTTGCTGGAAAACAAATTTTCTTCTAAGTCACAGGTGTCTTGCAGACTCCGTCAGGTTTTCCTCCAACTTTTCTGCATTAGTTTCACCCTCACTGGCCTGCAGGCATCCCCACGGCATCATGCTGCCACCACCAGGATCCACAGCGGGAATAGTTTTTCTCTGACGACGCACAGTGTTTAACTTACGCCAAACATGGCATTTGCTTTGATGGCCAAAAAGCTCAATTGTGGTCTCATTGGATCATAAAACCCTCTTCCAGATGGCTTCAGAGTCCGCCACATGCCTTCTGGAAAACTGTAGGCGAGATCTCGTATGACAACAGTGGGTTTCTCTTTGCTGCTTCGCAATAAACTTACGACGGGTGATTTGCATGGGCAACACTGCTGCATGCTCATTCTCTCCAGTCGTGTACCCGCTTCATTGTGGTCTTGGTGGCCTCCACCGTCCCGTTTTTTGAGGACAGCCTGCACTAGGTGGATTTACAGCTGTGAACATGCTCTTTCCATTTGTTAATTATTGATTTAACTGTACTCCAAGGGATATGGTGTAAGTTCTGCCATAACACTGACTCACCAGAAGTTGGACCTTCCAGATAGATGTGTATTTATACTACAATCAATTGAAACCTCTTGAGTACACACAAGTGAACTATTTATGACTTCTAAAAGCAAATGGCTGCATCAGTGATTTCGGTGCCCTGTGAATACTTATGAAATCGGTTGTTTTGTAAAATCCAATTCCAATCGCAAATATTTTGGATAATTTCACTTTGACATTTGACTTGGTTTCTGTTCATCAGCTTTGAAAATGCTAAATTAACTCCAGCCGCAGCTTAATTCTGTGTGAATTTAGAACTATAAACCAGCTTGGACCAGCATGGAAATTCACTTAAACTGTTCCTCCATCAAAATGAATGGTATTATTGAATAAAATAAAATATATGTTTATGTCTAATATACAGTCAAACCAAAAATTATTCAGACACCAGATATAATTTTTGATACATTTTTTTTTGTTACTAGTGGGTGCAGGACACTATAGTTCATTTATGTAAGTGAAGATGGCAAAATAAAGTAAACTGTGACATTTCATACCCAAAAATTCTTCATACAGTGGACTACCAGTAAAACTATTCAAAAATTATTCAGACATACCATGTTTTGCTTAAAGGAGGCAAAAATTTACAGATAATGTACTCACCCCCTTGTCATCCAAGATGTCTGTATCTTTCTTTCTTCAGTCGGTAAGAAATTATGTTTCTTGAGGGAAAAATTTCAGGAATTATCTCCATATAGTGAAGTTCAATGGTGCCCCAAGTTTGAACTTCCAAAATGCAGTTTGAATGCAGCTTCAAAAGGCTCTAAACGATCCCAGCCGAATAAGAAGGGTCTTATCTAGCAAAACGTTCTGTCATTTTCGAAACAAATTGACAATAAATTTTCCTTTTTTAACCTCAGATGCTCGTCTTGTCTAAGTCTGTGTGAACTGTTTTTTTCCCCCAGTTTAATATGGTCAATACAGTTAGGGCATGTCAAAAAACTCCCATCTCATTTTTTCCCCAACTTCAAAATCATCCTACATTGCTGCAGAAGTACCGACCCAGTGTTTACAAAGTGAACATGCAAAGAAGATCAAACGCCCTTTACAAAAAAAAAAAAAGGTAAACAGCGATGTAGGACAATTTTGACATTGAAGAAAAAAAACGAGACAGACATATAACTGTATTGATCCAGATTACTCTGCGCAATGCAGAGACGAGACAAGACAAACATTTGAGGTTAAAAAGTATGTAAATTGTCAATTTGTTTAGAAAATGACTGATCGTTTCGCTAGATAAGACCCTTCTTCCTCGGCTGGGATCGTTTAGAGCCATTTAGGCTATGTTCACACTTGGCGTCTTTTTTGAAACTGCAAGCGTTTGTTTTACATTATAATCCTATAAATTAAACCGTGTTTTCAAAAAAGTCCTGAGCGCTTTTTTAAACGCCACCGCCAGCGTCTTTTTCTGCAGCTCAGAGAGTCTTTTCAAGTTGAAAAAAGTTCTACTTTTCTGAAAGAAACGCCCTACGTCAAGTGCCTTTTTGACAGCTGACCAATGACAAGCGAGTAGCCAGAACTGACATTTCCATAACAGTTGTTAGACTTTTAGACTTTTATTTTATTGTTGTGAACCGACAATCTCCTCCCCGTTAACTTCAAAAACCGATAGCCTCTGACAGCCTAGTGACTCCAATAGCCTTGCGGGCAGCGCGTCGACATGAACGCCGTTGCGCTTCGGGCGTCCCTTTTTCGAGTCCCGGCTCGGAGACCCTTCCCGATCCCGTCCCCCCTCTCTCTCTTTCTCTCTCTCCCACTTCGCTTCCTGTCTAAATACTGTCCTATCAAAAAAAGGGCAAAAAAGCCAAAAAATGAAAAAATAAAACACCAGCGCAAGAGTTGATGAATTTGTTCTGACACAGTTTAACTTGAGTTCTTGTCATATTTTATTAAAATAAAGTTATAGTGAATAAACGGCGATCATTTGAGAAATGTTGAAAGTGTCTGAATAAATTGTGGTTTGACTGTATGATGCACTGTAAAACAGTATTTTTGCTGCTTGTTCAATTTATTTTATTAACATGAGCTTTATAACTTATATTTACAGAAGACAACTAAATTCCATGTGTTCAGACATTTAAAAGAGTTGTTTCAAAGTTTTTGTTCATTCAGTGAACAAAGCTGTGCTAATGTCAGTGTAGTGATTAAATAAATTGTCAAATATTTTACACAGTACCTTTAAAATGAGTGAAACTAAAAAGTATTATTTATTTAGTTGATTTTACTTTATTTAGTTAACCGGACTGTGCATAATTCCACGTGTGAAAACCCCGCAAAGGAAAATTTGAGTGAAATTAAATTTGCGTACATCTGCAGTTAAGATTTGCCAGATGATGAATCCATTGTCTGAAATGCTTTAAAAACGTTGTATTTGTTCTGCGTCCTTCAAAGCATATTTGTGGTTTACGAAATCTGTGTTAAGAAAAGCAAGGCTCTGGTTTCAATATGATGTAACATCTCTTGAAATTTACCTTGAAATTGTTGGTCAGCTGTAAAAAGACTGTCATAACAAAAGCAACAAAAGACAGCCGTGCCGCACCTCTTACAGCAAAGACCCTGCTTTAGTTTACGATCAGGTGGTTTCTGAGGTAGATCAAAAATGAAGCGCTTTTTAAACTCAGCCGCTGGGCAAAGGCACAAGACAAGAGGCACACGACACTCAAAGGACTGCACAGGTTTTTGACCTTTATGCTAGCCAAGCTGACAAAGTTCCTGATGTAACAGCAATGAGTGGAGCCATACACACAGGACAGAGTCACAACACATTTTTAAAACTTATCTCAACGTAATAGCCAGCGCTAATGGCGTGAGAGGCTTAAAAAAAAATAAAAAAAAACACAAGACAAGTTGCAAAGATCAAAGACATCCGTCTATTGCACATTTACATGGAATCACAATTAATTGCATTACAATAAACATTAAACAGCAGAGCTGTGCTTTGCAAACGACCTCATACCAGACCAGGCCTCTACATAGCAAGTGGCCATCAAAGCATGAAGGCAGATAACTAAATAAGATTATTAGAGCATGAACATACTGTCCTGAGAAGTCCTGAGAAGTTCAAGTTTAGGTAAACAGCCCTGTGAAGTCTTATCTTCATTTGTCAGTCAATAACATAAATATATGATCTATCAGTTTGTAGCAGTTTCAACTGTTGAAGTGTTTCTTTTACAATCCAGTTTTATTATGTGATTCCCACCTCACCAGGTATCTAGTCTTAGTTTAAGGATACCGTCTACAGCAGGGGTGCCCAATCCTGTTCCTGGAGATCTACTATCCTGCAAAGTTCAGCTCCAACCCTGATCAAACACACCTGAACCAGCTAATTAATCTCTTAGGTAGCACTTGATAATTACAGACAGCTGCGTTGGAGCAGGGCTGGAACTAAAGTCTGCAGGTAGGTAGATCTCCAGGAACAGGATTGGGCACCCCTGGTCTACAGTCTGTTCACTGACCATTAGATGGACACTGCACACAAAAATGGCAAAATGCAAGTGAAATCATTAGTTCCAATTAGGTTGGCTTGCAGCTAAGCAACTTTAAGGTGCACAGGTTTGTATTAGTCTGTCAGGAGGGACAACAGGGATGGGCAAAACTACTAGTTTGTGGTTTGCTTGAATGACTAACCGGTTGTGTATAAATGCACTGGTTTCATGTTTCCAAAGCACGTTTTTAGAGAATACAACAACATGCACACATGTAACACACATTTAATTATTTATTTAGAGTAACATTTTGATGATAATTCATTGAAGCAAATGATCTGCAGAATGTGTGAGTTGAGAAACGCTCATGATCTAATGGTAATGATCAAAGACAATTTTATTTACAATTGGTATTGATGTAAACCAAAGGCTGATATTTAAAATCAACCAATCAGCATTTTTCAAAAATGCTTGGTGTTGATCCTTATCTAAGAGAAGTTTACAAATATTGAGACGGATATTTTGGATGTTCTGCCCAATGAGAGGACGTTGACTTTGACAAGACAGGGGAATTGGACTGAGTCACTCGTAACCGCCTTTGCCGTGTTCCCACGGGAGGCGGCGGGAACACGTGACAAGCTTTTAAGTGCTTGGAGCTCGTGTAAGATTCATCCGTTAGAACACAAACATTTGGGAGAGAGGAAGCATGGTGCGGTGTACAGACAAGGACAAGAGAGGCGTACAAAAATCAGGAGAGTCTTAAAATTACAACTTCTCTTTTTTTGTTAAGAGTAAAATAATATGTTTAGCGTTAGAAAGTTTGCTCATAATTTTATGATGTGACTCAACAATAGCATCTGGTTTACGTCAATTTTATACCGAGCGGGACCTATAATATGCTTTCCACAGTGTGGCTTTGTCACCAATAAAATCACAGCTTTAGCAGCTAACATCTTTATATTTTAGTGAGGAGTGCATTTTCAGTCTGGAAGAAAAGTTAAAAATGACCCTACAGTATAAGCAACCCACAGATCATACATTTGTCAGACTCAAATAGTCAATAAATCTCGATGGACCGAGTTTCTTCTTTCTTTCATTTAGTTTAAAACCACAAAATGTTTGTGTAACTCCATGAATTACATTAAAACATTTGCACGCTGCCAAAACCAGAACTCCCTATGGGTTCAAAACACATCTGATAGTGACAGGCAGATTTTCGTCCATCCTAACAAATATCACATCCACCAAGAATTTGGTGCAAGGAATCATTTTCTTTAATCCATGCTGTGATTAACTATGTTTTGACATGTTTTTCAATTATGAGATATATGAATTTTGGAAGATGTGAATCTGGGATGACATTTTATCAATTTTCCAAACCAATATCTGCAATCATGTCAAATATCGTCCAAAGAGATGAATGGCATTCATCATGCCACAAGCTCATGAGTTTGGAATCTCAAACTCAAATTAAATTGTTCAATTGCAGGTCAAAATGCATCACTGCAAGCTCATTGAGTTTGACTGAGAATAATTTGTAAACAATGGCCACACAGTGAGCAGTGTTCAAGAGCTGGCCAGAGACTGACCAACAGACTGTTCTGAGCAACAAACTGATCTGCCAATCGTTATCACGGCACTGGACGGCACAAAAAACATGATGGGAAATCTCCCATTTGGCTGATAGGAATCCTTCCTCCCTGTGGGAAAATCAATATTGTGTTGAAATGTAAGGAATGCGGATGGGCTGCCGGCACACTCATCTCTAATTGTGAATGGATGAAGAATCAAAGCATGTCTGTTTTGCCCATTCTTTGGAAAAAGCCAGAGCGGATTCTAAAGGTTTTCAGAGAACTTCGCTTTTGCTTGGCCTTCTTTGGTTGTTTGGTGGCAAAATGAAAATTTCAAAACGAAAAACACTTTCATGATGTTCAAAAACCAATTTTTGGTTCAACTTTCGAGCTCAGAAAAAATGGTCCATTTGACTTATGCACTATATTCAAAGGATGCCAATGTGCAATTGTGAAAGAATGAGTCTTAATGATCAATTCACAAATCAGACTGATAAAGTTCCTGAGTTTATATGGACAACTTCAGTCCTCTCTCTTTAAAAAAAAAAAAAAAAAATCCATTAAAAAAGCATGGAAAACAGCTTTGGGGTTAATTTTCCTTTTCCGTTTTGCTTAAAGGCCTTGAGTCAAGACAGTTTCATTCAGCAGAGCATATTGGTAACCAGATGATCTTGAACATTTAGCTCTTCAAAAAAGCTATAAAGATCTTTACACCATAAAAAAGCACCCTGTCTATACAGTGTATGAATAAAATCCACCTAAATAAATAAATGGCTCATATCTCTGACAGAGCTGGTATCCAGAGCAAAGAGGACCTCTATAGACAGAACAACAGATTACACCTGCAGCACATTGCAGTAGTAAAATATCATCATCCCTTCACAACTTAATGCTGAAAGGAAATAAGTATAAACAGTAGACCACCATGAACTGCACTGTAGGTTTAGTGAGTAACTGTAAACGACATAGATGAGCTAAGACTGTTCTAAAAACCGAAATGGTACACAATTAGTGTACCACTCTACATAGACAGCCAGACATAAATTCAGACCAACTGCCAGAACAACGCTCTGATCTCACATAAATGCAGTGTAAAGTTTACAAAATACGCCAGCTGCAGAGCTTTGAGAGCTGCATTTATGAGACAAAATCTGAACATTTCCCCCAAAACAATCCTGTTGTTTTGATACCTGAAAAAGATCAATGGGGGAAAATAAGACAAAAAGAGGAGTTAAAAAAGGTTTCAAAGACGTTTGTTGACAAATGCAAATGTTTCCCAGGTGTCTTGTGAGGCAATTGTGAAAACAACAAGCGATGGCAGGGGAGTGTGCAGTAAAGGTCATTCTGGGACAGTTCCCATGAACAACCAAACACTCATCTTTCTGAACACAGATGGCCTTGCATAAGAACAATTATGTGATTTATCATGTGTGATAATTGCTTATCATAGCCAACATCTTGACCTCATGTTCATCCTAATTAGCAATAGTCTGTACCAGAACATTCAGAGTCTCAGCCTGAACACAAAAAAAGTGACTTTAGGTACGTCTTCAGTAGCCAGGGGTATGAAAATGCATCTGAGAAGGCCTGTTACACTAAGACAAAATGTTAATTTGAATGAAAGGCCTTCAAAGGGGTCATCGGATGCAAAGTTCACTTTTACATGTTGTTTGAACATTAATGTGTGTTGGCAGTGTATGTACAAATCTACCCTATAATGATAAAAATCCATGCAGTGGTTTTTAATTGATCTGTAAAGATAATATCCCCTTTTTCAAATCGAGTCATTCTCAGATGCCTATGGCATCACACAGACAGAGGCCACTCCCACGATAGTTGATTGACATGAGCATCTAACCTCAGACCTGCTGTAACAGTCCGACCTCCATTGTTTCGATGCTGGAGCAGGGATGTAAATTAGACAAGAATATCTCAGATTGAGGTTTTGTGTTGTTGGATGTAATAGTGAACATAGTGGTCGTCATTTACTCCCGACATCTGAGCTGCTGAAGATGCAGTGGATTACGTTTGTTTGTGAAGGGAATGCGCCTCCTGATCTACATAAATGCGCCTATGTTCATGCAAATCATTCGTGATCCAGCTTCACCTACAGCAGAAATGAGTATAAGGATTTTTTATGAATCTCTGCAATCACCTTTCCTAATAACGTGCTAATTAGCAAGTTTAGTGGCTAAATGCAGCTAAAGTAAACAGGCTCGTCACTCCACAGAGAGAAGAGAGGGGCGGGGCGAGCAGAGCTCATTAACATTTAAAGCAGCCTCAACCAGAACAGGATGATTTTTGCAGAGGTCATTTTGACAAGGTAAAAAGGGTGTTGTTTTAGACTACCATTGAGAATTTTTAACCAAAGTATATTATAGACTTTTCATTGAGACCCTAAAGAATCATATCAACTTGTGGAAAATGGGCATCCGATGACCCCTTTAAAGGAGATGTCCCCTTCCAAAACAAAGATTCACATATAATGTACTCACCCCCTTGTCATCCAAGATGTGCATGTCTTTCTTTCTTCAGTCATAAAGAAATTATGTTTTTTGAGGAAAACATTTCAGCATTTTTCTCCATATAATGGACTGATATGGTGCCCCGATTTTGAACTTCCAAAATGCAGTTTAAACGCGGCTTCAAAGAATCCCAAACTTGGCTGTAAACGATCCCAGCCGAGGAAGACTGGTGGTATCTAGCGAAACGATCGGTTATGTTCATTAAAATAATACAATTGAAATACTTTTTAATCTCAAACGCTCGTCTTATCTTGCTCTCCCTGAACTCTGTTGTATTCTGACTCAAGACAGTTAGGGTATATCAAAAAACAGGCAGAGTAAGACAAGACAAGTGTTTGGCATTAAAAAGTATATAAATTGTATTATTTTTATTAAAACAACCAATCGCTATGCTAGATAAGACCCTTCTTTCTCGGCTGGGATCTTTTACAACCGCATTTGGGATCATTTGAAGCCACATTTAAACTGCCTTTTGGAAGTTTAAAATCGGGGCACCACATCAGTCCATTATATGGAGAAAAATGCTGAAATGTTTTCCTCAAAAAACAATTTCTTTAAGACTGAAGAAAGAAACACATGAACATCTTGGATGACAAGAGGGTGAGTAAATTATTTATAAATTGTTGTTCTGGAAGTGGACTTCTCCTGTGTTCGTTCAGACATTTGCATGCCATCAATGTGACAGATTTACAAAGAGGTAATCTAAACTCTTTTCCATCACACTGAAATTAAAGTCAGCCAACCAATAAGACTCATGCTTAGTCATATTTTATGCTACTTTAAAATATGACTTGTTTGTACTCACAAACACTGAATAGCATGGGGAAAATCCAAAAATGGCTTGTGTCTCTGTACACTTCACTCGTATTGTTTGATACACACTATAAGGAATACAAAAATTTGAAGAGCAATCTGTGCAGTGCTTTGTGTACCTGGTAACCGGGTTATTTCTGCTTTACTATAAGCACCACCTACTGTTAGAAATTAAAAATGAGATTTGTTTTATTCAGCCCCACTGGAGTTTTTAGGGTTGAAGGTCCAAACTGTAGTTTCAATGCAGCTTTTGACCATAGCAAAACAATTGGTCATTTCTAAAAAAAAAAAAAGGATCTATTTTTTTTTACAGATAATTTACTCACCCCCTTGTCACCCTTGTCATCCAAGATGTTCATGTCTGTCTTTCTTCAGTCGATAAGAAATTACGTTTCTTGAGGAAAACATTTCAGGAATGTTCTCCATATAGTTGGCTTCAATGGTGCCCCCAAGTTTAAACTTCAAAAATGCAGTTTGAAAATTGAAGTATATAAAATTGAAAATGTCTATACTTTTTAACCTCAAATGCTCGTCTTGTCTCGTCTCTGCGATGCGCATGCGTGGTCTGTGTAATCCAGATCAATACAGTTAGGGTATGTCGAAAAACTGCCGTCTCGTTTTCTTCTTCAACGTCAAAGTCGTCCTACATTGCTGTTTTACGGTATTAGATCTTCTTTTCATGTTCACTTTGTAAACACTGGGTTGGTACTTCTGCAGCGATGTAGGATGATTTTGAAGTTGGAGAAGAAAATGAGATGGGAGTTTTTCAACATACCCTAACTGTCATGACCGTATTGAACCAGAAAAAAATGCAGAAATAGACAAGACGAGCGTTTGAGGTTAAAAAATATATAAATTGTCAATTTGTTTAGAAAATGACCGATCGTTTTGCTAGATAAGACCCTTCTTCTTCGGCTGGGATCATTAAGAGCCATCTGAAGCTGCATTTAAACTGCATTTTGGAAGTTCAAACTTGGGGCACCACTGAAGTCCATTATATGGAGATAATTTCTGATTTTTTTTCCTCAAGAAACAAAATTTCTTATTGACTGAAGAAAGACAGACACAAACACCTTGGATGACAAGGGGGTGAGTAAATTAACTGTAAATTTTGGTTCTGGAAGTGAACTTTAACCACAAATGCTCATCTTGCACTAGCTCTACATAATCACTTTATAAAGTTAGTTCTTCGTCAGTGTACTCCGGTTCAAAACAGTAGGGTATGGCGAAAAACTTAGTTTTACCTTTTTTATAAAGGCTGTTTGACTTTCTTTGCATGTTCGCTTTGTATACACTGGGTCGGTACTTCTGCCTACTGTCATGCATGACCTTTACAACATGACTAAAGCTAGTGCAAGATGAGCATTTGTGGTCAAAAGGTATATAAATTTATTTTATTCTATTTTTATTATTATTATTTTTTTTAGAAAATGACAGATCGTTTTGCTAACTAATACCTTATTCCTTGGGCCGGGATCACGTAGAGCCCTTCGAAGCTCCATTGAAACTGTGATTTGGAGCTTCAACACGCTGGCCACCACTGAACTCCATTATATGGAGAAAATTCCTGTAAGGTTTACCTCAAAAAGCTTAATTTCTTTTTGACTAAAGAAAAACAGACATGAAAATCTTGGATCACACTGGGGTGAGTAAATTATCAGGACATTTTAATTCTGGAGTGAACTGATCCTTTAAGTTTTTATATGTTTTAGCAGGAAGTAAGTTTTTATTTTTTCTAAGTTTTGCTGTATGAACCAACTTTGTATGACAAGAATAGTGACAAATTATTTTTTATTATAAAAGTTTGTTTGTTTATGTGCGGATGTAGACATTCTCTGAATCATTACTCACCTACATGACGCATGAGTTCTTTATAATTGAATTCTGTATTTATGTAAAAATGCATTACAGACTTTGAAAAATGCCAGAGGCCCACTGAGCAAATAACCTATTTTAAAGAGGCAAGGAAACAGCTGTTGAAAATAGCTGCAGCCCTCAACTCTTGAAACACTCTGTACCAGAAAGAAGTCTCAAAATCTGGACATTTAAAATTCTGCCAAGAAGTATCAAAACCCTCTTCTGATGCCGCAACATTTGATAAGATTCCACCTTAGGGGCGTTTGACTCATTTCTCACATGTGAAGATCTCATGATGCTGCATTCGAGGTGAAAATATTGGACTCACACTTTGCAGTCTTATGAACGCCCTTCATTTGTTACAGATGGTTTGAGCTCCAAAAGAAGCAGATGAACACGGACATTTGAGAGGATTCTGTGCCAGCAACGAGTCTCATGACCGACCAGATTCTCATTCGGGAGTTCATTAAGCGTGGGCCACTGCTCCGGGCCGATATCATATGCTTTTGACACCCATTTCTCCTCCGCTCCTCACCTCTAGGGGCCCCATGGCCATACAGGGCAGGTAACAGGAAGGACACTCCATAAATCAACTCCCTTTCTCTGCCTGTCCCTTCATTAACATCCTAAGTACAGGAAAAGCTGCTCCTTCTTTCCTTCCCATCGTCTCAGCCCTTCCCACACATCCCTGGATTTGAAAGAGAAAGCAGTGTGCACCCGAATTTGTTTTAGATCGTCAGACATGACGTTATGGATTCTTGGAAGTCGGTCTGAAACCGGCATCCATAGGACGTGCCTCCTACAAAAAAAACTTAGCCTGAGAAGTCATTGACTGACTGGGCAGCTGCTTTAGGTTACGAACGCAGCCAGGAGGATGATCATCAGTTGAATATCTCCACCTGCAGTTCATCATATGAAGAAGTGCACAGCTGTGCTGGTCCACACCATCATCCAGGACTGTTAAAGAAAGACCCTCCTATTCTGGAAGGTCTGGCCGGGAGGAAGTTGAGGTGATGGCTTGAGGACAAGTACAGATTCAGAGCAAAGCATCCATGACCGCTGGAGGAGTATCAAAAGGGGCATATCACAAAGCCTTCCAGCACATGTGTAGTGACATTTATGGAACCGTGTAGACATACAAAGTTTACTTTCAGCACACGGTTTCCTCTTTCCTCACCCTCAGAGGATGGCAGGAAGTTTGGGGGCCATTTGGACTTATAAATGTCCTCCCACAAGTCAAAAGGCATAAATTACGCTGTATCACAGTGCATCAGGAGATGCTTTTACATCACCTCTGAAACTCTGTTGCTTCATTTTGACTCTCTAACTTGTGAACCGACCCTTGCTGAACTGTCCATGATCAGACACTTAATTAAACATTTAATTTGTCCGATAGGGTGCCAATAGCGTATGGGAAAAGCCCTAATTCCATAACCAAGGTCCACTAGACACTGTCAAGATAAATGCAGCTTTAGTTGCTGCATTCAACATGTCTAAATGAATGAGGAGAAGCGCCATTACCGCAATCACTGATATTCCTATCCAGACAGATTTATTTTCTCAGAGGATTCTTAAATTAGCCTTAAAACACCACATGATTCGCACTGTAATTTTTACTGAGATTGTGCAAGAAGATTGATTTCAAGTTTGATTCAAAAATACATCTGTGATGCACAAATGTATCTGACCTTCTCTAATTTGATCCAAATATTGAGAGGAGAAATGGGAATGTGATGCAATACAGGCCTGAATCGTAGTTTCCCAAATGAGCACCACAGCTTGATGTGCTTTTCTAAGCATGTGCACTAAACCCTAGACCACAGATCTGATAAACATCTTTATTCTTGTAAGTTTTAAATGTAATACACTCCAAAAGTGGAAAATTTGTACTTTTAGGGGTACAACAGCTTGTCACTAGGGCAGTGTCTTCAAAGAGATGCCTTTGTACTTTCTTTACCCCTAAAAGTGCATATTAGTAATTTAGAGTAGTACATATAACCATAAAGTAGTAATATGCACACTTATGGTACTAATATGCCCCCTTTAGGAGCAAAAATAGGTACAAAGGTGTCCCACTGACCTAGTGACTAGCTGTTGTACCCCTAAAGGTACAGAATAATTTTTCAACAAGTGTGTTTTGCAGCTGGGATGACTGTTCTTGTACTATGAAAATATAATGATGTAAAGATCAGCATTAGGGAAGAACTTTTTTTGGATATATGTGAGATGTTTTAGCTGCTTGTTAGTTGCTAATATGACTCGTTAGCTCCTCATTTGTCCTGCTGTTTGTCTAGAAGCTCTGTGTTTTTATGATTTACCTAAAATCGCATTTAAAACTTTCCAAAAATATGGTTAGATATAGTTGCTGAGTCGCTTATGATACCCAGAATGTGTTTTTTATTCCTTATTCTTTTTGTATGTCCTTAAATAAATTTTGGGTGGTTTATATGTTATTTTGACTGTTTTTAAAAAAAAAAAAAAAAGGTCTGATCAGAGTTATTATTTTATTAAAATAAAATAAAATAAAATAAAAATAAAAATATTTCGGCTAGTTAGTTTAACTTGATGTACAAAAATAACTGCAAATTATATAAAAATTATTAAAAACTATACACACATAAAACTATGCACACAAACTCAAATATTCAGAGAAAATGTTTTAAATTTAGTTTGTGTATGGCGTATGATTGTATTTAGACTTAATATAATTTGTAAAAATGTTTATTTGTGAAGATTCTATGATGAACAAAACGTGAAGAAAAAAAATCTGACTTTTGCTGGTCACAGAGCTTATTTTCTGCAACATGGAAATGCCAATGGGAATGGCCAATCCTACTGGGTTTTTGTCGAGGGAACCAGCGTGATGCAAACTTCTGGGTTGGCCTACAAAAATATGTCATCATTTCAGCACTCTTTAGAGCTGGAAATGGATATAAAACACTAAATTTGTTCAAGAAATATCCAAGTAAGACACATCACATTTTTCATCAAAATCAACTAAAATATACACTAAACATTAGTGGGGTTTGCATGTCCAAAAGGTTGCTTGGGTGTTCTGGATGATTGCTAAGTAGTTTTTGTCCAAATAGCACATCTTCAAGTCTATATTCTTTCCTCACTGGTTTGGTTCTGATTGGCGTGAAAAACCTAGAATTAGTTCACAAAAGTGGGCTATTCAAAAAAATCCAAAATACCTTAGCAGGGTAACAGTCAAATCCATTTTTACCTGGTATGCCTGCAACCAGCAGTTTAGGAGTTATGAGCGATTTCATTGACCACTGTAGTGCCACCGTCAGGCCGACTGGGGTTTGCTTTGGTAACATTGTAGATGGTGTGAATACTACCATCCCTCCAAGTTTCAAGTCTCTGTGACTTACGCTTTGGTCTGCCTGATCAATTATAGGTGGAGAATGTTGATCCAAGGCCATTCTAACAACACAACAGGGCTTCAGCGATACTTTGACCACTGTAATGACACCATCAGGCCGATTGGGGTGAGCTTTGTTGACATTGTAGATGATCAGAGTACTACTATCCCTCCAAATTTCAAGTCTCTATGACTTATGGTTTGATCTGCCCAATCACTTTTAGGTGAAGAATGTTGATCTTTGGCCATTCTAACAATTACAATAGGTTTTCAGCAGCTACTTTTGACTGCTGTAACGTCACCGTCAGGCAGATTGGGGTGAGTTTTGGTGATGTTGTAGACTGTGTGAATACTACCATCCCTCCAAGTTTCAAGTCTCTGTGACTTACGCTTTGGTCTGCCTGATCAATTATAGGTGGAGAATGTTGATCATTGGCCATTCAAACAACACAACAGGGTTTCAGCAATACTTTTCACCGCTGTAACGGCACTGTAAGGCCGATTGGGGTGAGCTTTGGTGACGTTGTCGATGGTGAGAGTACTGCCATTCCTCCAAGTTTCAAGTCTCTATGACTAATGGTTTGGTCTGCCTGATCAATTTTATTTGGAGAATGTTGATCCGTGGTCATTCTAACAATTGATACGGGCCTGAACTACAATTGGATGTCTTTTTCCAGTTTGTCCTACAAATTGTTTTTAATGAAAAATGTACATACAGTTTTACGGCTGGCAAAAAATATTTATCAGTAAATGTTCTCAATTGGCAGGTGTGGCAAAATGTTCATTTTAAGCCCTGTGTGGAATGCAGCACTGCCGTACGGAAAAAAGCTGCCTTCACACTTTTTTGTTCCAAAGACAAAACAACATTTACAGGCTTGGAGCGCCAACTTTTCCTTTAAACTATAAAATAGCTGTACGTGTGGTACCAGACACTGGGTAAAAGGTCAGTCTAGCTGTAAGTCATGCAATCTGGCCACCCCCAGTGAAGTGATTCAGCCATATGAATCATCACACTGATTTTCATTTATGACATTGTCTCTGATCCTCATTTGGAAGCACACTGGTTCGGGAAACACATTTGCTCTCGCAGTTACAAACGCTGCTTAGTTTAACATTTTTGCTAGTACCCTAATGCAGGCCAGATGTCCACTTGTACAATGTGCTCCTAGTGAAGCTCATTCCACTCAACAGCTGTTTAGTTTAATTGACTATGACCACCGGGTGGATCCCATTGCACTGTTCATGTGAAAAATGCACCACAATCACGCTCTTGCCTTTCATTCACTCCGCTCCTGGGGAGCTTAATCCCAAAGAAATCAAGCAAACAGTCCGCTGGCTGGTCAGAGAGTATGCTACAGTGACTCAGAGAAGAACAGGGTGGAGAGCGGTGCTTGCTGTTGGGGATCACAGCGCCAACTGACAGGATTTAATGTTCAGACAGCTGAAACTCAGAATACACGACGTTCCATTCTAGACGCTAGAAGACGTGCAAATGAAGGATTACGGAAAAGAATCTGACACGAAATTATGTATACTAAAGTACTGCCAAGCATAAAAAGAAAAGTCAGTTGGTTGCGGAAGCAGGCGAATACGCGAACTGTTCCACAAAATATTTGCAAAGAAAATAAATGATCACGTCTTGTTTGACTGACTTCAGCACATTTGCAATTACTTCGATTTATACTTAGACGTACTTATCAGTGGAATTTGTAAATAAATTAGTTTTTTTTTTTATCCCACAGATGGTTACTCTATACAAAAATATCAAAGATGGGTGGACTTTGGATGAAGACCATGGGAAAATCAGAGGCCTGGGAATTCACGTTGTAATTTACACCAGTCCTTTCTCTGACATTCACACAACGGCTCCAATAATTTCTGTTACCCCTGTTTATTCTTGCTAGTCGAACTGTCCAAGAGAAATAACACCAACCATAAACCAACATCTCATGGAAGTGTCATCTAGACTATGTTCCAGACATTTATTGACTGCAACACAAAGTAAACTATCTATCCTCTTTTGCCATTTCGTTACTGCTCCTCTTGTGAGGTTATCCAAGCTGATGACAAAACCAGTCATTTAAATGCGTTAGTAGGAGAGAGTGGGCTAACTTAACCTTTAAACTAGCAAACTGCAAACAATTGTTTGCTATTTGACCATTTAGAAAGAATTGAGAGAAAATGAGAGCCACTTTTTGAAAATAAAATAATTCAATAATATATAGGTATTAAATATTTCATAATATTTATTTATACAACAGTTTCTTCTGGTCCTCAAATCTGATTGGCTGAGGGGAGTGATATCAGAACTCCAACCATTTTATCCGTTTCTGCTTGTGATAAACACATTTAATTTTAATTTACTAAAACTAATTTACCAACTTACTACAACTAAAAATCTAATAAAAAGACAAAAAACATAAAATTACTAAAAACTTGTTCTGAATTCAAAATGAAAAATGAAATATATTTTAATATATTAAATAGCATAATAGAATATAAATAATGTTAAAATAAATAAAACTAAAGGCAAAAACTGGCACTGTTTACCCCACTCCACACATTCATTAGTTGCTAAAGTTAACCGTCTTGTCTTTTCCAAATACTTCCACAACTTAATTCCATACTCGACCGAACAAGTCAGTTACGCAAACATTAAGGTCTTTTGAGGTTACTCAAACTTTCCAATTGTTTTTCTCCCTCCAGAAAACAACAGTGAACTTCACTTCAACTGTTTCCGCACTCATTCATTGTAAATACCAGCTCTAAGATGAGTAAAACAGCTAGTAAGAAATGACGTTTATCATGTGGACTGGGATCCAAGTGGCGTGTGTGTCGAACTATCTAGTTACAGTACACGGGTCTGTCATTTTCACAAGGGCCCTAGGCCATAACAATGGGGAACATCCTCCTCGAGTCTTCAGCCAAGAAAGAACAACTGGAGTCGGCTTTCAGAATAAACCTCCATTACTCAAACATTACGGTGACAGAGACTATTCAATCTTACTGGACCAATTACTGCAGCAACAGCGTTAGCCCTCAACAGGAGACGTGCTGCAGTGCTCCCTGCAACATCTGTTTAAGCTCCACCGCTTGACTCTTCACTCATTTGGGTGCATTTGAAGGTCCGCGGGGCCCGGAAACATCCCTGTACTTGTAAACATTCGGTGGAAAACGTTGCTGTGAGACAACACCAAGGTTGGTAATTATCTGTTATTGTGTGCAGCTGGTTCCACATCCACTCGAAAATCATGCAGAGATGTATTTCAGGAAAACTAAAGGTCAGGCTTCAGTCCTCTGAGTCACATTTTAGTTTTTGTCAGCAAGTAATATTGTCCTTAAGGCATTGCATGTATTTCCATTCAGAAAATTTAGAAAGTGTTTGTGGTTTCTTGGCAGTTTCCACAAATACAATACACTTTGGTGTCTTTGGTGACAATTTAAGTAAGAGAAACAATTACATATTATATATCACATGTCCATAGCCTGTTCCACGTCATAGGTCTTGACCACTGCGGGTGTAACCAACAGCCAAAAATCATACAAAATCTCATAATTTTGACATTATTAGCTGAATTTATATTTAGTCCGGTGCATTTTAAATAGGGCTACATGATTTAAGGGGGAAAAAAATAATTATGAAATGTGATCTAAAAAAATTTTTACCAGGTTGTTCTTTTTGCAGGGCTGCAAAATGTGTTTATACATCAATATTACTTATAATAATAATAATACAAATAACAACCCTATTGGTGGAAGGTGCTTGAAAAAACTTTACATTTTGGCATGCATAAGGCAAAATAATGGACAAAGTAAAATGATACAGAACATGAAACTATTTAACATGGTTTAGCACTCATGTAGTTCTCCTAGTATTGGGGAAAAAAAGGATAGAGTTTCCAAAAAACATTTTCAAAGGGATATCAAAAATGATAGCTTGACTTCATAATTCACAACAAGCTGGAGATCAGGGTAGCGTGGATTCCTCTCTGAGCCCTCCGTGGATTGTTGGAACAAACTCGGGGTTTAGAATCACTATGCAGTTCAAACAGGATTCAGATAAACAGGGCTTCATTCACGCATGCACACACTCAAATAATAACATTCAGTTATTCAGTCTGGCTTGGAAGCTCAAGAAAGGAAGAGACTCTTCTGCACAAATTCTTCTCCTTCCTTTTTTTTTTTTTTTTTTTATCCGTGTGAATACTCAGCATTCAACCATGCTCACATCTGGGAGCCATTTTGTCCAAATCCAACATCTGGGCCTGGCACCTGATACGACAGGAATGATGCTCTGGAAATATCCAATATTAATATTAATACTTCACCGGACCTAGTCCAGGTGTGTGGCTCAGCGTTGAAACGGGCGATAACCTGCACATTTTTGCTACACTCAGACAGCAACCGGGGACCAAGACTGAGCGCCAATAGCTCCAGACCAAAACACAACGCGACTGTCACGGATGTGATTCTCAAAAATGAAGAATGAGCAACATGATACTATGCGCATGGGGAGCATTGAGGAACAAGTCAACAAACGTCAAGCAAACGTCACTGGAAAGTGGAAACGTGGCCAATAAATATCATTAAAAAAGTTCAAATGGTTTAACAGAGGTTTTTTTCCACTTGTTTGATCACAATAGAGGACAAATCAAAAACAAAAATGACAACGGAAACTCCATAGACAGTCTGAGACGCCTAACAACACTCTCACTATTCAGTTTTTTCCAAAACTGAGTGGGCTACAAATTAAGCAATAGTAATTTTAACGAAACCCAAACATGCTTCAAAAAACCAATGGAAGATGAAAACGCAAGGCTTAACCAGAAGTTCTCATCCGTGCATGCCAGGATAATTTCTTCAATGCTCAAAAACCAACTTCAAAACCCATTTGGAAGAGAGAGATCTGTGTGGTTTATTAGTTTCCATTGACTAAGAACCTTGTTTGTTTGTGTACCATAATCAAGTGAGAACTTAATGATGCCTTTAGAATGCCTGTTAGCACTGAAACGTTAACGAAGGTTTAAATTACAGTAAAAAGCAGCCATCATCTAGTTTCGGCTTCAGATGTCACATCCACGGACTGTTGGTTGAACAGCTAATGCAGGGATAGGCAACGTCTGTCCTGGAGTGCCGAATTCCTGTACAGTTTGGTTCCAACCCTGTAAAAAACCTCACCTGCCTGTAGCCCTAGTAATCCCGAAGACCTTTATTAGCTCATTCAGGTGTCTTTGATTAGAGTTGGAACTAAACTCTGCAGGTCATCGGCACCGACATTGCGGTATCAGTTCCCAAAATGGAAACTGAAAAATTGGAATGCTTCGGAAGTTTCGAAGTCATCAACTGATTGGTTGAATTCCACAGGGCTTTTTGCATTTTTTATTAGTCTGCCTGGAAACAAAGCAGTCATGACGCCAAACTCATGGAAGAAGAAAGCCAGAATCAACTAAATGTTGGATTTTCTAGCCAATCACACAGGTGAGATGTTCTACCTGCACGGCTTTTCAGCCTGACGTACCTCCTTCGGTGCCATTGGGTCTTCTGCAGGGTCATTGGCTGGTAGCCGTTGTTCACCGATGTTTTACCCACTTTACAGCAGTACATCTCCCGGCAAGAGGGCAGTGGCATATCAGGGACATCTCCATGCCACCCTTGCAGCTGCCTCCTTCCTCCAGATCCACAGCCAATTGGTGGCTTTCTCTGCCTCCTCCTCCAGCTCCTTCACCGCCTTTCGCAGGTTTGCCCCTGCCATGCCAGACTCACAGAATAGTTGCACCATTGCTCTACTGACAAACCCCCGGTATCCAGCATCCAACCTTCACTGGGTAAGCCTCGGCATTCCAGCCTGCCTCCTGGCACTCCGCTGCCAACTCGGAATACTTTAGGTGCTTCCTTTCATGGACTGCTGTGATGTTTTCTTCCCACGGAATGGCAAGCTCAATGACGATGACTCTCTTATCTACAGATGACCACATGACGATGTCTGGCCAGGCAGCGAGTGTCGGTATTTCTTTTGGGAAGACTGGTTGCTTTTTGAGGTCTACCAACATCTGCCACTTTGTATTTCTTTTTTGTGCTGGTACCCAGCGGATGTCACCTGGTCTGACTAAATATGATTGGCATCTCAGGCATGTGGTTTGCTGCCACCCTACCCCTCTCTCCAGGACTTCAGCCAGCTTGGCAAGGACTTGGTCGTGACACCACCTGAATCGTGCCTGTGTCAACCCAACCTTGCATCCTGAGAGTGTAAATAAATGTTTGAAAGGTAATTAAGTATTTTGAGTTGCTACCTACGCTCATTGGAAATATGTGCCTTGTATATATTCCTGCAAATCTGAAAAAAAAGTACCTAGATGTACGAATCACTGCAATTTCCAGTTGAAATAAACTGCAGAGGCAGTAAAACTATGACTTTTATTCCTTTTCACACGAAGTATTATTTACAGGTACAGAGTTTTGATTAATAAGTCTAATTTTCATACAATTTCTTGGAGAATATACTGTATAGCATTCTGCGTGACTTAAAAACTGATACTTTTTAACGTTGTCGTCACATATACAGCTTCATATGCATGAGTTTTCTAATTCAGTAGGTTTGCTCGGTCACTCACGTGATACGGCGTTGCACTTGAGAAGTAAAGTGCTCCAGTACAAACCCTGTGAAACTGCAGTTCGGCAAATCAGCTCAAATCTGCATTAGGAAGTTAAAATAGCATGGCAGCATCAACAAATGTGTTTTTATATCACTTTTGAATTCATTAACACTACCGGTTAGGTTTAGGGTTGGGTTTAGTGTAGGGGATATTTCCAACACGACAGAGCAGGGGTGGCGAGCGATGGTGCTGGAGAGGCGCAGCCCTGCAGAGTTTTGCTTTAACCCTAATAAAAAACACCTGAACAAGCTAATCAAGGTCTGAAGGGTTACTAGGAAGCTACAGGCAGGTGACTCTGCAGGGCTGTGACTCTCCAGGACTGGAGTTCGCCACCCCTGTGATAGAGCATTAACCTTTAGTGACACTCCCTGGATATTTCCATTCTGAATAGCCGCAATACATACCTCAAGCAGCTTAATAAAATTACACAGCAATACGTGCCTGTACCATTGTAATAAAAACATGCCACGGTCACATATTAAATGTGTGTTTTAATGCCACTCTCTGGACTTTTCACTTTGAAACTGTCATAAAACGTGCAGTAAGGTACGTAATTAAACTGTTGCAGAAAAGTATATAGAGGCACGTATTTTAATGAGCATGTAAATACTGTACAACAAAAAGCTGTGCAGCTCTGCTTTGTGTACAGTGGTAAACACGGTAATCGCTGTATTTCTGCTGTTCCATAAGCGCCATCTACTGGCAGAGAGTGAACTTGCATTTTTATTGAGCCCGTCTGCTGCTTTTGTTTAGATCAATTTTTGTTTAGAAAAATGAGACTGAATTTCCATGCATTTTAAATTTCAACGGGCAGCTAATACCAGTACTGAAAATCCAAACACTTAAGATAATATGGTATCTAGAATAATTTATGCATTTTGACACTGCTGTTACATTGACACAGCCATTTATAAAATGGACAGTTCCAGTCCTTGATTCTGATTGGTTAAGCCGTGTCCAAAGCTGTTGTAAATTGCTCTACACACATACATTTTTGTTTACGTCTGTGTGTTGCTCGGCAACCACTTTGTTGCAACCACAACCGTTTCTGAGGAACTACATTGTTTGGCGGAAGAATGGTGTTTCTATTAATATCATTACACTTTATTTGCTGTTTTATTTTCTGAAACCTTACGATGTATATGGAATAATTGTTTTATAAAAGCAACAAGCCCTGTGAAGCCATGGTTTACAGTGAATTTATAACAGCCAAGAGGGTTTCGCTTCACATTGTGCCTAACAACGCCCCTTAGCTGTTATAAAATCACTGTAAACCACATCTTCTTGGGGCTTATTGCTTTATTCAACAACATCTTTTTGAAATTCATCACTTCCCCTTATCTTGCTTGATTCCTTTCCTATTTTTCCTCTTCTCTGCACTAGATGCATAGCGCTGTCTTTTTTTAAACATTACAAACTTGATCAAAGTTGTTATTACCAGGCATTACTGTCTTAACCACTGGCATGGTGTCCTCTATGCAACCGCTTATTTAGGTAGGGCTGGCACTGCCCCTAAACCTGGTGCTGAACAAAACAAATGCTGATTGGTTGCTTTACATGTCAGTCAGATGGACTGTTGGGCCAACGAAAGTTGTGATGAAGTCCAGACCTTCTGCAGTCAGTCTTAAGGTCTGGTTACGCAAGACTAATCCCCAACAGGCCTTGTAAAGGTTTCCAACAGTTCCTAGAAAGAAATCTTGAATAACAATTGTGCTAGAAGAGGATAGTTGGTTACCTTTCTAACTTCACAAGAAGATGACAAGATAAACAGGAACAGTTTAAGTTATGTTTCAAGAAGAAGAAAGAACACTGAATTATAGTGTTTCAACAAGCTAAAGTTATGGATGAAGGTCACCCGAAAAACGGCTGATTTATCGACCGGTTTGGTTTCCATCTCTGGTTAAAAGGGAAGATAAACCCCACTGATGTTCAAATACTAGATCAGTTAATCAGGCCACATGGCCTTGTGCTACCTCTGGAACCGCCCTACCCATATTCCATCTGCTTTCCTCATTTGTCTTGTCGTAGCGCCCCTCCTCGTCCGCTAAGTCTTAATATCACCCACTCTATCTTGCTCTAATACTAACCTCCCCAATCCATATCCTCTCCATCTGGTTTTCGGTCCTGTACATGTGCAGCTGTCCCTTCTCCTGAATCATCTCCTTAGCTCGCTCTTCACGTCTGTCGGCTAATTTCCTCCGTGCCCTTGCAGCTACTACTGATTTCTCCAGCGAACGCTGGATGTTTTTGGTTTTCACCGTTCGGTCAAAAGGAGCAATGGCTAACAGATTTGTGTCGTCCTCTGACAGATATGATCTCCAGATGGAATCGTCAGCTTCAGCTGTCAAAAGTCCACCAAACGCTGGGTGTTTCTCATGAAACCTCAGACGATATGGATGCGAGATGTTCTGTATGTCTTCTGATGGATGTCCAGACACAAGACAAGGTTCCTTAGAGATGCACTGACCAGATTTGAAAAACTGAATGCAGAGACTTTTTTAGTGTTACACAAATATGATTGATTAAAGAGAGTTGAAAAATTATTCCAGTTGTGCTGTTAAACAAGGAACTTAACCTTATATTACTGCAGGGCGAATGACCCTGGTATACTGTAATAGCATCTGCTAAATAGTAAAGGGGTACACAGACAATGATTGACAACTTAAATGGTGCAATAACTGCAAATGAGGTCAGGTTGATCTGCATGTCAAAACAGACAACATAAGTTCAGGGTAGAGCTGTATGAAGTTGTTTGTTCTATGTACAATGGTAAGATTAACACAAATAAAGGAAAGCAAAGCAAGACAAGACAAAATAAAAAAAAAATAAATAAATAAATCAAAAACTGCCTAAAATGTTATGACTACAATATGCTATCTGTAAAAATAAATAAATAAATAAATATTCCAAAACTGGCTAAAATGTTATGACAATGTTATCTGTAAAAATAAAACAAAATAGACTTTTTCTTTTTTTTTTTTTTTTTTATAGATAACATATTGTCATAACATTTTAGACCATTTTGGATTTATGACAATGTTATCTATATATTATATATAATAAAATTAAATATAAAACTGCCTAAAATGTTATGACAATGTTATCTGTTTAAAAAACAAAACCGGCTAAAATGTCTATAAAAATGAACGCATGAATGAATGAATGAATGAATGAATGAATGAAATAAAATCAAAATCAAAATTCAAAACAGTCTAAAATGTTATGAACACAATGTTATTTATAAAAACAAAAACAAATTAAAAAAAAAAATCCAAAACAGCCTAAAATGTTATGACTACAATGTTATCTGTAAAAAGAAAAAATAAATAAAATTCCAAACTACCTAAAATTTTGACTACGTTATCTGTAAAGAAAAAATAATTATTTTTACTTTTTATAGATAAATATTTTTATAGATAAACACTTTTTCTATATAAATAAACAGATAACATAATAGTCATAAAACATTAGACCATTTTGTTTTTATGACAATGTTATTTATTAAAAAAAATAATAAAATAAATCCAAAACTGCCTAAAATGTTATGACAACGTTTTCTGTTAAAAGCTAAAATTTTATACCAAATGTTATCTGTAAAAAATGAATGAATAAATAATAAAATATATATCTAAAACAGTCAAAAAATACAATGTACAATGTACAAGTACAATGTTGTTTATAAAAACAAAACAAAACAACTAAAAAATAAAAAAAAATCCTAAACTGCCCAAAATGTTATGAATATGTTGTCTGTAAAAATAAAAAAATAAAATGCAAAACTGCCTAAAATTTTATGACTACATCCTTTATTACATGAATATTGGAATAAAAAATTCTGCATCCTGCCATCATTTATTTATCTTTTAATTTCGTATATTTAGGATACATGAAATAAAAATGCTAAGAAAAAGAGTTTAAAAGTGTAATTTGCCCCACAAGATGCTACACAATACATGATTTAATGTGGCGGAAATTACATTGTGTAAATGTTCATGACAATTCAATCAAACAATAAACATTACAAACTGCAAACATATTGAGTTTATGAGGAGTGTTTTATAAAGGTTTATATGTGCCTAAGAAATAGTCAATTATATAACCAGACAACATGCCAGAATTCAATACATTTTAATATTTCATCAAACAGTATCATCAAACAGATGCTGATGTGTGGTGGTTTCTGTGGTAATAAGTCAGTTTGTGTTGAGAAATGCGCATGTTTGAGTAGATATTTTTCTACAGTATATTTAACACATGGTATACATGTTCTCTTCTTGTTTTCTAGCGGATGCCAAAACTTCAAACTGCCTTCGATTATGCAACTATGAATGATTAATGTGTTTTCAAATTCTGAGTAAAAGTGGTAGTGAAATGCTAAATATAGCAAACCACATAGGGAAAATTAAACTTTGATAGCCCCACTAGAGGTTCGACGAGTGTTTCGAATCAACACGGACAAAAACAATAGCTGCTAATTCTGATCATATGATGTGGTAGAGAGAGAGCCTCGGCGCGCTGATGGGATCTTTAAGTGCATGCACTCTTTGTACCGACATGTGGTAGGAATTAAACACTGGTGTGTGTGTATGTGCGGACGGGAACTTCTGCATCTTTGGTGTACAAAATCGGGTTCAAATTGCAGCAGTGTTAAATTCCTTGCTCTAGGGGCCTGTACATACGATAGCGTTTCACTTTTCACTTTATTAGCTACCGATGTTGATCAAAGAAATGATCTAGACTTGTTTTTAAGCGATCTTGGCAATAACAGTGGACAATTATTTTTCTGGGTCATTCAGAAGGTACGACTAGACAATCTATTACACTTATTATTTTATGGTGTATCTCTGGATCTGTGTATTCCCAGGGGAGGAACTAAGTAGCTAAAAAGAAATGCTACTAACTTACAGACTGTGCATGTTTCAGTAGGCTGACATTAGTCAAGCTGTTTAAAAAAAAAAAACGACTTTTGTCTGCATTTGTTGCAAACAAAATAAAATATTGCTTTCTATTATATGTATTAATGTAAAGCTATATTGTGTGTGTGTGTGTAGTTACCTAGTCCTTAAACTAAAATTTAGTTAGTGCATTAACTAAATATATATAAAAAAGCAATGTTCAACTACAATATTTCTCATTTTCATTTAGTTTAACTTGTACTAAAATGACTACAACTGAAATAAAAAAATATTAAAAATTGTACATACTGTACTTAAAACTGTACACATACAGTACACCAGTCAACAGTTTTCCACAAGTTGATAGGATTTTTTAGTCTTAATGAAAAGTCTATAACATGCTTTGGTTAAAAATTCTCAGTGGTTGTGTAAAACAACACCCTTTTTACCTTGTCAAAATCAGCTCTGCAAAAATCATCCTGTTCTGGTCGAAGTTGATTTAAATGTTAATGAGCTCTGCTCGCCCCGCCCCTCTCTTCTCTCTGTGGAGTGACGAGCCGGTTTACTTTAGCAGCATTTAGCCGCGCTTAGTTTCTAAACTTGCTAACTAGCATGTTATTAGGAAAGGTGATTGCAGAGATTCATAAAAAACCCTTATACTCACTTCTGCTGTAAGTGAAGCTGGATCACGAATGATTTGTGTGAACACAGACGGATATATGTAGATCGGGAGGTGCATTCCCTTCACAAACAAACATAATCCACTGCATCTTCAGCGGCTCAGATGTCGGAATTAATTGACAACCTTTATGTTTATTACTACATCCAGCAACACAACACCTCAATCGCTCAATCGAAGATATTCTTGTCTAACTTACATCCCTGCTCCGGCATCGAAACAATAGAGGTCGGACTGTTACAGCTGATCTGAGGTAAGATGCTCATGTCAATCAACTCGTGGGAGCGGCCTCTGACAGTGTGACGCCACACCAACAAGCATCTGATAATGGCTCGATTTGAAAAAGGGGATATTATTTTTACAGATTAATTAAAAACCACTGCATTGATTTTTATTATTATAGGATAGATGTGTGCATACACTGTCAACATACATTAATGTTCAAACAACATGAAAAAGTGAACTTTGCATCCTATGACCCCTTTAAAGAAGTCTGTTCTGCTCACCAAGCCTGCTTTTGTTTGATCCAAAATACAACAAAAGCAGTAGTTTTTTTTTTACTATTTAAAATAACCAAAATGAGGTCCAAATATCAGCATTTATTTAGAAATAAAAAGCTTTTAAGTTATAAGGTTAAGTTATAGAAATTAATACTTTTATTTAGCAAGATAATAAAGACATTTACAATGTTATAAAAGATTTCTATTTCAGATAAATGCTGTTCTTCTGAACTTTCTATTCATCAGTGAAACCTGAAGAAAAAAAAAAGAAAAAAAAATTCGCTGTTTTCAACATAATAATAATAATAATAATAATAATAAATGTTTTTTGAGCAACAAATCAGAATATTAGAATGATTTCTAAAAGATCATGTGACTGCAGCAATGAGGCTAAAAAAATCAGCTTTGAAATCAAAGGAATAAATTGAACTATTTTAAAATTACATTTTAAAATATATTCAAATAGAAAGCAGTTATTTTAAATCGTAAAAATATTTCAAAACTGTACTGTTTTTTCTGTACTTTAGATCAAAATACAGCCTCGGTGAGCAGAAGTATCGTCTTTAAAATACATAAAAAATCTTACTGTTCAAAAACTTTTGACTGGTACTGTATAAACATAAAAAAGCAAAACTAAAACGAACTAAAATTACAATAAAATGGAAATAATAATAATATAAACTGATTCTGTATTAATAAAACCTATAATAGTAATAATTAGTATATGTACACTACCGTTCAAAAGTTTGGGGTCAGTACATTTTTATTGTTTCTTTTTTTTTTTTTTTAAGAAATTAATACTTTTATTCACCAAGGATGTATTAAGTTAATAATTAAAAGTTTATTAAAAGTTAATAATAAATAATTTACATTGTTATAAAATATTTATATTTTGAATAAACACTGTACTTTTTAAACTTGTTATTCATGAAAGAATCCTGAAAAAAAAAAAAATCACAGGTTCCAAAAAATATTTGGCAGCACAACTGTTGATATTATCCAACATTGATCATTCTAATAATAAATCCGCATATTAGAATGATTTCTGAAGGATCATGTGACACTTAAGACTGGAGTAACAGCTGATAAAAATTCAGCTTTTCATCACAGGAATAAATTCTATTTTAAAGTATGTTAAAATAAAAAACATTATTTTATATTGTAAAAACATTTTGCAATATTACTGTTTTTTTCTATATTTTTAATCAAATAAATGCAGCCTTGATGAGCATAAGAGTCTTCTTTAAAGACTATTACAAGTCTTACTGACCCCAAACTTTTGAACGGTAGTGTATGTATTAGGGCTGTCAGTCAATTAAAAATTTTAATCCAATTAATCACATGATGTGTCGATTAATTAAAGGAGAAGTCCACTTCCAAAACAAAGATTCATATACAATGTACTCACCCCCTTGTCATGCAAGATGTTTGCGTCTGAACAAGCAAAGAAGGTCAAACACCCTTAACAAAAAAGGTAAAACAGCGATATAGGATGATTTCGAAGTTGAGGGAGAACAGCGTTTGAGATTAAAAAGTATATACATTGTATTATTTTTATTAAAATAACCGATCGTTACTCTAGATAAGACCCTTCTTCCTCAGCTGGGATCGTTTAAACAACGACATTTGGGATTGTTTGAAGCTGCATTTAAACTGCATTTTGGAAGTTCAAAATCGGGGCACCATATCAGTCCATTATATGGAGAAAAATGCTAAAATGTTTTTCTCAAAAAACAATTTCTTTACAACTGAAGAAAGCAAGACATGAACATCTTGGATGACAAGGGGGTGAGTACATTATATGTGAATCTTTGTTTTGGAAGTGGGAAGGACTTCTCCTTTATTCTAATTAATCGCAAAATAAATTTGACTCTGAAAATACCCATAAAAAATACTGAAAGCTATTTTATTTTATTCTAAGTAGACATTACAAATTGTAACTTTAGAAAGAAATTTTTTATTTGATTCAACATAAAATGTATTACACATAAACATTTAGGCTGCAATGGCCTAACATAAACTATGGAACATAAAAGAAGATCATTTGAGCTCATTTTTTGTTCATATAATGAAAATCACTGGTAACCAAAACAGCTTTGTTACCAACATTCTTCAAAATACTTTCTTTCATGTTCCACAAAAGAAAGGTTTGAATCGACATGAGGGTGAGTAAATGACACAATTTCAATTTTTTGAGTGAACTATCCCTTTAATGTTTTTATTTTTATTATTACTACTATTATTACTTTAATGAAATAATACTCTAAGAAACTAAATCTGCCATCAGGTGGCGGTAAATGTCTTTATGAGTCATTTACTCATTCGATTTAATTCGATTCATTCAGGAATGAAGTAAATGGCTCTCTTTATCAATGGGTCTTTGAATCATTGATTCACGCGATTCATCCAAAAACGCAGATCCATTCAGAAACTAAACACTGCTGTGGACACGCAACAATTCTTCTATGGCTTCAAAGATAATATGTTTTGTGCAAAATTGAGCAAAAACACATAATAATGTGTTTTTAAAAAAATCTACACAATATCAACTTCTTATTTACTGAACAGTTGTATAAAATCACATTTAAGCTCATGAGATCAGGACAAAATCAGCATGTCATGTTGCTTTTGCTGCCCGTGTGATATTGTGTGATATATGATATATATAAATATGAGGCAAAACACATACAGGGGCATTTTTTTCACCAAAATCTTGAATTTTAAGGCATAACTGCATTTATGGAGTTGTTGCCTGCATCATATTTGTCAACAGTCAACTATATGAAATTGAAGATGATATACAGGTCTGGGATCTGTTAACTGCGTTAAAATATTTTAGATAGGTTAAAATATTTTACCTAGTATGTATATATATATGTGTGTGTGTGTGTGTGTGTGTGTGTATTTAGCTGTAAAAAACGCAATACGAATTTTTGAACAAGACATTTCGTTTCCTTTTGTACAAATACAACTGTACAACACCGAGTTTGGGCCACCACTGCAGGTCCAATGTAAAATCTTGGTCCTGAAGGAAAACCACCGTTTTAAATCACTGATGTGACCTCAAACTAACCTGAGGGTTGGTGAACACCTGCTGAATATTGTTGATAGGGCCGCAGGGGACACCGGTGCCTTCGAACCGCCTCAACCACTCACCAGTGGTCTCCTGCATGAACCTGAGGGGGGACAAAGGCCTGAATGAAGGTCTTAAAAGGGACAGAAGGGAGGGTGCTGGAAAACGGGGCACGGACGCGATAACATGAGCCGAAATGCAAGTCATATGTAGCCACTTCCTCTCCCTGTCCCTTCAGGACAACAGCACTGTGTAAAACCACCAACACACTTTGAAAGATTTCACTTAATATGCCCGCTATAATTAAAGTTAATCCGGACTTCTCCTTTGAGCAACACTGTAAACATATAAGGTTTCTCATGTTGTAAACATGCTCTCACACACCATGTCTAGGCCTTTAGTGACTGACGCTGATTCACCCGGTCAGAATGTGCCGTTTGAATTATGTACAGACTTTGGTACAGATTTTTTTGCACACAGCAATCCCATTGTTGGCAAGAACATGCTATGCGAACAAAATGTTTCAATGCCAACAAACATTAAATTGGTTTCTTAACAGAATGTTTTCGCAATTCTCACACATTGACCACAAAATGCATCAAAAACTGAAAATTAGGATGTGACAAGGACAGAAGCAGAAATAAGGAACGTCTTTGGTTGCAGTCGGCATTAAACATTAAGGGCCAGACTTAATTTGCCAGGGCAAATTAGAGTTTGAGCGCAATTTCATAAAAGCACAGATGGGAGGGGAAAATTCTGTGTGATTTACTAACAATGCGCACATTAAAGGAGAAGTCCACTTCCAGAACAAACATAGACAGATAATGTACTCACCCCCTTGTCATCCAAGATGTTCATGTCTTTCTTTCTTCAGTCGTAAAGAAATTGTGTTTTCTGAGAAAAACATTTTAGCATTTTTCTCCATATAAAATGCAGTTTAAATGTGGCTTCAAACGATCCCAAATGCTGTTTTAAACGATCCCAGCCGAGGAAGAAGGGTCTTATCTAGCGAAACGATTGGTTATTTTCATTTAAAAAAATACAATTTAAATACATTTAATCTCAAACGCTCATCTTGTCTTGCTCTCCCTGAACTCTGTGTATTCCGGTTCAAGACAGTTAGGGTATGTCGAAAAACTCCAATCATATTTTCTCCCTCAACTTCAAAAATCATTTCAAAATCATCCTACATCGCTGCAGAAGTACCGACCCAGTCTTTGCAAAGTGAACATGCAAAGAAGATCAAACACCCTTAACAAAAAAGGTAAAACAGCGATATAGGATGATTTGGAAGTTGAGGGAAAACATGAGATGGGAGTTTTTCGACCCTACCTGTCCTAAAAATCCTGAAATGTTTTCCTCAAAAAACATAATCTCTTTACGACTGAAGAAAGACAGACATGAACATCTGGGATGACAAGGAGGTGAGTACATTATCTGTAAATTGTTGTTCTGGAAGTGGAGTTCTCCTTTAAAGAACACAATCGCAGCCAGATCATTTCCATAATGACCAGCGCAGTCTACTAAGACCAGCACAAATAAGACATGCTTTTTTTGATGCTTTTTTTATTCAGTAAGGTCAGGCACAAAGATAACTGTGTCCACATCTTTTCAGCACTAATTTTTCACTGCACGTCTTTAGTAAATCCTGACAGTATTATTTTAACGCCAAAAGATGGTTTGTGTTAGTAAATCTGTTAATAAATTTCACCCTTCAAATCAAGGAAATGGTATGTCTTGTTATGACACATTTTACTTTTGATTAAAGGGGTCATCGGATGCCCATTTTCTACAAGTTGATATGATTCTTTAGGGTCTTAATGAAAAGTCTATAACATACTTTGGCTAAAAATTCTCAATGGTTTTGTAAAACAACACCCTTTTAACCTTGCCAAATTGAGCTCTGCAAAAATCAACCCATTCTGGGGGATTGTTTCTTTAAATGCAAATGAGCTCTGCTCGCCCCGCCTCTCTCAGCTCTTTGTGGAGTGACGAGCATGTTTACTTTAGCCGCATTTAACGCCTTTAGCCGCTAAACTTGCTAACTAGCATGTTATTAGGAAAGGTGATCGCAGAGATTCATTAAAAAACCCTTATACTCACTTCTGCTGTAGGTGAAGCTGGATCACGAATGATTCGTGCTAACATAGATGCATTTATGTAGATCAGGAGGCACATTCCCTTCACAAACAAATGTAATCCACTGCATCTTCAGCGGCTCAGATGTTGGGAGTAAATGACGACCACTATGTTCATTATTACATCCAGCAACACAACACCTCAATCGCTCAATCTGAGATATTCTTGTCTAACTTACATCCCTGCTCCAGCATCAAAACAATGGATGTCAGAATCAACTGATCTGAGGTAAGAGCTCATGTCAATCAACTATTGTGGGAGTGGCCTCTGTGGGTGTGACGGCACACCATCTGAGAATGGCTCGATTTGAAAAAGGGGATATTATTTTTACAGATTAATTAAAAAACACTGCATGGATTTTTATCATTATAGGGTAGATTTGTACATACACTGCCAACACACATTAATGTTCAAACAACATAAACGTAAAGTAAAAAAGTAAACTTTGTATCCGATGACCCCTTTAAGATGGCAGCTGCAGCAGATATTTAGAATATAAGTATGTAAATTTTAGTCATACCTGAAGCATCTTTATGGTTTTTCAAGACTATAAATACAGCACATGAGCTTTTATAGTAAGCATCTTCTTTTGAGTTTTGCAGATGAAAGTATGTCATATGGGTTTGAAAGCACATCAAGGAGAGTAAATGATGACAAAAACAAAATAACACAAAACAAATAAAATAAATAATAATAAAAAACACACACACACACACACACACACACACACACACACACACACACACAACAAAGACAAACATGACTAAAAACCAAATTTAAAAAAAGACACAAAAAACAAAACAAACACACACAAAAAACAATTAAAAACAAACCCAAAAACAAACAAAAAAAAGAATTAAAAAAAATCAAACCAAAAACAACACAAATAAAACAAAAATACAAATAAAAAATAAATGCATATCAAAACACAATAAGTAAAAAATAAATAAATAAATGTCAAAACACAATAAATGTATAAATAAATGTCAAAATAAATAAATAAATAAAATGTCAAAACACAATAATAAATAAATAAATAAATAAATAAAATGTCAAAACACAATAAATAAATAAATAAATAAATACAGAGCAGATCCCTGGAGGCCCTCAAGACTGTGTGTCAAGGTCAGTGTCTTAAAATATCAGATACAACTATGCTGATAATTATGAATGAATATTTACGCATTCAAGACATGAAATGTGTTTTTAACTTTACATCACATTATATTTTCCTTAAAAATGCATTCAATTTAAACTTTAAAAATTAACAAATAAACAAACAAATAAACATGAAACCAACATGAATACAGTTAGTTAATTGCTAAGAATTTGGCATATGTTTTAAAGGTCAAACTTTATTTTATTTTAAGGCCCAGTTTTCACAATTAACAAACCATTAACTACAACTTTTGCTTTAAGAAACTCCTAATTTGCTGCTTGTTAATAGGTTGTAAGGTGATTGTTAAATTTAGGTATTAGGTAGGATTAGGGATGTAGAATATGGTCATGCAGAATACGTGCTTTATAAGTTCTAATAAACAGCCAATATGCTAGTAATATGCATGCTAGTCAACAGTGTGAATTTGTCTTTATACTAAAGTGTTACCATTTTAAACTATATTTTTAATAGATATTTTCTTTTATTTATATTGAACACTCATTGGTCACTGACCCTTTAACCAGCAGCCCAAGTGGGTAGGTGACATCAGCCACTCATTCCAAATGACAAAATTATTATATTTTAATTAATGATTGTTTCTTCAAACATGAACTTTCTGAAGTAATGTGCACTGATGAATAGAGCACAACACTCACAGATTTGGTTTTGATTTCATGTTAACTTTACAGGAAACGGACGCTTACCTCTCGGACAGAATCTGCAGCAGCTCTTTGCGGCGCTGTACTCTTAACTTGTTGCTTTTGTACTTCTGGCTTTCTGCCAGGCCATTCATGCTCAGAACCTTGGCAAACAGACATGATGGTTGATGACAGAACTGTTAGGAAATGTGAAGCCTTTTCCCATCCGTCAAAACAAATGCATATAGCTATAAAAAATATGACCGTGACTGTAATGTATAAATAAAGCTTGGTTAGATTTATTAATATGCGTATTTGGAGTTCTTCATAAAAAGTCTATGCTTACTTTGCACACTTTCATAAATTGCTGATCATTTCCCGCTGCTACAACCAAATATCCATCTTTGGTCTTGAAACCCTGCAAACATAAGAGATTTAATAAGTATACAGAATGGACTGCCAACTAAACTGTGCAAGTAATAAAGAGAAACCTCACACACCAACTGCCATAAACAGAAACAGAACAACAACATTGGAAACTTTGATATAATTAAATTTATGACTAATGCAACCATCCAGTATTTCATGCATATCTGCATGTTTATTTTCTCTAGGGTTCATTGCTTAAAGGAATAGTTCGGCTCAAAATGAAAAGGTGAAAATTTACTCATCCTCAGGCCATCCAAAATGTAAATAAGTTTCTTCATCAGAAAAGATTTGGAGAAATTTAGCATCACAAAGCATCAGAATGAGAGTCCAAACAGTTGAGAAAAACACCACAAACTAAAAAAAAAGGTTGTTTCAACTTAAAAAGTAAGAAAAAAGTAACACTTATAAAAGTGTTCGTGCTGCCTTTTTAAGTTTAAGTTTAGTCAACATGAAATGTTATGTTGTACTACATGAAAACGTGGATATTTGAGTTGAGTAAACTTAAAATTAAGGCAGTACAAACACTTTTTCAAGTTGAAAAAAAACTTTTACGTTATTTATTTATTTACTTATTTTACAGTGAAGTAATCCACACCACTCCAGTCCATCAATTAACATCTTGTGTGTTTGTAAGAAACAAATGCGTCATCAAGATGTTTTTAATTTTAAGTTTAGTTTCCGACTACATGCGTCCATAATCCATAATATTGCGTCCTCCAGTGAAAAACTCCATCTCCTGTTGTTCTCTCATATAAAAAGTCACCAGCATATTTGTTTAGATCTGTTTTGGCTTAAAAAACAGTGTTTGATCTGTGCAGATTTCTCTCCTGATTCAGATGAGATGACTTTTTCACATGGAGAAAGCGATATTTTAGATAGAGAACTCATATTTTAGCCAGTTTTAAATTAAACCTTCATTGTAAAAAGTTTTTACCAGTTACAACTTAAAAACTTAAGTTCAGCAGCTGCCTTAAACTTTTAAGTTAAATCAACTTAAAACTAAAAGTCATTTCAACTTACTACAATAAAGTGAGTTAAAATGACTTGTACTTTTAAGTTGATTTAACTTAAAAATTTAAAGCAGTTGCTTAAGTTAAGTTAACTTTTTACAGTGTTGATGGATTTGTTTCTTACAAACACACAGATATTCACTTCATAAGATGTTAAATAATAGACTGGAGTGGTGTGGATTATTGTGATGTTTTTATCAGCTGTTTTATCAACTCTTATTCTGACGGCACCCATTCACTGCAGAGGATCCACTGGTGTGTGAAACAAGCAACTATAATGGTAGTTTATTATGGTAAACTGAAAGTAGCATGAAGTAGCTGCTGAAGTGGAGACTTCTGACTCAGCAGGAGGGAAAACTCGTTTTGAGAAAACGGCTTTTAAATGTAATTGAAATCTTAAAGATGATTGATAAGGTGCAATAAAATAAACCATTAAAAGTGTATTTTGGATGTTTTCCTTCCACAAGTCAAGAAGAAGGTATGTTAGGGAAGCAAAATAGCCCAAAAACTCAGAATTGCATGAAAACAATGTCTTGCCTTAAGGGATTACTAGAAAATGTTTGTGTTTCTCAATGACCTGGACAACTCAAGTCATGTCAAATCCTCAGGGCGAATCAGCATTTTCAATATGTGCATTAGCGGTTTGAGGGAAAATCTTTCAACAAAAGATCAGGCCCACAAATTCTTCAGGTTGAACTTTGCGGGTCCGCGCTCCCAGCAGAAGCGCCGATCCATCCATTCCTTCGAACCCTAATTCAGGCTCAATGCCTGCTGGTAAAAGTCACATCCTCACTTGAAAGCAGCCAAACCGAGCGAAAGGTTTTCGCAGAGGTAGGACAAACAACAATCCGCAAGAAGTCAGCACAGACAACAAAACTGGCTAGAAACAGAAAAGGTCACAGACCTAAAAAAAAAAAACCAGCGGCACCTCTGGGACGCTCTTCTGATGCCTGCGAAGCCACACTGAACAGGAATCAAGCGGCTTACGTTCGACATGTCAAACGCAATGATCCCCCTCACAGATCATTCCTGTTTCCCTCTCGTGAAGAGCACGCAGACAGGCCCAAAGTTCAACTAACGTGACCTTCTCAAATGCAATCCATCAGCTTCCACTGGACCAGACTATCTGCATGAGTAAATCAAGACATCGCTAATCATCTTTTGGCCACAGCGGCACACCTCAAAACAAAGCGTGCATTCATCGCCGCAGCCTCTCTTAGCACAAGCGCTTTGCTCTATGTGTGTTTATTCTGGTGCCCCCTGGCAGTACAATAGGTCGAACGAAAAACAAAGTGCACAGACCACAGTTAATGAGACAGTGTTTTGACAAAATGTAGCCCATCAGATTAAATGATTTCAAATGAATAAATCAAGCACGGGCCAAGGGGTCACATGCCTGGGGGAGTCCAGGAAACAGCAGGAAGGCGAATACACACACACACACAGCGAACGCATCCGCACACAAACGCTCATCTTAGCGTGGGTCCACTTTGACTCGTTCGGTGAAAGAGATCAAGCCCAAATTGTTCTGCTACCAGGATGTTTCCAAACTCGTGCGAAGCACCCTGGGGCTCGCTGGATGCCACTTGCGTGTGGAAGGAGCTTGATGACGTTCAACCTGACATCTTTTCCTGTTGTGTGCGGCTGCACGCAGGAGCCAAAATTAACACTCGCCAAGCTCCAATTGCGGGTAAAATTCAGCTTTGGCGAGCGAATAAAACAATCGCCGGTTGGGCGGTAACTACAAAACATGCAGGCTCACGTGTCTTTTATGCTCAGAGGTTTATCTAGGATGACTAAATTTAGTTTTTCTCCAGGATTCAATGTGGCGAAGTTCTAAAATAGTTATGATTAAAGCATGTTTTAAAAGAAAACACTATTTCAATTTTTCTACTTGAAAATCTCATGTTTAATCCAATGTGTTTCTTGCCGTTTCTTTTTAACTGTTTGTGAAATATACTAGCAATTTAAGAGATTTACAGCAAAAAGTATACTAGCAAAGAGTGAAAACTCTTTCTACATTTTTTGATGCATGGTTGCAAGAAAAAAATTTGAAAAGTTTTTCGTTAACGTACAGAACATATAACATGCATGCAAATGATGTCACTGCTTTCAGAAAATTATGTTTGTTTTTTTGTTGTTTGTTTTTTGTTTTTATACGGAAAAAATAATGGTATAATTTTCAAAAACGTGCATTTTGGAAACGTATTTCAAAGGTTTGCGGTTTTAGACCCTCATTGTTGTGTAAATTAACATTCAAAATCATTTTCATGCAATGGCTGATAAATAGAGGCAAATATTGTACAGCTTTGTCTAAAAAAAATTAAAAGTAGACCTCATTTGAAACGCTATATTTATGTAAATGTATATTTATTTGGAGAGTTATTAAAGGAACACTCCACTCTTTTTGAAAATAGGCTCATTGTCCAGCTCCCCTAGAGTTAAACAGTCAAGTTTGACCGTTTTTGAATCCATTCAGCCGATCTCCGGGTCTGGCGGTAGCACTTTTAGCATAGCTTAGCATAGATCATTGAATCCGATTAGACCGTTAGCATCTCGCTCAAAAATGACCAAAGAGTTTAGATTTTTTTACCTATAGTTACATTGTGTACAACAGCGGACGAAAAATGAAAAGTTGCAATTTTCTAGGCTGATATGGCCAGGAACTATACACTCATTCCGGCGTAATAATCAAGGAACTTTGCTGCCGTACCATGGGTGCAGCAGGCGCAATGATGTTACGCAGCGTCTGAAAGTGACCAGCACTAATCTGCATCTACACAAACTTTGTGCCGGTCACCTTCAGACGCTGCGTAACATCATTGCGCCTGCTGCACCCATGGTACGGCAGCAAAGTTCCTTGATTATTACGCCGGAATGAGTGTATAGTTCCTGGCCATATCAGCCTAGAAAATTGCAACTTTTCATTTTCCGTCAATCTTAGTACACGATGTAACTACAGAAGAGTCAAGTTTTAAATAGGAAAAATATTGTCATTATATATGGTCATTTTTGAGTGAGATGCTATTGGTCTAATTAGAGTCAATCATCCATGCTAAGCTATGCTAAAAGTGCTACCGCCAGACCCGGAGATCGGCTGAATGGATTCAAAAATGGTAAAACTCGGTTTAACTCTAGGGGAGTTGGACAATGAGCCTATTTTCAAAAAAAGTGGAGTGTTCCTTTAAATGTTTATAACTTAACTGAAGTCTTAGATGATGGCTAAAGTCATTTAAATGAAAAAAATATATGCAAAATGAGTATGCAAAATTAAATATTTAATATCAATATGGATTAAACAATTTAAAAAATCTAAATCATCAAATTAAAGTGTCTACATTCCTATAGGAAATTATTCACACTACAAATATGCCTGCTTTTAATGAGAAAAAGCAAAAAGTGAATAGTTACATCAAAATCTGTTTTTAACAACTACATTGTGTATATTGTATGTGCATGCATGCATATTGCACAATGAAATTTGTATTCTAAACATCTTTCAACCAGCTGAATGACACAGGCTGCTGTCTTCGGGCAGCTATTATAATGAGTTTGAGATGGGGGGGATGTGTAACTTTTGAGAAAAAGGCTTATATAAGACAGTGGTTCCAGTAAGGAGACTTAAACTGTAATACATCACCCTGTTTTCAAGCTGTGTCCTGCATACAAACTAAGAGGGTTTGATTTGATTTTCCACTGAAGTTGCATTTACCAAACTTCATTATCAACAACTGAAACACCTGCTACTGAGTGCAATGGTCTGATATTATATTGCAAATAGTCATAAAAAACAATTTCAAAGCCAGAGCAGGAGACAAATGTTGTAAAATAATCCAAACTGACTTTATATATGATCAAGTATAGCTGGGAAGGCAAAATAAATAGGCTTATAAATTTTTAGGAAGGAAAAGAGAAGCTTCTAATATCTTTTCTTATATTATATAGACTGTGCATACGATCAAACACTGCAGTATTTTGGCACAAATTTCACTTGTTAAAATGGCTAAAACTAACACATTATTTAGCCCAGTGTTTAATCCAACAACACAAAACCCAAAAACAAAACATGTATGAAACAAAAATACAAAACAGAAATGTTTATAAAACAAAACAAAAAATGTTTGAAACAAAACATTTTTATGAAATAAAAAACAAAACAAAAGAAGCAAAACAAAATGGCAAATAAAACAACAAACCTATATAATAACAAAACACAAAACAAATGCAAAGAAGTTTCTTAAAAAACACTTAAAAAAACAGCACAAACATTTCTGAATCAAAAACAAAATGCTTATGAAAAACAAAAACATTAAACAAATGTTTATGAAATAAAATAAAAACAAAACAGCAAACAAAACAAACACTGACAAACAAAACATAAGCACAAAACAAAATCATTTATTAAACAACACACAAACAAAACACTACATACGAAACAAAAATGTATATAAACAAAACTCAAACAAAACATTTGTAAAACAAAGAACAAAAATTATGAAACAAAACAAAAAAACTAAGTAAAACAAAATGGCAAATAAAACATGAAACAAACAAAAATGAAAAAAAAAAAACAGCACAAACATTTCTGAAACAAAAAAAACAAAATGTTTATGAAAAACAAAACAAAACATTTATGAAACAAAAACAAAAAACGTTTATGAAATAAAATATACAAAACAGCAAACACAAAACAAACATTCTGAAACAAACACAAAACGAAATCATTTATTAAACAAAACACACAAAAAAGCAAACAAAAAAGAAACCAATTAAGAAAGCAACAAAAACAACATACAAAACATAAATGTTAAACAAAACTCAAACAAAACAAAGGATTTGTGAAAAACAAAAAGACAAAATAATTCTGAAACAAAAAACTGCAAAGAAAACAAACATTTATGAAACAAAACAAAACCATGAAAAAATACAAAGCAGCACAAGCATTTCTGAAAAAAAGCACAAAACAAACATATGAAAAATAAAAACAAAACAAAATGTTTATGAAATAAAACAAAAAACAGCATACAAACATTCTGAAACAAAACTCAAACAAACATTTGTGAAACAAACAAAAAACATGAAACAAACTATTTATGAAACAACAAAAAAGCAAAACAGAACAGCAAACAAAAAAAAAACATTTTTGAAAGAACAAAAAGTACACACACACACACACACACACAAAACAAATGCAAATTAAAATCAATTATTGTTGTTTGTTTCTGCTTTCTAAAAGCTTGTTTAAAAGCAATAGAATAATCAGCTATTTTACTGTACAGTTGTTGTTTTTTTTCCACACAAAGCACAAAAACAAACAAAAAGACATTTAAGAAACAAACAAAAACAAAGGGATCATCGTATTTTGGGAGTCTGCGTCATCAAAAAAGTTCAACAACCCCTGCTCTAGAATAGAGAAGAGAATTTTGGTCCAACCCCTCCCTTTGCTTTCCCAACGGGATTCTCACATAAGAAAGGACAATTAGCACACCCTAATTGAGGCCCAATCTGAAAGTAACCTAATCAGTCAACATTCATTTTCAGTTTTGATTAAGTGCTGGCAGAGACCTGCAGCCTTCGTGTGACCCTGGGGAAATGGAGACATGAAGAAAGTTCTCACGGAAGACAAAGCCGTAAACAGTCTATGCTTTATTCATTACATTATTCATTACATCACGTTATATAAACGGCCCACGAGACGGGACACGACATCCCAAACCACTGTCCAGAACGATAAGGCCTTCGATATCAACAGTCACCTAGCATGATCAAAAGAGCGCTTCGCGTTCGGGAAGCCAAGTTCCCCTCAGTGAATAAACATAGCAAACAATAAGTGATTTAAAAAGACATAAACCATTTCCAGAATTTCAATGAAACACAGCCCGCATTTTTCATCACTGGGAGAAAAGGAAAGGGTGTCTTTTATTAGAGGCGAGCCTGAACGCAGTAATTGTTTTAGGTTTTGGCTGCACCCCACGTCCATGTGGTTTTCCCTCAAGAACATTCTCGTTTTACATTAGCCAGCCCATCCAACTATTATATGTGGCTTAAGCTTATCTTGCAGCTCACAAAGATCTATTAAGCAAATCAAATGTTAACACAAGTATAATTGCAGAGCTAAACACCTATTACGCTGATAAGATAAGTGTACTCTTCATTCTCTCAAGATACTGCTGTGCAAACTGTGTTTGTTTCACATTTTGGATTTGCTCCTTTTCTCCTGCAATGCAATGCCTTCTGTCATCTGACTGATAGTTTATACTTAAATAAAAGGCCTTTTAGTAAAACTGTACAAGGTTAGGTTGTGGTTCACATGACTTTTTGTTATAAAATCGGTGGAAGGAATTATAGGAATAACTTTTATTGTTACTAACAGTTCAAGATGAACTTCAAGACATCATTTTTAGAAAAATCATGTTAAAATCTTTCAAATTTTAAACAGGATTTGAGGAATGTTTATTTGTTCATCTCTCAATCATCATAACAATGTTTTTTTTAATCCAGTTCTTCAGAAAACCATATGTGTACTGTTGCTTTAAACATTTCAAAACTTTAGGGCACAAAGAGCAACTCAAGAAACCTAAGCAGCCAAAAAATGTTGTTGATAAGAAGCTTATTTGAACCTACTTAAAAAAAAATGTAACAGATAGATCATATTTTAAAAAAAGCTTATTTGAATCTACCCAAATACATAAATAAATTAATTAATTAATAAATAAAATAAAATAAAATAAAATAAAATAAAATAAAATAAAATAAAAAACTAAATAAATGAATTAAAAAAAAAAAACATAGATCATGTTTATGGAAATACTGATTGGAACCTACCCAAAAATAAAATAAAATGAAATAATACATACATACATAGACCATATTTAAAAAAAAAAAAAATGCTGATTTGAACCTACCCAAAAATGAAATAAAAAAAAAAGATAATCTTTTTAAAAAAGCTGATTTGAAAATGTCCAAAAGTAAATCAAATAAAATAATTTAAAATAAATTAATTAAATAAAATGCATAGATCATATTTTAGAAAATGCTGATTTGAACGTACCACAAAATAAAATTAACTTAAATTAAATACATAAGCATTTTTAAAAACTGCTGATTTGAACCTACCCAAAAATTAAGCAAAATATAAAATAAAATAAAATAAAAATAAATAAATAAATAAAATCAAATACATAGATCATATTAGAAAAAGCTGATTTGAACATACCACAAAATAAAATAAAATAAAATAAAATAAATAAAATACATAATCATATCTATAAAAAAATACTTATAAAAAAAAAAAAACAACAAAATAAAATAAAATGGATACATATTTTAGAAAATGCTGGTTTGAACCTACCCAAAAATAAAATAAAATTAAAATTAATTTAAATAAATTAAATAAATGAATGAATGAATGAATGAATGATGCTTATTATATTTCATTTCATGTATCAGGCTATACAGAATTACTGCTATCAGACACTTTCACAAGCGTGGGAAGGCCTCAGTGTTGGATTAGCGGTTGGGCTAATGATATCTGGAGGTTTAGCAGTGTAATATTCAGCTTACAGAGTTTTGTTTGGTCTGGGCGGCTTGCTTTGACAGCTCAGGGAAGTCTGAAAGCAAACCGCTAAAGCAAGTTTTTTTGGCAAGCGTCAGTCCAGAGAGAGTCCCTCGGCTAGACTAATGCAACACAGCCCCACTGTGGCTGAGATACAGCGAGCTTTGAATCAATATCTGATCTGCAGTCGATGAGTAAGGAAATGGCACACAATTCACTGATGATTCCCAGCACACACTTGAGGACAACACAAAGTCAAAACACTCAGCTGTTTAACATTTCAGCCTGCTTTGATTTAAAGAGAAAGCCATTGTCTCATGTTAAAATCCATGTGCTGAGCTGATTACTAAAGCAAAACTCATTTTTATATTTTTGTGCATTAAATGAGTGATCCTTAATATGCATGCAAAACTTCCTGCCCCAGTGGGTGGCTGCCAGGTTATGTTTATGATGTTTGAACCTACCCAAAAATAAAATAGAATAGAATAAAAAAAAAATTTAAATAAATACATAATCATCATATTTTAGAAATTGCTGGTTTGAATCTACCCAAAAATAAAACATATACATTATATTTTAGAAAATGCTGATTTAAACTACAAAAAAAGTTAAATAAAAACAAATGTAAAAATAATACAAAATAAAATAATAATAAAAAATAATAAAAAAGATCATATTTTAGAAAATGCTGATTTGAACCTACCAAAAATAAAAAATAAAATAAAATTAAATAAAATTAAATTAAATAAATAATCATATTTTAGAAAATGCTGATTTAAAAAAATAAAATAAAATAATAAAATAAATAAAATAAAATAAATAGATCATATTTTAGCAGTTTTGCATACATAAGCATCACTAAAAAGAAAGAAAAAAGGTAAATCAATCAATAAATTAATTAATTAATGAATTAAAAATTGCAAAACATTTGAATATTACTACTACTACTACTACTACTATTACTATTATTATTATTATTATTATTATTATTATTACCACAATTCTTTCTATTAAATTTATGCTTTTCTACCCACCATTGGATAACACTCAGATGCATAAACCTTAAGAGAAATAACACTTATTATTTTTTTAATTTATTTTTTAATTTAATTTAATTTAATTTTTTGCAAAACATTACCTGTAAAATACTACCTGGAAAATTTATTTTTTTATTAAATTTACACTTTTTTGCCTACAAAAAACAAAATAACAAAATATATATTAAAAAAAAAAAAAATCTGTTTTTCAGAGGAAAAGCTATTTGGATAGATTACAATTTAAAAATGTTATAATCAAATACTTTAAAGCATTTATAATGTGTAAATCAGACACAATACCACAGTTTCAAGACACCTGCTTTTAATTCAACATTTTAATTGAAAGTATTGTTTGTTATTTTTGTACTATTTACTACTGCTGCATTAATACAATCATTTTTCGCATCTATTTTTTCACTGATCGATTTACCACAGACTTTCCCTGGAAAACCCCTGGTTCGGAGTGCATTGCTCTGGGGTTGCCAGGGTGTTCTGGATAGTTGCGCATCAGTTAAAGCTTTGTCTCATGTTAGTGTTCCAATAATCCCTTTGTCAGAGTCACTGAAAGTTCTTAGACTTCATGAACTCTCTTTGAGCCCCCCGTGACACCTCAGTTAGACATCCTCAGTCAAACATCCCCTCAAGCCTGACTCATACACTCCCACAGTCAACAGAACAAGAAGACTGAGCCCCGGTTAACCAGCAGGCTTCATCTCTATTCTGTGGAAAGAACACAAAGCTTTCACACCGAAACCAAAACCCAAACCACTGCTCGCTCTTTAGCCAGGAGACACAAGTGCAGGGAGGAAACGTGTGGGAAAACGGAGCACGAGTAGTGCTGTCAACTCACATGAGTGATCACCCCAAATGCAGGAGAAAAAACTGCTACGAATGGTGTCTTCAGGACGCAACAGCATTTCAAAAAATAAATCAATCTGCGGTGAGAATCACAAACTTTACAGGACTAATATTTTGAAAAGAATCATAAAGTTGTAGTACTACAAGGCAAGTTGTAATGAAAATTAAATAAACGAAAGGCCTCAAAATGAGATCAAACAACGTGAGGCCTAATTTATATAATTTACACCACGAGTTTTCAAAGGTTTTCAAAGACTTCAAATGAGATGATCCCCTCTAAAACACAAGAGCAGATATATGAACAATATCACACAAGTAGCCATGGGATATTGCTGTATATCAGCACGGCTGTGATTCGGCCATAGGTAATCACAGTGTGCTGATATACACCCATATCACACGGCTACGAGTGTGACATTGCTCATATATCTGCACTTATATTTCAAGTAGACGTTATCTTTATTAACAAACTGCATTTTGGAAGCCTAAAGTTCATTCTCAGCTAAAAGTCAAGTCAAGTCAAGTCACCTTTATTTATGTACCGCTTTTAACAATACAGAATTGTGACAAAGCGGCTGTACGGTATTAATAGGAAATAGTGCATCAATAATGCAAAAGGTCAACAATAAACACTCAATTTTCAGTTAAAGGCAACTCTTAAAAAAACTTCAGTAAGTAGTCAGTCAGTGTTATAGTAAACAGTATTATTTATTAAATTATATAAATAATAGAAAAACAAATATATACTATATATATATATATATATATATAATAAAATAATATATAGAGAGAGAATGTTAGCCTGTCCATTTATATGCTCAATATAGGCTAAACTCTCCTATTTTCTCCTAATTTTAATCTCGTACTTCCTACGACTTCATTATCATAATTTTCACTTTATTCTCAAAATATTTTGGCTTTATTCTCAATATTTTTACTTTATCCCCAAGTATTTCAACTTTATTAGCATAATTGTGACTTTATTTTCAATATTTCGACTTTATTCTTGAAATTTTGACTTTTGTCTCAAAATATTTTTACTTTATTCTTGTAATTTTTACGTTTTTCTTAAAATATTTTGACTATTTTCATAATTTTGACTTTTTTCTCAAAATATTTTGACTTTATTTTTATAATTTTGACCTTATTCTCTCAATTTTTAGACTTTATTCTCTTAATTTTGACTTTTTTTCCTCAAAATATTATGACTTTAATCTCGTAATCTTATACATTTTTTTTTAACGTGGCACTAAAACGCGATTGTAAAAATGACAAAAACGCAAAATTACTAAAACTTTAAAATGAATTCAAGTTAAAATGATAAAATATACAAATGAAACTCATCTTAAAAAAAAAAAATATATATATATATATATATATATATATACATAAAAAATATCTCAATGACACTAAAATAACACCGGTATTTTGAAGATTAAGTGCCATATTAAAAAGAGCTCATATTTTTAATTAAAATATTACATAGAAAATATATACTTTATATTAAAAAATACTTTTGTTTTTGTTTTGTTTGTTTTTTTTTATTTAGTATATTCACAACGTATAAGTTTGTGTACTTTTATCTACCCACAATTAAACCTGTATAAACCTTAGTATTTTTTTTTACATTTTGTATTATATTACAATATTTCACAATATAGTGTTTTCAATTTCCCACAAACAAACATTAATTAAATGAGTTCCTTGAGTTTATTGACTGAAATAAACAGACTGATCCATTTCAAATGGAAAAATAACAGATTAATTTTATGATTTCCGACCGGAAAGAGAGAGAATAAAAAGCAATAACACTGATTTCAATAAATGTGTTAACTATTTGCTACACAAATGTAAACTTAAAAAGCCCTACAAAAAAAAAAAAAAAGGTATTTTTTGTTTTTATATTTTGTAATATATTACAATATTGCACAATATAGTGTTTTCAATTTCCCACAAACAAACAAATATTACAATGACTTCCTTGAGTTTATTGACTCAAATAAACAGACTGATCCATTTCAATTAGAATCCAAAATGATAAGAACCGATGCTGAAATTCTGTTTTTTTTTTTGTTTAATGGCAAAACAGATCATCTTCAGAGGAGCTGAACAGAGACTAGTGTCGTCTCTCCACTGAACTCTCCAGCCCAGCACTAAACAGACTGAGAGAATTACATGCGTCTCTGCTGTAACTGTGTCAAACCTCTTCAGCTTAAGGGTTTTTTTTTCTTATAACGAGGTTCAGGTAACAAAGAACAGTCAGCCATATTAAAAAGACCATTGGAAATAATGGGATCAGATGTTTATAACATTGTATTTTCTTTTTTCTAGAAGAGAAGCTAAAGTTATCCTTTACTACTCCTTAAACACAACCATTTTCTTGTACTTACGTCTATAAAATGATTTGTTTGCCGTGTTTGCAAAAGGTAAAATGTCACCTTTCTAAATAAACAAAAAACATAAAATGTTATTAAAGGGACAGTTCACCCAAAAATGAAAATTCTGCCATCATTTGCTCATTATTAATTAGTTCCAAACTTGTATGAGTTTCTTTCTTCTGCAGGACATAAAAAAAGATATTTTAAAGAATGTTGGTTACTATTCAGTTGACGGCACCCACTGACTTCCATAGTATTTTTTCTCCAACTATGGAAGTTGATGGCTTTTTTGAACGTCTTGTTTTGTGTTCAACATATGAAAGAAACTCTGACAACCTGAGAATGAGTAAATGAAGGCATACTTTTCATTTTCAGATGAAGTATACTGTAAGTTTAATATGTCAGCATGATAGCAAGTCTTAATCCGGTGATGCCGGATTGCCGTATATATATATATATATATATATATATATATAAAAACAAAGCGCGCACATTTATAAGCAGATTTAAATGCACAGACTGTATTCCATCTGTGCGCATTAACCTCACATCTATCTCCAGATGGGATTCGCTTTGACCTCACAACATACTTTCATTTACCCTCAAAATGAGTTGATAAGTCACGTCAGGTAAAGAGTCCAGTACGCGCAGGTCAACGAGGACCTGTGTCACCAGATGAGCCAGCGCAGAAACAAATCTGCACTTAATAAGCGTTTCTGCCTGATAGCGCTCGTGAGGTACTAATGAGATTTGGCATACAGCCTAGACACTGAGGTACCATGTTTGCTGGGGTGAAACTCAATATCCTGAATGAAACACATGCCACAGAAAGGCAGCGGTGGGACATCAGGTCTATCGGGGAAACAGTAACTGAGACAGACCTCAGTGTTACTAGTGTGATATGTAGGGTGAGGGACTTGAACTGACTCATAATAAGTATAAAGCTTTGATGCATAACTCAGTGTTTGTTCTACGGACATGAATGACAAACAGAGTCTAGAGATATGTTTGGTACTCAAAACGAATAAAAAAAAAAAAAAAATTACAAAAAAACAACTGAGGCAATATCCTTTCAAATGGTACTAATATGTACAATTTAGGTACTTATTAAGTATTTAACAAATTATGAAGTATTATGTCTTATTTATTAAGTATTTGGTTAAGGATTTAACATTATTATTATTATTATTATTATTAGAATTATCAAGCTTTTTTCTTCAGTAGTAAAATCAATGACAAATTCTCAAGAAAAAGAAAGTAAAGGGACAAACATCTTTTATTATTTATTATTGGTATTAAAGGCAGATTTTGTTTGCTTGTAAAAATATGCACTAATGTTTGTTCTGTAAAAAGAAATAAATATGGTATCGGACAAAAATGTCCGTCATTTTGACGGACAGGGTCATAAAAAATCCGCCATAATCTATTATTACCCATCATTTTAATTTCCATATTTTAATTTAAATAATACATTTAATTGATTTTATTTTTGTTCACATTTTCATTTTTAATCATGAACCTACAGGACAACAGCGCAGTGTTTAAAAACAAGAAAAGACGCCAGGGCTGGGTAAACAAAAAAAAAAAAAAAAAAAAAATTTGATTTCTCGATTAATAGATTCTCATTTTAATGAACCAGTATCGATTCTTAAATCACAATCCATCTTTTGGTCTATGCCATTTTCAGTTGATGAATGAACAGTACGTAGTGCATGTGCCTTCCAATAAATATCAACAGTCTAGGCTTTGTGTCACTTTTGATATAAAACAAAGTCTCAGATTTCAAATTCAGCCCATTTCATTAGGAAATTCAAGCAATAAATACTGTTTTGGCACTCTTTAATGTGGCATGTTAGATCGTTGTAGCTTCTGTGTACTCACCTGTGCGTAATCAAATGCATAGGAAAACATTCATGACAGTTTTGTTTTTGTTCTGGATTCAACGCTTTGCTGCTACATTGGAGTGCACTCGCCGCCAAATAACAGGGGTGTGAATTACAGCTACAATTTTACAATAGATCACCCTCAGTGTAATCTGTCAAAATGATGGACAGCTTTCAGATTTTTTCGTCACTTATAAAAAAATTCCGTCAATGACGGACAATTTTCGGTCAACACGACCTCTGTATAAACTCACGATTGCAAGTTATAAAGTCAGAATTGCGAGATATAAACTCGCAATTCTGTGAACATATCAGTCTTCTATCACTTTTTCCTCAGAACTGGACTTTATAACTCGCAATTGCGAGTTTGTATCTCATAATTCTGAGAAAAAAAGTCAGAAATGCAAGATACAAACTCGCAATACTGACTTTTCTTCTCGCAATTGTTTATATCCCGCAATTCTTTTTTTCTGAGAAAAAAAAGTCAGACCTGTGAGATGTAAACTCGAAACTGAGAGGAAAAAAATCAGAATTGCAAGATAAAAACTCACAGTTGCGAGAAAAAAAGTCAGAACTGCGAGTTTATATCTCACAATTCTGAATTTATTTCTCGCAATTGTTTATATCACACAATTCTGACTTTATATCTAGCGATTCTGACTTTATAACTCGCAATTGTGTGTTTATCTCACAGTTCTGAGGAAAAAAATTCAGAATTACGAGTTTATATGAAACAGTTCTGAGAAAAAAGTCAGACTTGTAAAATGTAAACTCGAAATTGTGAGGAAAAAAGTCAGAACTGCGAGTTTATATCTCAGAATTGTAAGACAAAAAGTCACAAATACCTTTTTTTAATCTTTTATTCAGTGGCGGAAACGGGCTTCTATACTTTCAAAAGGTACTAATATGTACAATTTAGGTACTAATTAAATGTTTAACATTTTTTGAAGTATTAAGTATTATTTATTAATTATTTTGTTAAGAATTTAACATATTATTATTATTATTATTATTATTATTATTATTATTCTGTTGTTACTATTATTATGCTTTTGTAACATCAATGAAAACTTCTCAATACAATTTAAAGTAAAGGGACAAACATCTTTTATTTTTTAATTATTTGTATTAAATGCAGATTTTGTTTGCTTGTAAGAATGTGCACTAATGTTTGTTCTGTATAAATAAATAAAATGTGACGTAAAGTCATCTGTGAAGCATGAGATAAAGGATATTTTTCAAAAAAAAACCTAATGAAAACAAAAGTTTGGGGCAGATCGGACATTGTGAAACATCGAAATTTGTCAGGCCGCCACGGACACGCCCTTTAACGAAAACTCAAGATCTTCGCAATTTAACATTGCCAAGGCCTTTAAAGCAGACTGACCAAATATAACGTTGATGCATTAAATCTCTGAGGAATTCGTTAGAACATGACACTTCCTGTTGCCAGCAGGTGCCGTTATGACTACAACTGAATATGGGCATGAGCATGTGTTCAGGACAGGACTCTTATCAAAGATGTCAAGTTTGGGGCAGATCGGACATTTTATGGTTGAGTTACAACAACTCCTTTTTCATGGCGAAACATCAAATTTGTCAAGCCGGGACACGCCCTTTAACGAAAACTCAAGATCTTGAATTTAACATTGCCAAGGCCTTTAAAGCAACAACTTGAGTTACAACAAAGCAACAACTTGAGTTACAACAACTTCCTTTTTCATGGCGAAACATCAAATTTGTCAAGCCGCCACGGACACGCCCTTTAACGAAAACTCAAGATCTTCGCAACTTAACGTCACAAAGGGCTTTAGATCAGACTGACCAAATTTAGTGTTGCTATGACTCAATTCAACACTGCACAGGCCTTTAGAATAGACTGACTAAATATAATGTTGATGTCATTAAATCTCTATGAGGAGTTCATTAGAGCATAAATCATGTCACTTCCTGTTGCCAGCAAGTGGCGCTATGACTGTAACTGAATATGGGCATGGGCATGTGTTCAGGACAGGACTCTTATCAAACATGTGAGGTTTGGGGCAGATTGGACATTGTGTGCCTGAATTATACCAACTTTCTGTTTCATAGCAAAGCATCAAAGTTTGTCAGGCCAACACAGACACACCCTTCAACGAAAACTCAAGATCTTCACAATTTAACATCACAAAGGGCTTTAGATCAGACTGACCAAATTTGGTGTTGTTGTGACTCAATTTAACGTTGCAAAGGCCTTTAGAGTAGACTGACCAAATATAATGTTGACGTCATTAAATCTCTATGAGGAGAGGAGGAGACACTTCCTGCTGCCAGCAGGTAGCACTATGACTATAACTGAATATGGGCATGTGCTCAGGATAGGACTCTTATCAAACATGTGAAGTTTGGGGCAGATCGGACATTGTGTGCCTGAATTATACCAACTTTCTCTTTCATGGTGAAACATCGAAGTTTGTCAGGCTAACATAGACACGCCCTTCAACGAAAACTCAAGATCTTCACAATTTAACATCACAAAGGGCTTAAGATCAGACTAAAGGGCTTTAGATTTATACCAAATTTGGAGTTGATCTATTTAAATCTCTAAAAGGAGAAAGAGGAGTAAAATACAACGCCTGAAAATGCCAAAAACGGCACAAAACCTACAGAGAAAATTCAAAATAACAGACTTCCTGTGGGTTTCGGACATCTTAACGAGGGACTTTTTTGTAGGTATTGGTGTGTTACATGTGTCTACCGAATTTTGTACATGTATGTGAAACAGAGGGGCACTTTGAGCAAATATTTATAGGTGGCGCTATTGAGCCATTTTGCCACAGCCACTTCTAAAACCCATATCAGATGTAAATGTTCACCACTTTTGGCAAAAAGTTTCATGAGCTTTCGAGCATGTTTAGGCTTTTAAAAATGTGATTCATTTTAGAGAAGAAGAAACTGAGCAATTCCAATAGGGTCCTCGCACCATCGGTGCTCGGGACCTAATTACACATAAGCATTAACTCAAATTTAGCTTGCCAGTTTTCTAAACTGTGATGTAAAATTACTCGAAACACATGTGAGATAATGTACAAATCTAGTCTTCCTTACATCGTCTTTATCACATTCAGAACCGTGCAGCCTTTCACCATGTATAATAAATCTATCTGCACTTGAAATGGTGCAGAGGCCTCGTTACACAATGCTACAACTTTATAGTACTGCAAGCAGCCAACAGGCCAAACACTCAGCACCTCAACACGAATATGGGAGCGATTAGGAGTCCTTTGAAACCGACAAGGTAATTAAAACAAGATAGACCCTGGTTCATCGTAAATCTTGCCTTTCACCACACCTTCACAAGCTCCCTATGCTTCATTCTAGCACTTTCCTACAAAGTGCACTCAAGATAGAGCAACCAACCTTTCAACTTTCAGTGGGAAACTTGTTAGGAAACAAGGCGTCGCCCGTCAAACTACTGGAAAGCTAGAGGACGAATATTTCTTTACTGAGTGTTGGTCCATGTGGCGGCCCAATAGTGCCTTAAGGACTTTCTGAGAAAAGACTTCTGTTCTTAGTGTCCTGCTGTGGACGAAACTACACCCTAGCCATTCGGGACGTTCCACCGGTCGCCCCTCGTCAATAAAAGTGAGAAAAATCAAACGGAGGACATCGTACGTCACACTGTGAACATCTGCCGACCAGAGGCGCCAACTAACGCAAAAGCTGTCTTCGCTCTTCCTGTTTCGTACGTGCTATACGAAGTGATATGAACGTCTGTTTATTCCGGAAGAGCTGTCGGAACATGAAAGGCCGTAGCTCATTAAACTTAAGTGAAAATAAATGAATTGTTGTGAGTGACAACAGAAAAGGCATTTACAGACGGTCTTTGGTCTTAACCAACAAGTAAACTGTTGTGACCAACTGATTTTTGTTCTGTAATATCATGACCACAAGACTGGAGATGTTAAGTGTATTCCTGGATGGTCACATTTGACTGGTTAATGTTGTGGCTGATTTATAGCTGGGACTGTGTTGTATAGATGCCACATGTCTGTCTGATTAAAAATAAATAAATAAAATAGCCAAACTGGCTTTGAAGAACTACAGTACCTATAATCTTCGCAAGAGGATCCACCATTTAGAGCCACTGGAAGGGAACATCAGGCCAACAAACAAACAAATGAACTGTAAATAATGAGAGTCACTTTACTACATTTATAGACTGCACTGGCAATGCCGTTCAAAAGTTCATAGGATTTTTTTTTTTTTTTTGGAAATAATGGTACTTTTTTTCAGGATGTGTTAAAGAATATAAAAGTTCAAAACAGTAACATTTATTTGAAATAGAAAATCCTTTCTTTACTGTCACTTTTGATCAATTTAATGCATCCTTGTTGAATAAAAGTGAGATTTTATGAAAATTCGTAAGTATTGTACAGGAAACTTCATATACAGTTGAGGTTAAAAGTTTACCTTGCAGAATCTGCAAAATGTTAATTATTTGATCCAAATAATAGGGATCAAACAAAATGCATTACACTTTATTTTTATTTAGTACTAACCTGAATAAGATATTTTCCATGAAAGACGTTTACATAGTCCACAAGAGAAAATAATAGTTGAACTTATAAAAATGACCCCGTTCAAAAGTTGACACACTTGATTCTTAATACTGTTTTGCTACCTGAATGATCCACAGCTGATTTTTTTTGTTTGTTTGTTTAGTGATAGTTTCTCATGATTCCCTTGTTTGTCCTGAACAGTTAAACTGTCCGCTGTTCTTCAGAAAAATCCTTCAGGTCCCACAAATTCTTTGGTGTTTCAGCATTTTTGTGTATTTGAACCCAAAAAAAAAAAAACAATGCATTAAGAGACGGGGGGTGAAAACTTTGTCTTCTGGAAACATGTAAGTATCATCTGTAGCTTCTGAAGGGCAGTAATAAATAAAAAAAAATATGATATTTAGGCAAAATAATAAAAATGTACACATCTCCATTCTTTTCAAAAGTCTTCACCCCCGGCCAGTTCATGTTTTTTTTTTTTTTTTCTTCAGTTAAAGAAATTATGTTTTTTGAGGAAAACATTTCAGCATTTTTCTCCGTATAATGGACTGCTATGGTGCCCTGATTTTAAACTTCTAAAATGCAGTTTAAATGCAGCTTCAAACGATCCCAAATGCGGTTGTAAGCGATCCCAGCCAAGGAAGAAGGGTCTTATCTAGTGAAACGATTGGTTATTTTCATTAAAAAATAAAATTTTTATATTTTTTTAATCTCAAACACTCGTCTTGTCTTTCTCTGAACATGAACATCTTGGCGAAGAGGGTAAATTATCTGTAAATTTGTGTGTAAATTTAATGCATCATGTTTCCTTCTGAAGAATCCGTCTATAATAGTTGCATATGAGTCCCTCAATTGTCCTCAGTGTGAAAAGATGGATCTGAAAATCCCACAGTCATTGTTGGAAAGGGTTCAAATGCACAGAAATTATAAAAAAAAAAAAGCTAAGAATTTGTGGGACCTGAAGGATTTTTCTGAAGAACAGCAGGCAGTTTAACAAGGGACAAACAAGGGACTAAAAAGACAGTCTTAAGTAGCACAGGTATATTTGTAGCAGTAACCAACAATACATTATATGGGTCAAAATTATCGATTTTTCTTTTAAGCCAAAAATCTTTAGGATATTATGTAAAGATCATGTTCCATGAAGATATTTTGTAAATTTCCTACCATAAATATATCAAAACTTAATTTTTGATTAGTAATATGCATTGCTAAGAACTTCATTTGGACGACTTTAAAGGCGATTTTCTCAACAATAGATGTTTTTGCACCCTCAGATTTTCAGAGTAGTTGTATCTTGGCCAAATATTGTCCTATCCTGACAAACCATACATTAATGGAAAGCTTATTCAGCTTTCAGATGATGTATAAATCCCAATTCTGAAAAACTGACACTTATGACTGGTTTTGTGGTCCAGGGTCACATTTTATCTTGTGGACTATACAGTATGTAAACGTCTTTCATGTGAAATGTCTTATTCAGCTCAGTAGTTAATAAAAAAATAACATGCATTTGGTATTAACCGCTTTTACTTTGGTAAAATAATTAACATTTTGCAGATTCTGCAAGGTGTATGTAAACTTTTGACCTCGACTGTAAATTAGTTAGTGTGAGATTTGCTCATAAAACTTCATTGTGAAGGTCCATCCCTAAACCTAACCCTCAGAGCGGTGCAAGACGATTGTACAAAAACATACAAACGAAGGTCTACAATCAACCATTTCACCAAATCATGAATTACTTACGATGATCGAGACATCATGAGTCTGACGGCTGCCAAAATGCTCTAATGACAACGTGCAGTTTGCAACATCTCAGCTCATGTGTGAACACACTGGCAGAATGATCTCATACAGAAAATGTGATTTTAATCATATTTCTGAGATCACGTTTTTATTAAACTAAAAATAGAAGGAAAAAATTGGATTAGTTGTTCATGTTCATGTCCCAGCAGCAATATTTCAAAATAATCCACCTTATTGACAACAAAGAACATGAACATAATATTTTCCACTGCTTACATAGATTGCTGGCCTACTATGAGACACGGTAGTTGCCAGCTCTTTTTTTCACGTTCTCCTACTCTCATATACATTAAAGCTGAAGCATCTCAAACAAGCCTAATAATACCAACAATAACCGTACGCAAGTACAAGCAGCTCCATTAAATATTTACACAAGCAAACTTAGTTCATTAGCTTTAAACCTTAAGCACTTAGGTAAACAAAACAGTAAAACGAACATTGTAAAATAAAGTGAAAGTCTGTTTTCCTCGGAAAAGAGGCTTCTGGCACAAAGGCGACAATTGATTCCAGAGAAGCAGTCATCTGACAAAAATTCGATCAAATTATCTGAAAAACCCCTCTTCATGAATAATTGTCTAAAACAAACAAAGGTTTGTATGTTTGCATGCACCGGTCAAACGTATGCACCGGTCAAATAAATGTTTGCATGCACTGGTCAGTCCTTTCTCAAACATCATTACTCACAGCAGAGGAGTGGTAACAGATATGACTGGACTAGACAAAGACAGGCATAACAAACCATGTGTTGACTCATCAGGGCAAATAAATATGATCATAAATAAGCAATAAGGGCCTGAGAAAAAGTGATCAAGAGAGTCTTAGTTGTTTTTAGTTGAAAATTAAAATATAAAATAAATTACATTTAAATTTAAATAAAATAAAAATAAATAATTACATTACACTAAATTAAGAATGAATTAAATTGAATTAAACAGCACTAAATTGCATTAAATAAATTAAATATTAAATTGCATTAAAAAAAACACCACTAAAACACACTGAATGAAACTGAATTAAATTATATTGTATTGAATTGCATTAAATTACATTTAAATAAAAAGAAATTACATTAAAATGACATTAAATTAACATTAAATTAATTTTGATTAAACGGCATTTAACTGCATGAAATGAAATATTAAATTGCAGTAAATGTAAACAAAAAAAAACATTAAATGACATTGAATGAAATTATTACGCTATTAAATTGCATTACATTAAAAACTTAATTAAATTAAAAATAAAATAAAACCAACTAAATTAAAAATAAAGTAAATTTAAATAAAAAATTCAATTAAATTAACAGTAAATTAATTTGGATTAAAGAGCATTAAATTGCATTAAACAAATTAAATATTAAATTGCATTAAAAAAACACCATTAAATTACACTGATTGAAATTGAATTAAATTATGTTGTATTAAAACTGCATTAAATAAAAAAACTACTATTAAATTAAACTGAATAAAATTGAATTAAATTATATTGTATTAAACTGCATTACATTAAAAAAATTAATTAAATTAAAAATAAAATAAAACCAATTAATTAAAAATAAAGTAAATAAAAAAAATCAATTAAATTAACATTAAATTAATTTGGATTAAATAACATTTAATTGCATTTAAATAAATTAAATATTAAATTGCATTAAAAACACCATTAAATTACACTGATTGAAACTGAATTAAATTACATTGTATTACAACTGCATTAAATTACAAATTTAATTTAATTATATTAAAAATAAAATAAAACCAATTAAATTAAAATACTTTTTATTTAAATAAAAATTAAAAGAAAAACAATTCAATTACATTAAACTGCATTAAATTAAAAATTAAAACACTTAATTATATTGCATTAAATTAAATCAGCTACAGTCAGCTAAAGAAAAACAAAAATGTAATTAAAATTATATCAAAATAAATAAAATCAAATTAAGATCATTTGCATTATATGAAAAATTAAATTGTGTTATACTGCATTAAATTATATTGCATTTATTACATTGCCTAAAATAAATAACTGCAATAAAATACATTACATTAAAATTTTAATTACATTAAAAGAAAATTATAAAAAAATAAATAAATAAATACATTTTTAAACTATTGTCATTGTGGGATTTCAGAGGCAGAAAATACTGACAAGATTCAAAAGCAATTAAGCTTATGATATAACAGGCAGTGTTAGAAATGGTGTTATGGGTACCTGATAAGGGACAATGCTCCCGTGGGCAGTTCCCCATCGTCTGGCTTCAATACCAGCATTGAGATAGTTGGCAGCGATGTGAGTTAGACAGGCAACCTGTAGAAAAATTGCAGAAGAAAACAGTTTTAAATCATATAGTTTAAGTTTTAAATCTTAAAGGAGAAGTCCACTTCCAGCTCACCCCCTTGTCATCCAAGATGTTCATGTCTTTCTGTCTTCAGTCGTGAAGAAATTATGGTTTTGAGGAAAACATTTCAGCATTTTTCTCCATATAATGGACTTCATTGGTGCCCCGATTTTGAACTTCCAAAATGTAGTTTAAATGCAGCTTCAAAGGCTCTAAACGATCTTAGACGAGGAAGAAGGGTTTTATTTAGCAAACGATCCGTCATTTTTTTTGGAAAATAAAAATTCTTATACATTTTAAGCACAAAAGCTTGTGTAGCACAGGCTCTGGGATGCACGTTCACGTAGGCGGAACTACAGACCCAGTGTTTACAAAGCGAACACTCAAAGACTAAGAAAGTGCAAGTAAGTCAAACGCTGTTTACAAACAAAAAGGTACAATGATGTCGGACGATTTTGAAGTTGTAGAAGTAAATAGCCTTTTTCAGCCGGAGTACACAGACGATGAACTTACACGTGATTCGTAGCAGTGATGGGAAGTTCGGACCAATCTAACGACTCAGACCTTTGAGTCTCGTTCAGCAAAATGAACGAATCTTTTTGAGTCATTTCGTTCATTTTAACAAAATATAATTAAAATGTTACGTGTTACTTCCCTAACACATCTACTGCTTACACAAACATTGATCACACTACAAACAAGACAAAACTATAATGCTATGAGAAACAGAAAAGATGAATTCATTGTTTACCTGGGTCTTTAGTCTATGATTAGCTCACCTCACCTCTTATCTGACAAGTTTTCGGGTTTGAATCGTTCGTTCATCACGTGACAGCCCCATAAGATGAACCAACGACTCGAAAAACCCGAAGACTCGAAACAGCTGAACTAATTCCAGTACAGAACCGAATAGGATGCTGCACATACGCGACTGAATGAATCACTCCCCAAGACGACTCGTTCTTCCCGAGTCACATTAAAGATTTGTTCAAAACGAACGAATCATTCAAGAACGCACATCCCAGAGCCTGTGCTACACAAGCTTTTGTGCTTAAAAAGTATACAAATTTTTATTTTCCGAAAAAAATGACAGATTGTTTCACTAGATAATACCCTTTTTCCTTGGCTGGGATCATTTAGAGCCTTTTGAAGCTGGATTTAAACTACATTTTGGAAGTTCAAAATCAGGGCACCAATTAGGGATGTGCAGGTCTAGTCGACTGGTCGACTAAACGGTACAGCTCCTACTAGTCGACACTGAAAACAATAGTCGACGACACGACAGAAAAAAAATAAAACATTAAAACTATGTTTTTACCTCAGACCTCGCATGCACTTGCGCAAAAGACTAAATTGTAGCATTATTTTGAATTAGAACGAATCGGAAAAGTTTTGTGTAAAGAATATCAAATTGGCTTACAATAACTCCACTGGAGCGATGCATAACAGGAACATCGTAGGCGTTAGCATAGAGGCTAGCCAAAGCCAGCAAAGGTCAATCACAGCATTCACTACAACCTGCCACCGCTGCGATCCCGTCCGCGCTGTCTATTCCTCTAAACGAAGACCCACTTCGGTGGTGGTGTGGGATTTTCAGGCGCTTTCTAAAAACTCTATCGGCTTGCTTTTCATTTATCTCTGCGTGCCTGCGACTTCAGTTCCTTCAGAGCGCCTTTTTTGTAGTTCACCAGACCACGTTGATAATTTACTGAACAAAAACGAACGGTATTAAGTAAAATGGGCATTGTTGCATTGTTTTTGTTTTTAAACAACATAAGTTTTTAAAGCTGTTTTAATGCTATTCCTTGATAAACTTTTCTATTGTTTTTGACTTTGTATTTTAATATGTTGTCTAACGTTACATGACGATTAATAATTCTGTCAGGCTATTTATTGATTTTAGATTGTTCTGTATTTCCCCAGCTGATCTGAATAAATAAGCTATGCATTGGCTGTCGTTGAGTGTATGCTCTTCTGTTTCCTTTTTAACGACCGCCTAAAATAAATGATCATAACACGAGGCAAGCGGAATTCATTGAGGGATTTGACAGTGTGATTTATAGATAAGTATTTCAAATGTAGGCTATTATATAGGCTACATGCATATCTATAGTTTTTTTTTTCTTACCATCTTTTGGGGGTATCTTGCTTTTAGACTAGTCGACTAGTCGGATACAAAACTTTCATTTAAAGGGGTCATCGGATGCTAAGTTCACTTTTTCATGTTGTTTGAACATCAATGTGTGTTGGCAGTGTATGTACAAATCTACCCTATAATGATAAAAATACATGCAGTGGTTTTTAATTAATCTGTAAAAATAATATTCCCTTTTTCAAATCAAGCCATTCTCAGATGCCTGTCGGTGTGGCGTCACACTCACAGAGGCCGCTCCCACGATAGTTGATTGACATGAGCGTTTTACCTCAGACCAGCTGTAACAGTCCAGTAACTTTCCTTGTTTCGATGCCGATGCAGGGATGTAAGTTATATCTTCGATTGAGCGATTGAGGTGTTGTGTTGCTGGGTGTAATAATGAACATAGTGGTCGTCATTTACTCCCGACATCTGAGCCGCTGAAGATGCAGTAGATTACATTTGTTTGTGAATGGAATGCGTCTCCCAATCTACATATATCCATCTATGTTCGCGCAAATCATTCGTGATCCAGCTTCACTTACAGCAGAAGTGTGTATAAGCATTTTTTATGAATCTTTGCGATCACCTTTCCTTATAACATGGTAGTTAGGAAGTTTAGCGGCTAAACGCGGCTAGATGCGGCTAAAGTAAACAAGATCGTCACTCCACAGAGAGAAGAGGGGGCGGGGTGAGCAGAGCTCATTTGCATTTAAAGGAACAACCCCTTAGAATGAGATGATTTTTGCAGAGCTGATTTTGACAAGGTAAAAAGGGTGTTGTTTTACAAAACCATTGAGAATTTTTAATCAAAGTATATTAGATACTTTTCATTAAGACCCTAAAGAATCATATCAACTGGAAAATAGGCACCCGGTGACCCCTTTAAACGACTATCAAATTAGTCGTTGCGCACATCCCTAGCACCAATGAAGTCCATTATATGGAGAAAAATCCTGAATTTTTTTCCTCGAAAACCATAATTTCTTTACGACTGAAGACAGCAAGACATGAACATCTTGGATGACAAGGGGGTGAGTAAATTATTTGTAAGTTGTTGTTCTGGAAGTGGACTTCTCCTTTAAGAACTGTCCATAAGCTCATTACACCCCACTGTTTTGTGAGTTCAGCCAACTGACACAGCAGTTCATGCGGCTGGAATCCAACAAAATGAACCAACAAAAACTTCAACACTTTTAACAAACACCTAAAAAACAAAAATCATAGAAGATTTCGGATTTACTGTAACAATCAGCATTTGAATAAAGCTGTAAAAAAAGTCCCGGCTTTCTTTACGACACCCAGGTGACGCCAGATCAGAAGCCATGCAGCTGAGACAATATTTTGCAATGCGTAACCATGTACTGCGAGAACACTGAGAATGTTAAGGGAGGTGGAATATTTTGTCAGATCAAAGGCTGTCGGTGATGATTTAACAGTCTGGACACGACCGGTCTTCTTCCTCAGCCTGTCCTGCCGTACACCTTGAGTTGAACCCATTCCTCACTTTCCAGCTGTTTTATTTCCATGACGTCTTACGCTGACGCTTTTGTTTACCGAAACTTTGGTTTCTGTGTCTAAACGGCTGGAAACAATCTCATTTTTGACCATATGCAAGCAAAAAATAATTTTTAAGGTCAACATTAAATCATATCGGTGATGTTTCTTAACTTTCTTCTTCAGTAAGGTCTTTCAGTGATAAGCTGGTCCTGAACTGAACTAGAGAGAGTATAAACAGAAAAAAAGCAAGCAACAATCATGATCATGATTTGCAGCACATCAGATAATTCTTTTTTTTAAATTCAGGGTCAAATGTTTTCCTGAGAAATGAATGTCAGTATATTGTAAACTTCAGTACACTGAAAGTGTGTCACTTTGCACTTCACAACTTTTAAGCCATCACTACGTCTCCTGCTTACAGACAATTTATCTTCTTAACTGGTTAACTGGTTTTGCGTAAAAGTCAAAACTTTGCTGATAGTTTTGGATTTCAGACCAATTGGATGTCTTCTGGCAGGATTTGGTAAAGAAACTGGATCAATATTTCTTGCGTGGGATTCAATCTCACATTCTTGATCAGCAAATATAGGGGAAAAAACAGCAATTTTTCAATGCATATAACTAAACATAAGCTTGAATTACTTTACATGTCAAGTAACTACAAGTTAATGTAAACAACGATTTTCAATTAACATGAAATTTTTGTATTTATATTCTATTATAGTATATATTAATTTAAATATTAATCAATTAATTAAATAATATATTAATATATTTTATTCAAATATTAAGATTAAAAAATGTATTATCAGTTTTAATTTAATATTAGTTTACATTTTAGTAATTTTGTTATGTGCTTTTGTCATTTTTTTTTTCCATTTACCTTTTTATGTCAGTTTTAAGTTTCCTAATTTAACTTAAATGTATTATATTTCACATAATATTTAAAATTTATTGGTGTTATTTATTTCAAAATTTCAACCAGCACAATTTAGAATTTTGTTTTAGTACAAAATTACAAAAAAAAAAAATTACAAAAATGTATTAGTTTTTTTTTTATTTACCTTTTACATTTTAGTTTTAAGAACTCTAATTTAACTTAAATTTCTTATATTTCATATTATATTTTTTATGTTATGTTATGCATGCATGTATGTATGTATGTATTTGTATTTATTTATTTATTTGGCGATTTTAAAATTTCAATCAGCACGATTTAGATTTTTTAGTTTGTTTTGTTTTGTTTAAGGTAAAGGGAAACTAAACATGTATGCCTTTATAAGTAGCTGCCTGGAGGCCTTGGAAATAAGTAATTTAATTTTTTATTTCAGTTTTACATTCTGTAATTTAACCTAAATTAATTTAATTTAATTTAAAATTTAATTCAAATTTAATTCAATGTTACATTTTTATTAGGTGCTTTTTTATTTATTTATTTTTTTTATTTTACGTTCTCTAATTTAACTTAAATGTATTATTTTTCAAATTATACTTTACTGTAAGTGTATTGATGCTCTTTTTTTTTTTTTTATTAGGTGTTTTTTAATTTCAGTTTTACATTGTTTAATTTAACTTAAATTTATTGTATTTCATATTATATTTTAAACTTATTGGAACTATTTATTTACTTATGTACCTATGTATGTATGCATTTATTTATTTATTTATTTATTTAACAATTTCAGCCAGCACGATTTAAAAAAAAAAAAAAATTGTAGTTTGTTTTTTTGTTTTTTTTTGTATTTATTGTATTTCATATATTTTAAACGTATTGGTCCTCTTTTTCTTCTTTCTTTCCTGATTGATTTACTGATCTCAATTTCAACAAGGACGATTTAGAAAATTTTAGTTGTTTTGTTTTTGTTTGTTTTTTTTGGGGGGGTATTTATTGTATTTCATATATTTTACATGTATTGCTCCTCTTTTTTTCTCTTTCTTTCTTTCTTGATTTATTGATCTTAATATCTTAATTTCAATCAGGACGATTTGGAATTTTTTTGTTTGTTTGTTTGTTTGTTTGTTTGTTAAAGAGGATATACTTAAAAAGGGGATATAATATCTTAAATAAATAAGTAAATCAATTTATTTATTTATGTATTTATCCAGCATGATTTATTTATTTCTTCAATTTATCTCTTCAAACATGTGTGCCTTAAAAAGTCTCTGCCTGGAGGCACTGGAAATAAAGCCACTGAGTGAACTGACTTGCAGGGACTGAACTGAAGTAATTTCCCAGCAGACCCACTGCTGCCCTACAAACTCAAGAGTCCTCAGCATTTCCACTCAACAGAAACCTACAGCGAAGTGTGTAAATAAGGTTGCTATAATGTCAAAGACAGAAAAGCCAAGTAGCATCTTGTTACACTCACACCACAGACCTTTAATTTAACACATGATAAACGTTTACAGGGTAGCAAAAGGTCACTTGATATCACCGCTCTCCAAATCTGCTTCACATATGTTCCTCTAGCCAGATATTTTCCAATTAAAACACAATAGAATGAACTAAAGCGCATCCCCAGCCTTCTCTCCTGAGCTCGGAACTTGTTCTTGGCACAACATCTGAGAAAAACCTTAAAACTTTTCAAGCTGTTTCACTCAAAACAAAAACCAAAGACATACCCTGCATAATTGTCAATACTTCTTTTACCTTACTCTACCCAGGCACTGATGAAAAATGCATGTAGTATTTCAAGAACGTTATAAAAAACATTTTTTTAATATGTAATTTATTGTTAATAAAAAATACTTTTATGAGCTCTAAAGGCTCGTTTTCTCATAACTGTCTTTACGTTGTCAATTTGATTTTTCTACAAACAGCTGTTCATTTTACGATTGACAATTCCAGAATTAAACTTATTCAGGAATCAGCGAATGCTTTGTTATTCCATTAGGAGACAATAATGAACAAAAAGATTTTGAAAAGCTGAAAAAGGGATGGAGAACCAAAGCTAGGCAGCTTTTCAAAGTGTAACAGCTACAAGAAAGTTCCTTGTGGTTATTTACGCAAAATACAAAGTCAAAGTTAGAAATCAACCAATATAGATTTTTTACAACCAACAGCGATACCAATTATTTGCATGCTTATGTAACCGATAACCGATATGCATAACTAATATTTATTTATTGAACAATGACAATTTTTAATGCAATTTTTATTGCAAACAAAACAGAACTCTTATTTCTACACCAATAAATAGCGTGGTCTGCAAATCAAATCAAGTTACTTCACCTGTAAACTTTTTGCTCTTGCTTTCTCGAAAAAATAAGCAGCTAGTTAATAGTGGTCCCTAAACTAAAGTATCAAACTTGCCCTATTCTAGTATGTCCACCTGTAAACTTTTTGCTCTTGCTTTCTCGTCTCTACTTAAAGATGCATTGCCGTAATGTGGATCTTGTCCACAGTTCTCAAAACGCAAAAAGCCACATTTTTGTGTCACCTTGTTTTCTTTCAATTAGCACTGGATTTGTATTTATTTTTGAAACTGATTTGTCGTAGTCCACATTGAATTGAGTGCACACACCTCAGCTTTTGCCAAAATGATCCACAAATAATGCTTTCTTTTACTCAAAAACTGAGGTGCATAAGCCCAGATCAGTGTTAATTTTGACAGCAAATTTTGATTTAGTTTAGTCTTTTGACTAAAATGCCATTTAGTTTTAGTCAGATTTTAGTCATCTGAATTGTTCCGGTTTTAGTCTAGGTTTAGTCGACTAAATATCATAAGATTTTTAAAATAAAAATAACCAAATGTTTCGCTAGATAAGACCCTTCTTCCTCAGCTGGGATTGTTTACAACCGCATGTGGGATTGATTGAAGCCGCATTTAAACTATACATTCAAAATCGGGGCACCATAGCAGTCCATTATACGGAGAAAGAGCCTGAAATGTTTTCCTCAAAAAACAATTTCTTTACGACTGAAGAAAGAAAGACATTGGGGTGAGTACATTATATGTGAATCTTTGTTTTGGAAGTGGACTTGTCCTTTAACACAACACAAGGGTTAAGAATTGACATCGGTTCAACAAAACAAGAAATTGTTCAAATTGAGAAATCATTAGGTCACACTTTAGTTTAGGGACCAATTCTCACTATTAACTAACTATTAACTATGACTTCTGCTTCAATAAACTCCTAATTTGCTGATTACTATTAACAGTTAGCAAGGTAATTGTTAAGTTTAGGTATGAGGTAGGATTAAGAAATCTAAAACGGTCATGCAAAATAAGGCATTAATATATGCTTTATAACTACTAATAAACAGCCAGTATGCTAGTAATATGCATGCTAATAAGCAACTAGTTAATAGTTAGAATTGGTCCCTAAACTAAAGTGTCAAACTTGCCCTATTCTAGTATGTCCAGGAATGGAAATAGTCACGAAGCGTACAAGAATTCGGAAACAGCCATGGAGACATTATATTACTGAATTGAAGAATAATGATTTCCAAACAACCCAAGGTTTTCCCAGGACATAAAATGCTGCCCATAAATACCCATGTTTGCATCTGAATTAAGGGAAACTGTGTGGTGTGGTTATCTAATGCCCCCGGTGCTTTTGCTATTGCAGAGAACCTATAAATTTGCTGGAGGGTTAGATTACTACGACCACAGGATGATCGGTGGGGAATGTTTGGAAAGAGGCGGAACTCACTTATCTCTGCCAGCTTAGGGTCTACCGCAGAAACCGTGACCCATCGTCCCTTCAGCCCACAGATAAGACATATGCATCCGATAAATTCCTACCAGCCACTCTGAATCTGATGTACAAGGAAAAATACCGCACAAAATCCAGCACAGTCATCGAGCAGAGACCGGACGGCTTCGCTTGAAATGGGAAGCAATTAAAAGCGTATGAGGGACACGAGGAAAAAAAGTTCCAAGAGAGAATGTACTCAAACCACAACAGAAGATCACAAACAATCGCATTATTGGAACCATTTCTGGAAACCACATCCTTCTTTCAAAGTGGTATCATTCAGGGGACGAGCGCTCTGACTCGTTACTGCACAAAGGTTTTGCGGTATCATGTCAGAAACAAGAATCGGACGCGTTGTGGATCTTTTGAATGATCCTTTCAGAAATCTAAAGGGACGAGATGACCGACTTAAAGTACAGCTCTTCGCAAGGCCAGTGCGGGACAACAGATGTAACTCAGATGCCCGATTCTGAACCCTCTATTCATTTGCTAGGTTTATACAGAGTCCAAGGCTCTGTTCCAAAACACAGCTGCCTACATGGGCAGCACTTTCAGGCCACATGATTACAGGGCCTTTTATAATACCTTCTTTTGGTCACAATATAAAGCTGCATTGCAAGTACTGTTGCTGACCAAAAAAAAAATTATAATGATTTCACTGAAAATAAACATATATATTTAATGTTTTTTAAAGAATTATCGTGTTCATCAAGGCTGCATTTACTATCAAAAATACATTAAAAAAAAACAGTAATATAGTGAAATATTATTACAGTTTAAAATAATGCTTTTTAAGTTAATATATTTTAAAATGTAATTTATTCCGGTGATGCAAAGCTGAATTTTCAGCATCATTACTCCAGTCTTCAGTGTCACATGATCCTTCAATCATTCTAATATGCTGATTTATTACTTTTATTATCAATGTTGGAAACTGTGCTGCTTGATATTTTTTGGAACCTGTGATTTTTTTTTTTTTTTTAGGATTATTTGATGAATAAAAAAATTAAAAGGTCAGCATTTATTCAAAAAAGGAATCTTTTCTAACAAAATTAGAAAAAAATAAGAAAATAATTTATACTGTTACAAATGATTTCTACATTAAATAAATGCTGGTCTTTTTAATTTTTTATTAAAAAATCCTGAAAAAAAGTATCACAGGTTCCAACAAAATATTAAGCAACTGTTTTTAACATTCTAATAATAAATCTGAATATTAGAATGATTTCTGAAGGATCATGTGACACTAAAGACTGGAATGATGATGCTGAAAATTCAGCTTTGATCACAGGAATAAATTACATTTTAAAATATGCTCACATAGAAAACTGTTGTTTTAGATTACAATAATATTTCACAATATTACAGTTTTTTCTGGATTTTTTAATCAAATAAATGCAGCCTCTAAGCGATACACTTCCACTCAAAAGTGTAGGACCTGTAAGACTTGTATAAGTCTCTTATGCTCATCAAGGCTGCATTCATTTGATCAAAAATACAGAAAATAAAACTGTAATATTGCAAAATGTTTTTAAAATATAAAATAATGTTTTTTTATTATTTTAATATACTTTAAAATATAATTTATTCTGATGCAAAGCTGAATTTTCATCTGCTGTTACTCCAGTCTTCAGTGTCACATGATCCTTCAGAAATAATGCTGATTTATTATTAGAATTATCAATGATAATTTTTCAATTTTTATTTATTTATTTTTAAGAAATTAATACTTTTACTCACCAAGGATGTGTTAAATTAATAAAAAATAATAGCATAGACTTGCATCGTTAGAAAACAACAACAACAACAAAAAAAAAAACATTATTTTATATTGTAAAAATTACATTTTGCAAAATTACTGTTTTTTTCTGTATTTTTCATTAAATAAATGCAGCCTTGATGAGAATAAGAGACTTCTTTAAAAAAACATTACTGATCCCATATTGTCACTAATCTGGTCGGTGTCCCGTTGTCCACTCACCACCAGATGTCACTCTCGCCTCACCTACACACTCTGACTGTTACTTTGCATCTCGGACTGCATCTCCCATCCTCCACCGCTCAATTACGTCAGCCCCCGTGACCAATCAGGCGTTCTATAAAAACCCCGGTCCTCCCCAGTGCACTTCACGGATTGTTGAATTGTTGTATTGATAGTGTTTCTCCCATTGTTTAGCGTACTCTTGTTTCTTGTTCCTTGTGTTTTTTGATTCCCTCGCCTGGCTCCCCGTTTTCGACTGATCGCCGCCTGCCTTTGGATTATTGCTCGTCATTAATGACTATTCTCTCGTCTCGCCTCTGACACTCCTGTTTACTGTTGATTTTACCCTGCCTGTCCGACCATGTATCTGTCTCGTCCCTACAATAAAGGCTCGCGAATGGATCCGCTCGCCTCTCGTCTCGTTTACTCCGTTACACATATATAAGTAAATTTGTTTTGATTATATATGATCCCATATATAATCATTGTTGTTATAGTTTTTGATTATTTGTTTTGTTTTGGAAAATTAATTATTTTATTTTGCAAGAATTCATTAAATCGGTCACGTGACAGTAAAGACAGTATAATGTTACAAAATTCTATTTCAAATGAATAGTTCTTTCGAATATTGAGGAAAAAGTACCACAGCTTCCACAAAAATATTACCATTTCCAACAATAATGACAATAAATGTTTCTTGCGTAGCATTTTAGAATAATTTTTGAAAGATCATGTGACACTGAAGACTGGGGTGATGATGCTGAAAATTCACAGCTTCGATCGCAGAAATAAATGACATCTTCCATTAAAAAAATATTTCACAATATTGCTGTTTTTACTGTATTTTTAATTAAATAAATTCAGCCTTGGTAAGCATAAGAGACTTATGAAAAAAAAAAACTTACCCCCTACAGACTTGAAAACTCCATTTTTAACTTTTATTTTTAAGAGCATAATACCATTTTTTTACAATCAGTGCCTGATTCTTTTTTGGAGTGCTCTTAAAGGCACCCAAAATTAAAATTCAGCCCTCAATGACCCACCCTCAAGTTGCTCTAAACCTGTAAGAAAAACAGAATTTTTATTATGCCTTTAAAAGTTTTATTCTTCCCTGTCAGCTGCCTTTGACGTCACGGCTCAGGATAGTTGATATAGTCAAGCGCCTGGTATCTTCCTGCATTTCTCGAGTGATTAGTCACATAGCAATTAAAGCTCAGCACGAGCAAAGACGGCACATTTCTGGAATATTTCCCGCAGGTCCTTCATTACCCAAGCAAGAACATTTACAAAGAATGCAACCGGATAGACCTTCCTGTGACAGATAAAGCGTGACGCATTTTGTTTCATTGCAATCATATTTAAGGATATTAAAAGATTAGATCTAAACTTTAGAAAGGTTACTCATTTGCTTTAAAACTCCTTAAAGGAGAAGTCCACTTCCAGAACAACAATTTACAAATAATTTACTCAACCCCTTGTCATCCAAGAAGTTCATGTCTTTCTGTCTGATGTTCAAGCATTCCAAGATGTTCAAGCATTTCAGGATTTTTCTTCATATAATGGACTTGATTGGTGCCCCAATTTTGAACTTCTAAAATGTAGTTTAAACGCAGCTTCAAAGGGCTCTAAACGATCCCAGCCAAGGAAGAAGGGTCTTATCTAGTGAAATGATCCGTCATTTTTTTTGGAAAATAAAAAATTTCTATACTTTTTAAGCTCATGTAGCACAGGCTCTGGGATGCACATGCACGATGCTATGAATTAGTGATGGGTCATTCTTGAACGATTCCTTCATTTTGAACGAATCTTTAATGTGACTCGGGAAGAACGAGTCGTCTCAGGAAGTGATTCGTTCAGTCGCGCATGCGCAACATCCTATTAGGTTCTGTACTGGAATAAGTCCACCTGTTTCGAGTCTTCGGGTTTTGAAGACCCGAGAGATGAACTAATCAGTTCTTTTTCCGGCTCACACAGCACTGGTTGAGCTTATGGGGCTGTCACGTTATGAACGAACGTCTCAAACCTGAAAACTTGTCAGATAAGAGGTGAGGTGAGCTAATCATAGACTAAAGACCCAGGTAAACAATAAATTAATCTTTTCTGTTTCTCATAGCATTATAGTTTTGTCTTGTTTGTAGTGTGATCAACGTTTGTGTTAGCAGTAGATGTGTTAGGGAAGTAGCATGTAACATTTTAATTTATATTTTGAACGAAATTACTCGAAAAAAGATTCGTTCATTTTGCAGAACGAGACTCAAAGGTCCGAGACGGTAAAATGATCCGAACTTCCCATCACTACTACAAATCACGTCTAAAGTTCATCGTCTGTGCACTCCAGCTAAAAAAGGTAGAGTATGGCGAAAAACTCCATCTTATTTTCTCCTACAACTTCAGAAGGGTCCGACATCGTTGTACCTTTTTGTTTGTAAATAGCATTTGACTTACTTGCACTTTCTTAGTCCGCGTGACCTTTCGATGTGATTCAATAGTACGTTGTGGTCGCGCATCCCAGAGCCTGTGCTACACAAGCTTTCGTGTTTAAAAAGTATACAAATTTTTATCTTCCGATCCTTGGCGGGGATCGTTTAGAGCCCTTTGAAGCTGCATTTAAACTACATTTTGTAAGTTCAAAATCAGGGCACCAATTAAGTCCATTATATGAAGAAAAATCCTGAAATGTTTTCCTCAAAAATCATAATTTCTTTACGACTGAAAACAGAAAGACATGAACATCTTGGATGACAAGGGGGTGAGTACATTATTTGTGAACTGTTGTTCTGGAAGTGGACTTCTCCTTTAAATGTAACTCAAATTTCTGCAAAATAACAGCTCCTCAATCCCTCCACAATCTCAGCAATTCGACACAGTTTCAAATGTCACATTTCTGCAAAACTCAAAGCGGTTCATTTCAAACAAACAATGGAAGATGCGGACCAAATCTGCCTTGTGAGTTTTGGACTCTTCTAACGCATTTCTTATTAGCTATTATAACGAGTTCCGTTTCAAAGCTGTGTGGAGGAAACACTTTTGTCATTCAGCTTAAAATGAAAAACAAGTTTTGTTGCATGCAAATATTTATCTGTTTATGAAGACTTGAGTCAATCTAAAATTTCAGCTCAGAAAGCAGCCGCAGCTGAAGAGGGTATTTGAGGTTTCAGGTAGTTACTATGGTGAAAAAACTCAACAAAAAAATCCTGTTAAGTGATACTGCAGATGCAAAAGTCATCTGAAAGAAACTGCTATACTGTACGTCTCCATCCCAGTCTTTAAGTTTTCAATAAACACATGCAATTAGGAAACAAGAAGGGAATATAAAACATTCACCAAGTGAACCAAATGTCATGCATCAGATTTCTCCTGGCACACAGTGAAGTCTGTTGAACATCACCGTCAACAGACAGCAACACACGCTCATGAACAAGTAAACTTAGCGTCTCACACTCCATTGATTCCCATGATGCTACAATCTTGGCATCTCAGCCGGCTGCTTACAGCATTGACGTCTTATGTGCGAGCGCTGCTATTTAGATCCTTTGTAAGCTCGCATTTCCGGCCAGGACGGGCGCTCGGCAGGCGAGAGGCGGTACGAGCGCCGTGACATTTTTTGAAGTCCCTCATTCAGAAAGCAATAGCAATGGCAGGCGCAAATTATTCAAAATCACATTTGTAAATGCTGTGCTATTTTCTCCACAAGGACAGGTATTTAACCCTCTGGGGTTCTTCGTCGTCCAGTCACACTCAGGACCTTCACGGTCAAAAGTGACCGGACCCCTGAAATCATTATTGTTTTTTTTTCAGTAAAATCAATCAAATGTATTTTTGTTCAATAATATTTTTTCTTTTTTTCTGTGGTGTTTTGAGAGAATTTTATGATAATAATGAATATTTATGCAATAATTATGATCTATTTTTTCCCTTTGAATATAATAGAAAATTTTTATATATATATAATTTTTATTATTTTTTAATTAATGCTGTATTTCAGTTTAAAGTAGAGACCTGGCCTATAGAAAACAATTTTTTGAAGTCAGATTGGTGCCATCATGGTGTAGTGAGCATAATTATCAAGCAATGTCATATTTTAACCACTAGGTGAATGTACTGCTCTCAATAGAAGGGCTTGTGAATTCTAGTTGTTTTTGCACATATTTGCCTTTGCCTTTTCAGGTTGTGGATTTTAATATATCATATGAGATTATCAAAGACTATTTTTTTTTTATTATTTGCCAAGTTTTTTGTTTTTTTTTTGATTGGTTTAACTGGTAATTTGAAGTGCCAGTTTTACTTTATAATACAGTCAAACCTGAACATTGCATTAGAAAGAGAACCAATGGAAAGCATTTTGTTACCCATTGTTTTAATTCTAACTTAAAAATGTGTGTGACTTTTGCATTTTGGATCCAATGTCTCCCTTTTATTTGATTCATTGATTTTGTTTCACATATTCTCACATTTCTCTGTTACAGTCTCACCAGTCTCATATTTCCCTATGTGTGTGTGTGCGTGTGTGTGTGTGTGTGTGTCTATTTTGCAACCTTGATGGCTTACAGTCTCATGCTTTCATTGCTGTGCACTTTATTTCTTACATTGATTGCTTCTATTTCACACATTTCCCAAAATTAGCTTTTGAAATGATACACGTTTATTTGTGTGTGTGTGTGTTTTTGTGTGTATAAGTGTGTGTGTGTGTGAGTGTATTGTAGTGTTTTGCACTACTGATGTTTTAGAGAGTCACCCCTTCACTGTCGTGTGCTTTTTTTCTGGATTGTGGCTGATTTGTAGATTGTATGCACAAAAAAACTCTGTATTTTCATATTTTTGCCAATTTCCCATTCATTTCCTATGGCCGGTCATTTTTGACCCGAAGGCCCTGAGTGTGACTATTTTTTTTACGACCACTTAGACTTTTCAAATCCTGTCCCCAATTTTTTTGTGTGTTCATATACCAAGTACCATAAAAGTCACTAAGTTTCGTACCATTCCGATGAAGCTACGATTTTTAATTTTTTTTTATTTAAAAAAATCCGGTCAAAAGTGACCGAAGAACCCCAGAGGGTTAACTGTCTCAAAACCTGATTTGTGCATGAAGTTCACAGTGGCATGGCAGGAAAGCCGACTGCTACTTACAATACGTAATACTTATGAATTAGCATTTACCCTTTAGCAAGCCTACCACACTATTACTTACGACAGGAACAAATTGAGCTGAGTCACCACTTACATAAAGTAAAAAAATCATCCAAAAAGTACATGTGACTAATCTTAAAGTTCAAGTTTAAAATGACCACATAAATTAGAAACTTCACTTGAACTTTATTCAAAAGCCATGAAATGGCACTGCATCATTTGCACTGAAACAATACATACATACGCTACGAACGTTAAGAAAAGTACATTCTTTTCACTCAAAGTAAGAGAAAAACCACACTATCAAGCCATCACGTTAAATTAAAAAGCACATGCTGAAGTCTAGTAGCTGGGGATAGCGATTGGTTTATACGCTTATACAGTTATGGAGAGCTGATTTATTTATACTGTAAAGTAAAACGTTCGTGTTTTCTCTAGAGTAGGGAATGGGTCAGATTAAACTCACTTCCAGGGAACAAAACACAGCAGTCTGGTTTCATTTAAACAGTTAACTTCATATTTTGGGCAAGAGACAATAGTCCTGAAATCTGAATAAGGGATACTTCTATAAGAGCTGAGTATTTCATCATGCAGATATACTACGAAATACTGAATACATCAAACATGGTCAGTGTTATTGAACTGTCCGTTTAAAAACATGAAAGTGAAATAATGTCCTGTATCAGCAATTCACTTATACTCTCAAGTGACAGAAAAGGACTGAATCACATTAAAGAGGCTTTCAACTGGTTCCATCTCTACATGCTAAGAATATCCGCCTCTCTAAATGTTTTCTGAATGAAAAATTATGCCCCCCGGTTTCACAGACAAGCCTTAAACCTAGTCCTAGACTAAAATGCAAGTCTGAGCTGTTTCAACTGAAAGAAACTTGCACTGACTGACGTTAAAATATATCAGTGCCTTTGTTTTGTCTCAAGATGCACACCAGTAATGTTTTTTCTAAGGTGCGTTTATAAAAATTACTTAAATGTTATAATTGAACTATGGCCTAA